>CM065593.1:7058658-7292020 GCA_033119425.1 Bufotes viridis | reverse complement strand
CTCTCTCCTCAGTCTGGAGTGCTGTGCCGGAAATAACTGAAAGTGGCCTTCTCCAGTGGTGGGTGATATGACGCATGATTCCTTGCTGTGGGACGTGCATCCTCGGTCTGGGTGCTGTGCCGAAATAACTGAGAGTGTCCTTCTCCAGTGGTGGGTGATATGACGCATGATTCCTTGCTGTGGGACCTCTCTCCTCTGTCCGGGTGCTGGGCCGAAATAACTGAGAGTGGCCTTCTCCGGTGGTGGTTGATATGACGCATGATTCCTTGCTGTGGGACCTGTATCCTCTGTCTGGGTGCTGGGGCCTAAATAACTGAGAGTGGCCTTCTCCGGTGGTGGTTGATATGATGCATGATTCCTTGCTGTGGGACCTCTCTCCTCTGACTGGGTGCTGGGGCCTAAATAACTGAAAATGGCCTTCTCCAGTGGTGGGTGATATGACGCATGATTCCTTGCTGTGCGACCTCTCTCCTCTATCTGGGTGCTGGGGCCGAAATCACTGAAAGTGGCCTTCTACAGTGGTGGGTGATATGACACATGATTCCTTGCTGTGGAACCTGTATCCTCGGTCTGGGTGCTGTGCCGAAATAACTGAAAGTGGCCTTCTCCAGTGGTGGGTGATATGACGCATGATTCCTTGCTGTGGGACCTCTCTCCTCTGTCCGGGTGCTGGGCCGAAATAATTGAGAGTGGCCTTCTCCCGTGGTGGTTGATATGACGCATGATTCCTTGCAGTGGGACCTGTATCCTCTGTCTGGGTGCTGGGGCCTAAATAACTGAGAGTGGCCTTCTCCGGTGGTGGTTGATATGACGCATGATTCCTTGCTGTGGGACCTGTATCCTCTGTCTGGGTGCTGGGCTGAAATAACTGAGAGTGGCCTTCTCCGGTGGTGGTTGATATGACGCATGATTCCTTGCTGTGGGACCTCTCTCCTCTGACTGGGTGCTGGGGCCTAAATAACTGAAAATGGCCTTCTCCAGTGGTGGGTGATATGACGCATGATTCCTTGCTGTGGGACCTCTCTCCTCTATCTGGGTGCTGGGGCCGAAATCACTGAAATTGGCCTTCTCCAGTGGTGGGTGATATGACGCATGATTCCTTGCTGTGGAACCTGTATCCTCGGTCTGGGTGCTGTGCCGAAATAACTGAAAGTGGCCTTCTCCAGTGGTGGGTGATATGACGCATGATTCCTTGCTGGGGGACCTGTATCCTCGGTCTGGGTGCTGGGCCGAAATAACGGAGAGTGGCCTTCTCCGGTGGTGGGTGATATGACGCATGATTCCTTGCAGTGGGACCTGTCTCCAATTGATATTGGTTAAATTTTATTTATTTTATTTTATTTTAATTAATTTCCCTATCCACATTTGTTTGCAGGGGATTTACCTACATTTTGCTGCCTTTGGCAGCTCTCTAGCCTGTTCCTTGACTATTTTATAGCCTTTTAAGTGCCTAAAAGTTCGGGTCCCCATTGACTTCAATAGGGTTCGGGTTCGGGATAAAGTTCGGGTTGAGTTCGGATCCCGAACCCGAACATTTTCGGGAAGTTCGGCCGAACCTCTCGAACCCGAACATCCAGGTGTTCGCTCATCTCTACTAGCAACCTCACCACCAACAGCATGATCTGCCACATGGCATCCAAGCACCCTTATAAGTGGTCCGAATGCCTGGGTCCACACTCTGGGTCTGCGTGTCACACCACTACCTTCTTTTCCCCTGTGTTACACATTGCTGGTCAATCCTCTGTCAAAGGCGCAGGCCCAGATGACCCTCGTCCAGCACCTGCACCTTCGCATGAATCGTCAGCAACAGCATCCACTTCCATGTCCCAGTGCAGTGTCTAAATGTTGATAACACACCCACCCACCCACAGGCCATAACACTAAATGCGCAACTTTTGAAATTACTGGAACTTGAAATGTTGCCATTTAGGCATGTTTATACTCAGGCCGTCCGCAGCCTGATGTCGGTGGCGTCCCTCGGTACGCAGTCCCCAGCTCTCACTATTTTTCTTGGTGTGCCGTGCCCGCCTTACATCAGCATGTGTCCCAGAACATCACCCGTGCCCTGACCAATGCACTTACTGGGAAGGTCCACCTCATCACGGACACATGGACAAGTGCTGGTGGCCAGGGATGCTACATTTCCCTGACCGCACACTGGGTGAATGTTGTGGAGGCCAGGAGTGAGTCGTACCCTGGGATGGCACAGGTGCTACCCATGCCCAGGATTGCGGGCCCTACATCCATCAGGGTCCCCGCCAGCAGCTATGTTACTGGCTCCAACCCCCTCCTCCTCCACTTCCACCTCCAACAGCAGTCAGCCATCAGTCACTAGCTGGAAGCAGTTTAGCACTGCTGTGGGTAGCGTCAACAGGCCGTGCTGAAGCTGATCTGCTTAGGGGACAAACAGCATACCGCCGCAGAGCTGTGGCAGGGTATAAGGGACCAGAACGAGCTATGGCTCTCATCACTCAACCTACAACCAGGCATGGTTGTGTCTGACAATGGCTGTAACTTGGTGGCGGCTTTGGAGCTCGGCAGCCTGACACACATCCCATGCCTAGCCCACGTTTTAAACTTAGTGGTTCAGCGGTTTATCAAAACCCACCCCAATTTCCAGGAGCTACTAGTGAAGGCTCGCCGCTTGTGTGCCCATTTCTGAAAGTATTCCACAGCTTCTGGTCGGTCTGTCAATGCTGCAGCCGCGCATGCGGCTTCCAGCTCACCGACTGTTGTGTGACGTGAGCACACGCTGGAACTCTACCTTCTACATGATGGCCAGGCTTTGTGAGCAGCAGAGATCAGTTGTTGAATACCAGCTGCAACATGGTCGTCGCCTTTCCATTCACAAGTGAGGAGTGGGGATCGATGTCAGACCTATGTGAGGTTTTAAAAAACTTTGATGAATCCACACAGGTGGTTAGTGGCGATAACGCTATTATCAGTGTAACCATCCCACTGCTGTGTCTACTCAAAAGATCGCTGCTTACAATTAAGGAGGATGCTTTGAATTTGGCAGACGAGGTAATGGGGAAGGAGATGACACTGGGTTATAGCCAGACCTCCCCCAGTTCGTCTTCTCAGCGCAAATTGGGCCATGAAAAGGAGGAGGAGCCGGAGACACTTTCCTTTGCTACAGAGGCTAGTACCCATGGAACTTTAATTCCATCTGTTCAGCGTGAATGGGCAGAAGAGGAGGAGGAGGATGAGGGTATGGAGGGTCATCCTGAAGTTGACATCGACGTCTTGCCTGTTGGTACTCTGACACACATGGCTGACTTCTTATTAGGATGCCTTTCCCGCGACCAGGGCCAGCGTGTCCTATAATCCGGCTAAGCAGCCGCGTAGAGCGATTCTTGAAAAGGGGCGCTGCCAGGAGCGCCCCCCACCCCCCCTCATGCTGCAGCTGCCCGAGTGCTCTATATTGAGCCTCTGGCAGCTGCAGCACTGCCCGGGCTGGCACGTCCATGATGGCGCACCGCTCCGGCGCAGCAAGAGGAGAGGGGCTGACAGGAGGGGAGCGCTGTCATTGCCCCATTGTAGCATGGCCGAGCCCTGTATGGTCCGCGGGTACAGGGACAATACCTCTGGATAGATCATCAGCATCTGATCGGCTGGGGTAAGACACCTGGGACCCCCGCCGTTCAGCCGTTTGAGAAGGCAGTGGTGCTGGCAGTAGCTCCTCGGCCTTCGCGCTGTTTACCGCAGGTGCAGTGGCGTCACGACTAGCATCACTGGCCTTGGCGGGGTTAAGCTCTGTTCACTTGAATGAAGCTTAGCCCCGCCCAGGCCAGTGATATTAGTCGTGACGTCAGAGGATAGATCATCAGTTTAAATAAACTGCATAGCCCCTTTAATGTGGCAGATCATATGGGTGGGGCATTGTGAAGTCACATGGGGGGGCGGCAAACTTTACTTTTGCCTAGGGCGACAAAACTCCTTGCACCGACCCTGCCCGCAACCCTCATGTTATACGCATTTTAGGTAGCACTGATTGCTGTGTTCCCCCTTTCAACCCCCGCTACAAAGAGAACTTCTCATCTCTAATTCCTGTGGTGGAGAGGACGAGTAAAATGGTGCAATACCAGAAGGTCCTTGTTGAGAGATTGCTCCAAAATTTTCCATCTGACAATGCGGCCGCCAGAGTCCGTACTTCCTTAGACAACCGAGGAAGGGAGACAAGGGGAACACACAGCAGTTCCAACAGAGGCAGCGCAACACTTTCCAAGACATGGGACACTTTCATGACACCCCGCCAGCAACCTCACCCTGAAGCGCGGCCTAGTGCTACAAGGAGGGAAAAGTTTTGGAAGATGGTAAAGGAATACATAGCAGACTGTGTCAGCGTCCTAAATGATCCCTCAGTGCCTTACAACTACTGGGTGTCCAAGCTGGACACGTGGCACAAGCTTGCGCTCTACGCCTTGGAGGTGCTTGCCTGCCCTGCCGCCAGCGCATTGTCTGAGCGTGTATTTAGTGCTGCTGGTGGCATTATAACAGATACAGATGTACACAAATGTATTTTCTTTTGGTGTCCTTTCCATTTTTTTAAGAGCGTATGCGGAACCATTTATTTCAATGGGTCTCCATCTCCACATAAAAAAAAAAAAATATAGAACATGGCCAATTATTGAAAAGACTATAGTGGCTCACCCTCTCTTTTCAACTACGGCGGAGGTGCACTGTTTTAGGCCTCTTTCACACGGGCGTCATGTTTGACGCCCGGATAAGAGGCGGGTGCGTTGCTGGAATATGCACGTTTTTCCCGCGCGGGTGCAAACGTTTGTAACGCGTTTTGCACGCGCGTGAGAAAAAAAGCCATGTTTGGTACCCAACCCGAAGCCGGACTTCATCACTGAAGTCCGGTTTCGGGTCTTCTGGAGAATTGATTATTTTCCCTTATAACATGGTTATAAGGGGAAATAATAGCATTCTTAATAAAGAATGCATTGTTAAATGAAGTGGAAGGGGTTAAAAATAATAAAAGTTAACTTACCTTAGCCACTTGATCGCGTAGTCGCGATCTCTCCTCTCTTTCCTGCAGCATCTATGATCTAAAGGACCTGTGATGACGTCACATCACATGGTCCAATCACATGGTCCATCTTACCCTGGTGATGTGACGTCATCACAGGTCCTTTAGATCTTAGATGCTGCAGGGAAAGAGAGGACAGATCGCAACTACGCGATCAAGTGATCAGGCTAGTTAACTTTATTATTACAACCCTCCCTTCATTTGCAATGCATTCTTTAATAAGAATGCTATTATTCCCTTATAACCATGTTATAAGAAAATAATAGAGATTGGGTCCCGTTGCTAAGCAGCAATGCGGGGAAAATCTCAACGCATCCGCGCTTGCTGCGGATGCTTGCGATTTTCCGCAGCCCATTCACTTCTATGGGGCCTGCGTTGCGTGAAACGCAGAATATAGAACATGCTGCGATTTTCACGCAACGCAGAAGTGATGCGTGAAAATCACCGCTCATGTGCACAGCCCCATAGAAATGAATGGGTCCGGATTCAGTGCGGGTGCAATGCGTCCTCCTCACGCATTGCACCCGCGTGGAAAACTCGCCCGTGTGAAAGGGGCCTTATAGTGACTCACCCCGTCACAATTGAGCAAAACTGCATGATTATAAAAGAGGAAAAAACAGGCACTCACTATCTGAATCCTACATAGATATATATAGATATACACATTATTTTATTACCCAAAATTTAAAACTCATAAAAATATAAAAAACAATACAATAGTATCTGACTCACATTCTAGAGCTATCTATAATCACTTTCACTAATTGATAGGTACAGACTCCTATAACCTGTATGAAAATAATAGGTATATACGCAGTGAGGTATTAAAAAACCAGCTCTCTCTTAGGATAGTGATTTCTAGTAACTGATGTATTAATTTGTAAATTCTGTTGCCGTTATTTTATTTATACTTCACAGCATAGGTCCCAAATCTGTGGTGGCTGATTACATCAAAGCTGAATAATTTAGAAAAAACTTTGAGTGGTCCTGTCTTTTGACTGGCAGACGCGTTTCGAGGTATTCCAACCTCGTCCTCAGTGGCCTTAACTGAGACTGGATCCACCCTCCTCTTTTATACCTTCATATCCTGGGTTATATTTAATATTTTTTAAATATGATGTTATAATGTCTGTTTTATATTAGAAAGAAGTGGATATTGTGTGTGTATATATATATATATATATACATACACACACACACACACACACACACATATAATCTGAATACAAATAAAAGGTGCAAATATGAAAATGACAAAGAAATCCATCCCACAATTTAGGGATAACCCGGGATATGAAGGTATAAAAATAAAAGAGGAGGGTGGATCCAGTCTCAGTTAAGGCCACTGAGGAAGAAGTTGGAATACCTCGAAAAGCAGTCAAAATAATCAATTTTTTCTAAATAACAGCTGTTACCATAGAAAGAAAATAAGGACAATTCTCTGATATTTATCACTAAAGTGCGGTACATTGTAACCGTTCTTTTACCACGTGGGACGCCATCTCCATAGGCAAGGCAGCGGGTGGGACGCCCTCGCTACTAGCCAGATATTCAATAGTCTACTGTGAGTAGCGACTGAACTACTAACTTATTAATATACTCATTGCCTTTTATTACTGAAAAACTTTGGGAACATACTAATCCTCTGCTTCTAAGCACAAAGACTATAACCAGGTGCATTAAATCATCATTAGAGTTGAGCGAACTTGTATTTTAAGTTCGGCATCCAAAGTTCGGGTTTGGGCTATCGAAGAATCCCCTCATGGATTCCGCTGCCACGGACCATAATGGCATTTGGAATCCATAAGGGATTCTTCAATGAACCCAAACCTTGGACAATACTAAGGACCTGGTGTGACGTCATTATCATGTGAACAGTGCAGGGGCGTGGCTCAGTACTGGATCACCTCTTATCCAATCCTGTGCTGAGCCACGCCCCCTGCACTGATCACATGACGGTGACTTCACCCCAGGTCCTTAGTGTTGTCCAAGGTTCGGGTTCATTGAAGCAGCCCCTTATGGATTCCAAATGCCTTTATGGTCCGTGGAGGTGGAATCCATAACGGGATGCTTCGATAATCCCAACCCGAACTTTGGACGCCGAACTTAAAATACAAGTTCGCTCAACTCTAATCATCATATATTCAGCATATTGGAAGACATGTATACTACGTAAAGTGGAGTCAGAGTTTTATTCCAGTCGCATAAAAACACCTTGCTGGCAATAACACAAGAACTAATTGACTAACATCCTGTTTGGAGCAATTGAATAATTCAGGATCGTTTAGAGACTCTGTATTCAGCTTCAGCTCAGCATATGCAAAGATATTTTTACTTGTTTTGGAAGTTATTATTGTTTTAAATATGTACTCAGCTTTGATGTAATCAGCCACCACAGATTTGGAAACTATGCTGTGAAGTATAAATAACATAACGGCAATAGAATTTACAAATGATACATCAGTTACTAGAAATCACTATCCTAAGAGAGAGCTGGTTTTTTAATACTATCAATCAGTGATTATAGATACCTATAGATACATAGAATGTGAGATGTCAGATACTATTGTATTGTTTTATATTTTTTATGAGTGGAAATCAAATCGTTCCTTGATCTCTGAGGCTTCACTACTGGTTTTGGCTGACTGATAGAAATAACTGACTAAGTAACTGACCAGGTGTGAACACAGCCTTATGCCAAACATATTACTACTGTGCGCCGTTTTATAAATTTGGCTCAAAAAGCAAAGACAGACTTTAAAGCCACATTCACTCGTCAGCGTTTCACGGACAGCACGCGTCCCCATTCATTTTAATGTGTTTTAGCACGGTCCGTTTTTTTAGTACAGATGCACGCTCTATTTTGTCCGTGTTCACAGATCCATCACGCCTATTATAATCTATGGGTCTGTAAAAACCACAGATGCCATCCGTGTTGCATCCGTGTTTCACGGAGATGCTTTGAAAATTATATTTCAGCTGTTCAGTGTCAGTGAAACACGGATGCAACACGGACAGCAAAAAACGGACACACAGACCGAACACAGGATCCTTCACGGATGCATCACTGACCACGGATTTGAGCACGGACGTGTGAATGATGCTTAAAACCTACCCCAGAACAAATGGTAAATTCTTACCTTTACTATCAGCAGTCGGGTTCTTCCCCTGGAGCTTGCCAACTTAAAGGGCTGTGTAATTGGGGGCACGCCCACTGTCACACCATTGGTCCTCCAACAGCTGCAGGAAGCAGTGCTGATTGGATGAAGGCCGGCCAGCTGGGGGCGCTGCCACATGTCACGGCTCTGCTGCAGTTTTGATGCAGCAGAAACAAAAAAAAAACGCATTCGGTTTTTGCACCAATTCAGCAAAAGTGAATTGCACTGATTGTAAAACAGAGTTAGGGCTCCCCACAAATAGCGCTCCGCTAAGCACGGGCACTGGCTATGGGCACTCCATTGCGGACGCAGACCCATTCACACTGACGGTCCGCACCACAAAAAAGTAGTGGATGCACTACTTTTTTGCTGTGCGTAGGCACAGGCAGGGATCTCCTTAGAAGCCCTCCATAGTGCTTCCGCTCCGCACCGTATCTTCCGGATTATGGACCCTTTCAAGCCAGTATATACGGTGAGCACACGACCATTGCCTGTTTGTGGGCCTCCTATGGTTGTGACTCGTGTCCATGAGGTTTTACTTCAAATGGCATTTACCATGTAGATAGGGTTAATACAAGGCGCTTACTAATGTATTGTTATTGTCCATGTTGCCTCCTTTGCTGGCTAGATTCATTTTCCATCCCATTATACTCTGCTCGTTTCCATGGTTACGACCACCCTACAATCCAGCAACGGTGGTTGTGCTTGCACATTATAGGAAAGTGTGTGCGTAGACACGCATGTGCAGTCGCTCTCGTTCCTTATCCGCGCTGCAGCGGGGACCTTAACCTCTGGAAACGAGCCGTGTATAAAGTGATGGAACAATGAATCCAGCCGGCAAAGGAGGCAACATGGACAATAACAATACATTAGTAAGTGCCTTGTATTAACCCAATCTACATGGAAAACGACAAAATTCCAAATGTTGTGAAATTGGGAAATAAACACAATGTCGCCACCGTTTTGGGGCGCACTTACCTTATACTTATAGCAGATGGTCAACTAATAAAAGAACAGCTCCTCATATCTAGGGTGAATCCTCCCGATCATTATATGTAGAAGATTAATATACTGTGAGAAGAAGCATAAAGCAAACATCGCATCTCAAACATCTCATGCTATTAATATACAGACCGGGGGCACACAGGGCACACAAACATGGTGAGACCAGGTGGAAGACTTATTAACCCTGTAAATACCAAATAATTTGACGTCCGATTTATCACTCTTAAGGTCCTTGGAGGGGTTCCCAACCTCGACATTGGTTACTCTCTGCAGATTCCCCCCTTATGGCTACATGTTTTGTTTCTGGGTCCGTTTTTTTATTTTTTGCGGATTGGAGGAGGGCCCATTCATTTCAATGGGTCCACAAAAAATGCGGACAGCACACTACATGCTGTCCGCATCCATATGGATAGGTCATCAGTATCTAATCGGTGGGGGCCCGACTCCCGGGACCCGCACAGATCAATTGTTTGAGAAGTTACTGGCGCACCTGTGAGCGTTGCAGCATTCTTGATGCTGTTCTTAGGCCTGTGATGTCACGCTCATCGTTTACGTGGCCTAGGAGCAACTCAGACCCATTCAAGTGAATAAGGCTGAGTGTAATGCCAAGCACTGCTGCTATACAACGTACGGAGCTGTGCTTGCTGATCATGGGGAAGGCCGCGTGGCTCGCAGGAGCGCCAGTGTCTTCTCAAAACAGCTCATTGGCAGGGGTTCCGGATGTAAGACCCTCAACGATCAGATACTGGTGACCTATCAAGAGGATGCACTGCAGTTGCACTGTGGCCTTCTCGCAGCTTTTCATAGGCATCACATTCATTGGTCATGTGGCCTAGGCTCAGCTCAGACCCATAGAAGTGAATGGGGCTCAGCTGTGATACCAAACAAAGCTGCTATACGATGTGCGGTGCTGTGCTATAGAAAGGCAGCGGCACTCACAGCTGGTCTGCGGGGGTTCCAGGTGTCAGACCCCCTCTGATCCCTTTAACCACATGTAAAGGTGGGTTTACATGGCCTGACGGAGCAGGCAGTTGTCAGGTTTCTTCCCTACAACTATTGAAGCACAAAATCCTTTTTCTGGTCTGTGTTGTAACCGGCGCTGCAGAATCCAAATGTAATAAGTTTGCTTTAAAATGAGTAGGGTTTAGTGAATTTGTGTTTTAAGTTCTGCGTTAAAAGTTCGGGTTATCAAAAGGATCCCGTTATGGATTCTAAATTTCGTTATAGTCCGTGGTAGAGGAATCCATAATGGGATTCTTCGCTAACCCAAACCCGAACTTTGGACGCAGAATTTAAAACACAAGTTCGCTGAACCCTAAAAATTAGCAATACATTTTTTACCCCTATCTTAGGGCTCATTCAGACAACAGTATATTTGTGTCTGTATCCATTCCGCAAAAGTACACAAACCCAATCATTTCAATGGGGCCGCAAAAGTTCCGGACAGCACGCTGAGTACTGTCCGCATCCGTACTTCCGTTCTGCGGCCCCTCAAAAAAGACAGAACATGTCCTATTCTTCTCTGCAATTACAAACAAAAATAGGCATTTCTGGCCATTCCGTTATGCAAAATGTAGACCGCACCTAGGCGACATCCGTGTTTCGCAGATTTGCAATTTTTGAAACGCAAAACACTACGGCCGTGTGAATGAAACCCTAAGAAGATGCACACTGGAAAAAGTAGTCCGATGTAACATGCACAACCCATTCTGTCACTCACTTGGCTTCCTTCACCCTGAAGGCCAAATACATCAAGATTCTCCCCTGAGAAGAAACTTGCAATTCATGTTTATTTTCTTTAAAACTCGGGTTTCACACCTCTTCATCAAGGTCATAACGGTTTCAGCTCACATTAGTCCTTACTTCATCGTCAGGATAGGTCATTAATATCTGACTGGTGGGGGTCCGACAACTGAGACCCCCACCGTTCAGCTGTGAGACGAGGAGGCGACTCTTACTGGTCTTCACACTACACCTTCTTCAGTTCCTTCTTTATGCTCCTGTATCCTAATTTCTCATTTGTAGAGGCCGGTGTGGCCTCCACTATGTGGGTTGGATCCTCGGCAAATTTTCTGCCCAGAAACAATGATTAATGTGTCCTCATAAAAGATTATTTCACCTGATGTACAAGCTTTCTGCACGTCCATCGGGTATTCTGCAGAACTTTAACACTGGCTGATTATTGGGAAAGCACGTTTGTCCCCAATAATATGCCTGACAATCAGGCAGTATAAATTCACAAGAGCTGAGACCAGCAAAAACCACGTGAGAGATTTTTTTTCTTTTGGGTCACAATGAAAGGTTTTCTCTGAGCTACTTTTCCAAAGCTCCTGCAGCGGTGAGGGGAAACCCTCCTTCACAACACTGCTTCCCTGTCTAGATCAGACTCTCCACTCCACTAAAGCTTCCCTCAACCCCTCCCTTGGTGGGAAGCAGGACTAGCCCATTTCTGCCCGAAATAGGGATAATTGAATGGTAAGTTCCATTCCATCTAAAGGTACTCTGCTAGATACACTGTGATCGGCTGGACAACCAGGCACATTACATCAAATACAATACATAACATTTACATAGCATTATTATTAAAGCACAGTATCAGAGGACCTGGAATGAAATACACAGATGACATTCTTTGCTAGCCATTAGAAACAGGAGCTAGGTGTAAGAATGGTAGTGCACCAGACAGTAAACATATGTTTAATGTAACAGATCCATAAACATGTTAGAGGATGTACTTGGTGTGTGCAGCGGCCGGGTCCGCAGGGGCAACACGTAAAGTGACAGTGGGCCGATGGGGGGTAGTATTTGTTTGTACACACGGTTAGCAGAGCCTCCCTGGGCTGGCGTGCAGTGATGAGAAGACAGCACAAAATCCTCTGGGGCACTCTCTATTGCAGGAAACACCAGCCAGTTGGGTACCCTTGATGGTGATGGTGGTGTTTAGGGTGCTTCGGTGGCTGGGCCCCTTTGTTGTAGTTTGTGACGCCAACACCATAAGGTGCAATTAACCCCTTAAGGACGAAGGGCGTACATGTACCCCCTTGCGTCCTGGTACTTAAGGACCAAGGGTGTACATGTACGCCCTGTGAATTTCCGATCACCGCTGCGCACGTGGCGGTGATCGGAACAAGCTGCCTGCTGAAATCAATCAGCAGGCATCTTGGCACAATGCCCAGAGGTCCTGTGACCCCCATGTCAGCGATCGCAGAAAACCGCAGGTCAATTCAGACCTGCGGTTTCTGGGTTCGAGTCATTCGGGTCTCAGGTGACCCGGATAACCGGAGACAGGATGGTGATCAGTGGTGCTATAATGCACCACCAATCACCATCCTTGCCGTTGGCCAGAAAATCGCCCTGATTGGCTGTGCAGGGGCGCGGCAGGCGCTAACCGCCGGAGCTTCTCCCCTGCACACTGCCTGTCCTGACGCCGTAGGATCCAGGCGCCCGTCGCCCCAGCGGACCCATCGCTTTCAGAAGGACCCAGGAGGACCCCAGGAAGACCCCAGAAGGACCCCATCCCACCCAGCAGACCCCGATCAGCCCCAGCAGCTCACCCAGCCACCGACAGCCCCAGCCATCCACAGCCCCAGACATCCAGCGTTCCAGCCCCAGCCAGCCCCAGCAGCAGCAGCATCTAAGTAAGCGCACCTGGGTGTCTGGGGTCCACACTGCCTAGTTGTGTGACCTAGACCCCCAGGGGTGCAATCCCCACACCACATTTTTGTGAGGCTATTTTTTTATTTTTTGCGTGCGCTGACTGTGGTCGGCGCTCTTAGCGATCCGGCCACTGTTAGTGCATCGCTCACCCACTGCTGATCACACGCTATCAGCTAGTCAAGCAGTTTTTTTTTTACACTTTTCCTTTTTTTAGTTAGTTTTTTTTGAGTTAGTTGAGTGCGCAAACACCTGGCCCCACACACGCACACTTGAATAAAGTTTTGTTTACACACACGCACACACACACGCTGCTTACACACACCATGGACCGCCGGCTGTTCACGGTGAAGGAGGCATACGCCCAGATGCTCTCCGACACCGAGGCAGCCAGATGAGGATGAGGATGACCCCACATTCCTCCTGTCATCCGCATCCTCCTCATCATCATCTGATGATGATGAGCCCCAAGGCGGCGGAGACGCCGCCAGGCGGAGCCAGGGTCCCCACATGCTAGGGACCCCGTGGCCTAGCACTAAGTGCGAGCAGCCCTGGGACTGCGTGCTGGTTTTCCAGCCCACCAGCCAAGTGCACCTGAGCCCCCTTCAGGTGAACGAGTCTGGTGCATCCCAGTGGACTATCAGCCTGCGATTCCTGAATTTGTTGGCAATCCAGGAATCCAGATTTCCCACAGTGGGATTTACTGAAATAGACTATTTTAGTTTTTTTCAGTAACCACTTGTGAATCTGATGGTGGAGCAGGCGAATCTATGCGCCCAACAGTTCGTCGCTCCAGCACCAGGCTCTTTTGGCCAATGCCCGGTGGCTGGACGCCAGTCAGTGCAGCGAAATGAGGACATTTTGGGGCCTCGTGCTGCACATGGGCCTGGTCAAAAAACCAGAGTGCCGAGGCATTACTGGAGTGGGGACGTCCTCTACCAGACCCCACTGTACAGTATGGCTATGGCACGTGCCGGTTTGAGGCCATACGGAAATGTCTGCATTATGCAAATAATGCAGCATGTCCCCAGGTGATCCTGCCTATGACCCGGCTGTACAAGATACGGCCGATCATAGATCACTTTGGGGCCGCATTTGTGCAGGCCTACGTTGCCTGGAAGAGGAGGTCGCGGTTGATGAGTCTCTCATTGCTTTCAAGGGAGACTCATTTTCGCCAATACATTCCCAGCTAAGCGAGCGAGGTATGGCGTGAAACTCTCACAAATTCGTGAGAGAACCTCAGGGTACTTACAAATTTCGTGTTTACTGAGGGCGAGATTCCCGTATTCAACCCCAGAATGTCCCTCACTCTGGGTGTTGGCGGGGGAAGCTTGTGTGGGACCTTGTGCCCACTGCTGGATAAGGGTTACCACCTGTACGTGGATAGCTGCATACCAGTATTCCCTTGTTCAGGCCCTCTCCGCCCAGATCACGTTCGCTTGTGGGACCGTGCGGAAAAATCATCGCGGCCTCCCTACCCACCCCCTCCAGGTACCTATCCCAGGAGTGAGACCCTGTGCCTTACCAGCGACAACCTGTTGCTGGTCAGATACTAAGGACAAGAGGATGTCCTTATGCTGACCACAATCCATGGTAATGGCATCACCCCAGTCTCTGTACGAGGAACCGCGGCAACGGTCCTCAAACCCGATTAGCATCGTCGACTACAATCGGTATATAGGAGAGTTGATCTATCTGATCAAGTCCTCACCACCTATGTACCATGCGCAAAACCCGGGCATGGTACAAAAAAGGTTCTGGTCTACTTGGGTACAGGTTGCCATGTACAACGCTTTTGTACTATCCCGATGCGCTGGCAGCACAGAGACTGTCCTCCAGTTCTATGAGGCGGTCCTCAAGGACCTGATCTTTTCAGACCGGGAAAGAGCAGGTCGGGTACCTCGGGAATTGGAGCGCCAGGGTCGTCCCTAGCCAACATTTTCAGGTGTGGTCCCCATACTGGAAAAAGGGACGATCCCAAAAAAGTGCAGAGTGCGTCGCAAGAGGGGATCCAGAAATACACCACCACTCAGTGTGACACTGCCGATCATCCGGGCCTCTGCATTGACGGTTGCTTCGAGGAGTATCACACTTCCATGGAGTTCTAAATTATTATAATTCCCTACAGTCCCCTAGAAAAACACTAACATTATGGCTCTCCAGACTTTGGAAACACGGAAACAACTTTTTTTTTCCATAAATTATTTTATTGTATATAAGTTTTTTTTTAAAATGTTGTTTTAGTGTATCCAAAGTCTGAGAATCTACTACATATCAGGCATCGTTAGTCCGTAACAATCTTATGTATAATAATAAAATATTTCCAAACCCCTCAGATAAACACCCTTTTAAAAAAAAAAAAAACCATGTTAGAAAAAAAATTTGTCACCTTAGATCCCAGAAATTATAATAGCACGTCATAAAAAAATCAAATGCCCCCAAATAGAGCCAATCAAACTGCCATCTCATCCCATAAAAAATGAGCCCCTAGATAAACAGTCGCCCAAAAAAAAATTAAAAATTATGGCTTCCAGTATGTGGAGGTACAAATTTTTTTTTCAAAGTTGGTTAATGATGTCATGCTGGAAGCCAACTTTTATAAAAGTAGTCATATTAGGTATTGCCACGTCCCTAATAATGTGCTCTATAAAAATAACATTTGACCTAACCCCTCAAATAAACGCTGTCAAAAAAAAAAAAAAAGTTAAAAAGCCACTTTTTTGTTACCTTACATCATAAAAAAGTGTAATAGTGTGCGATCAAAAAAGTCATATGCCCCAAAATAGTTGCCAATAAAACACTAGCCATCTCCTCACGCAAAAAATGAGCCCTTACATTAGATAGTTACCACAACAACAAAAAAAAATAGATCCCAGGCTATGGAGATAGTAAAATTATGATGATAAAATAGTCATTGAAATCTAAATACATCAAAAAGTAGACATATTAGGTATCTACGCGTCCGTAGTACTCTGCCCTACAAAAATAACATTAGACCCAGCCTCTCGGATGAACGGCGTTAAAAAAATAAAATAAAGCGGTTGCCAAAACAACCATGTTTTGGCAAATTTCCGTTTTAATCCATATTTTCATGTAATAAAGCAAGGGTTAACAGTCCAAACAAAACTAAATAGTTATTGCCCTGATTCTGTAGTTTTCCAGAAACACCCTTATGTGGTAAGTAAACTGCCAGTATAGCCACAATGCAGGGCATAGAAGCGAGAAGAGAGCATCACATGGTTTCTGGAAGGCAGATTTTTATTTTTATACCATGTCCCATTAGAAGCCCCCTGATGTAGTCTAGACTAGAAACTCCAAAAAGTGACCCCATCTAAAAAACTACACCCCTCAAGGTATTTAAAAATTACTTTACCAACTTTGTTAACCCTTTAGGTGTTCCACAAAACTTAATGGCGAATTTAGAAAGAATTTTAGAATTTCCATTTTTTGTTATCTTGCCTCAAAAAAGTGTAATATAGAGCAACCAAAAATCATATTTACCCTAAAATAGTCCAAAACAACAACCACCATATCCTGTAGTTTCCTAGATGGGGTCACTTTTATGGAGTTTCTACTCAAGGGGTGCAGCAGGGGGCTTGAAAGGGTACATGGTGTAAATAAACCAGTCTTGCAAAATCTGCCTTCCAAAAACCATATGGCGTTCCCCTTCTTCAATGTCCTCCTCTTTGGCCAAACAGGAGGTTTGTTATTTACATCGTTGATCTGACAGGTTAGTGTTATGGTAAAACCCGGTATAGTGAGGGTTAATACCGTTCGGGCGATTCCCTTGGCGGAGAGCACAGCAACCCACAACCACTGGAATCCACCGAACTGGAACCATACAAAGTCCTCCTCTCCTGGAACAGGCAAGAAAATGTTCCAAAGTAGCAATCCCCCCCCAAGTACGAGACGAGGCTCCGTATTGATGGTTAAACAGGAATTTACTTTATTGAGGGCTACCTGCCCGATATTTATGCAGGTCTCCTGCCTGGTAGACACTCCCCTAGGGGACCAGAAGGAAGACTGAGACACAGGGGATACAGCAGTCAATCACACACAATGTGAAAAATAGAAACACACCAAGCATATCCCTCCCCTCTGCCTGTGATACAGTTACCCTACACAGGTTATTATAATCATCACAGGAAGGAGAATACACAATGTCTTCTGTCCTGGAGACAACCGAGGAGTCATTCCATTATCTCTCAGGACAAAGGGAAATCTCCAATACACACGAGAAGACAATAGGGCAGACATCACTATTCAATATACAATGTCCCACCCTTTACAGTACACATAGACATTTAACATATCCCAAAATGGCACGAATTAGACCAGGGGTTCAAAAGTTTAGCATGGGTTGATGAGAGAGCCCATAATCCTGGGGCAAGAGGCTGGCAAACAGGCCCCTCCAAAACCCACTGGCAAGGTTGGTTTCGCCACACAGTTAGATTGTGTGCGACAATACCAATTATGACTACTTTTTGTTAATTTTTGTTTCAGTTTTTCATAATAAAGCATTTTTGAAAAAAAAAAAAAAAGATTTATTTTTTACTTTTTGGGGGGGCGACAGTCTTATATAGGGGCTCATTTTTTGCGGGATGCAATGGCGGTTTTATTGGCACTATACTGGGGTGCATATGACATTTTGGTCGCTTGCTATTACACCATTTGTGATGCAAGGTGACAAAAATGGCTTTTGACACCGTATTTATATATATATTTTTGCTGTGTTCACCTGAGGGGTTGGTTCATGTTTTATTTTTATAGAGCAGGTTGTTACGGACGCAGCAATAACTAATATGTATAAGTTTTATTTATTTATTTAAGTTTTACACAATAATATCATTTTTCAAAGAAAATTTTTTTTAGGGTTATTGTCCTATGTAGGGCATCATTTTTTGTGGGATGAGATGACGGTTTAATTGGCACTGTTTTGGGGTGCATATAAATTTGATTTGCTATTACACTTTTTGTGATGTGAGTTGACAAAAATGTTTTTTGATTAACCTAGTTTTTATATAATTTTTTTTTACGGTATTTACCTGAGGGGTTAGATCATGGGATATTTTTATAGAGCAGGTTTTTACGGACGTGGAGATACCTAACATGTATATTTTGTCTCCATAGTCTGAGTGAGAGCCATATTTTTTTATTTTTTGGGGGCGATTGTCCTATGTAGGGGCTCATTTTTTTGCCGGATGAGATGGTGGTTTGCCGGATTAGATGGCGGATCAGAGATCGCAGAAAGCGCTTCAAACCACAAGTCTGAATTGACCTGCGGTTTGCAGTGATCGCCGATACGGGGGTCACTGGTTGGACTAAAAAGTAAGAGATATCAAATTCTTCCAATGCCAATGCACAAAAGGCACCTCATAGTGCTGCACCTGCCACAATTTACATCAAAGCAGCTTTTACAGTGATTCACATTAGTTCCCAGAGGGTGCATAAGGAGTAGTCCTCTATGACAGCGAGTCTTTCTCTCTCCTATTTCTCCAGGTTGGAGGGATGTACTATATAATCCTATACTTCTGTATCCTCTTTTAGGAATACCATATTCTGACAAATGGCATTTTTGTCTTTAATCTCTCCACCTAATGCAAAGGAGACTGGAGTCTGATAAACAACAGTTACCTTCCTGTGTCAATATTCTCACTCCCTCTCTGAGCTACCTGGTTCTTCTGCAATCCTCTATGGGCTGGTGCATGGAACTAACTATGGAGTTTAGATAATTCTCCAAAATGGCTACTGGAGTCAGACATCACACACACACACTGACCTCCTTCTCCTCTGCATTGTGTGTAGGGTGGAGTCAGCCCTGGGAGGCTTGTTAGAACCTCCCCCTCCCTATGCAACTTTATGAGAACTCATTCACAATCACAGTTTACATGAAACACAATCACAGTATTAGGCAGTGTGTTTTAGGACACTGCATCCACCCCTGCTTTAATGCAAGTCGTCCTTGACGTACTCTTGCCACGATAATGCATCACCTGAAAAATACAAAAAGAGCATGCATGCATATACACAGTACTATTACCCCATTCTTGTGTTCTCTTCTTTGGCTAGAAGAGAATTGGGTTAGGCACATACATCAGGAGCATCACAATATAGCATGGGTGACAACAGTCATAGTTTCTCTTGTGACTGGGGATCTGGGGGCACTGACCTGGTACAGCGGACAGTAAAGACCAGGATAGTCCATAATGTAAACAAAAAGGAAATTTCTCAGGAGTCCCACAGGGCATGAGTCCGTTCCCTGGGCATGAAGCATGAGGTTGTAGAACATCATGGAGGGCTTTAATACGTCAAAGTCCATCTCCGGGCACATGACTAACATTGCAAAACAAGGGCAAAGGAGTCTTTAGAGAGTCCTCAGGGCATGGCAAAACAATCAAAGCAATAAGTGTCTTACCAGGGCTCTGTAGCTGAAAATGATGCAGGAATGTAACAAATAGTGTTGAGCGCGAATATTCGAATAGCGAATTTTTTTAGCGAATATCGGCACTTCGCTAATTCGCGAATATTTCGAATATAGCGCTATAAATTCGCTATTTCGAATATTCGTTTTTTTTTTGTTTTTTTTTTAGTTATATTTTTTTCTTTCCCTCTTCCCAACAGTAGTTCTTACCTGTCCTGAGGATTCCTGGCTTCCTGGCTGCTCTAGTCAGTGCCCATTGCCGCTTCTGCCGACTTCCGTGCTCATGGAGCGTCCCCATCCATGGGAACGTCTCCATATACTAAAATGTACTGTCGGATTTGAGGAATTACGTTGAAATCGCAATGCGATTAATTCAAGTTATATTAATCGCATTGCGATTTCAACTTAGAGCTGGGTTTTATAATGGGTCAGCTTGCTAGAATGAGCGAAGTTAACGAATATGAATATAGCAGCACTGCTAAGTTGAATTCGCAATGCGATTAATTTAACTTGAAGTAATCGCATTGCGATTTCAACTTACACTGCTATCTTACATAGGCTGAATTAACGATATATGGAATCTAGCTATGCACTAGCAGTGCTAAGTTGAAATCGCAATGCGATTACTTCAAGTTAAATTAATCGCATTGCGAATTCAACTTAGCACTGCTGCTTATATTCCATATTGCGTTAACCGTTCATTCTAGCAAGCTGACCCATTATAAACCCAGCTCTAAGTTGAAATCGCAATGCGATTAATATAACTGAATTAATCGCATTGCGATTTCAACGTAATTCCTCAAATCCGACAGTACATTTTAGTATATGGAGACGTTCCCATGGTGATGAGGCGCTCCATAACACGAAGTTATGGTTGGCTTGGTAGAATTGGCGAATAGCGAATATGGCGAATGTATTCGTCATATTCCTCAAAGCGAAGATAGCAGTATTCTACATCTTCGTTTTAGCAACCTATTAGTCAACCTCGCTAATTCTAGCAATCAAATAGGAAGGTTGACTATAGAGACAGCTGTGTTAAATTCGCTATGCGATTTTTTTTTTTTTTTAATAGAATAATTATATTACTTGATATAATTATTATAATTATTCTATTTATTAAAAAAAAAAAAATCGCATAGCGAGTTTAACTACAGCTGTCTCTATAGTCAACCTTCTATTTGATTGCTAGAATTAGCAGGTTGACGATAGATTGCTAAGCGAAAGATGTGAGAACTACCGTTATCTTCGATTTTGAGAGTATAACAGGCTACATTCGTCATATCCGTCATCTTCGCTATAATTCTAGATATGAAACCAATAGGAAAGTAGCCTTAAGTTAAAATCGCAATATGCGATTATTTAAATCGCATATTAATCGCGGTAACTAGAATAATGACGAATATTCGATTTCGACGAATATGAAACGAATATTCATTCGAATATTCGCGAATTTCGTCGAAATCGAATATGGCACCTGCCGCTCATCACTAGTAACAAACAGTTAATCCCGGTATTGGGCAGGCAGTTTTCCTTTGGTAGGCCAGTTGGATACTCGAAGTGGCTGTGACTCCACAGGTCTTGGTTCAAGGTCACTTGGTAAATCTTACGTTTCTGGGGATCCTTCACGAGATAGTTGTTCTGACTGAAGTGGGGTTGTATTAGTCTTTGCAGGTACAAAAATGTTAAGCCATGGCAATGGTGTAAAGAACCACTGAAGGGGATCTGAGTATAATAATAGTTTTCCAATAGATGGTGTTGATTCCACTGGATCAGGTGACTTTTCCAGCAATTGCTCTGTGGATGGGGTTTCTTCTTGAACAATTTCTTTCAAACTCAACTTAAGACGGTTGTGATACACTATTTGTGGTGCTCTGTTCCCCTTGGTGATTTCGTAGATATCAGTCTCATGATTAGGAATAGCTGTGATGACGTAAGGTTCTCTTTTCCATTTACTATCCAGCTTACTAGTGCAATGATTATTTTTTAGCCACACATGGTCACCAATTTTTAAAGGTTCTGCTATTGCAGACTGATCATAGTCCTTCTGTTGCTTTTGTCATGCATTCGCCATGTGCATTTGGACAATCTCTTCGGCATTAGCTAGGTGTTTTATGTTCACTGACCCAATAAGTTTATGGTAAAGGATTGATGGAATCTGGAACTTGCACAGCCAAGGTGTGGTCTGCAGGTAATCTTCCTTGACGGCCAAACATAAGGTAATATGGAGTGTATCCAGTAGAACAATGGATGGTGTTGTAAAGATACATAGATCAATTGAGGTATAGTAGTAGAGTTGGCCAATCAGTTCTTTTTGCAGGTGGTTCATCTCTCAACATCTTAATCAAGGTCTGGTTCATTTTTTCACGAAGTCCATTAACTTGAGGATGGTAAGCTGTTGTTCTCATCTTCTGACAATTGTGAAGCGAACATAGTTCATGGAAGAGCTGGGATTCAAAGGAGGATCCTTGACCTGTGAGAATCTTATCAGGGCATCCATAGGGCAATGGGAAATTCTTCCAGAAAACATTTGCAGCGGTTTTGGCTGTCAAGTCTTTAACAGTTACAGCTACTATGAATTTGGTGTAGTGATCTAATATTGTCATGTCATGGCGTAGGTTCCAGCTTTACGAGATCAATGGCCACTATCTCTAGAGGTGTTCGGCTCATAATGGGATGTAATGGTGCTCTTTGGTCATGTCTCTCATTTATTCCAATGGCACAAGTAGATCATTCTCGACACCAATTTTCAATATCTTCTCTCATTCCAACACAATAAAATCTTTGGCGGATGGTTGCTTCTGTTTTTTTGTACACCAAAGTGTCCTGACCTATCGTAGTACATTTCGAGAACAATTCTGGCATCTTGGCGTGGTACTATAATTTGATGCAGCCGATCATTGGTGATGGGATATAGGTTTCATCTTAACATTAGTCCTTTTTGCATGAACAGTTGCTTTCTGTGTCTCCATAGCTTGAGTAGCTCTGGATCTGCATTTAAGGGGTTAAATACAATTGCCAAAATACCAATCCCCTAAATCTGGTGTTCCAGGTTTGGCTAGCCAAGTATAATACTGTCTGCTGTCTGGCAAAGGATAGATTATTTTCTGTAGTAAAATTCACTTGCCAAAATAACAATCCCCTAAATCTGGTGTCCCAGCAGTTGCAGGCAAAGTGTTAATCCGTCTGTAAAAGAGTATATTACACTAAGGTGTATATACAAGTGCTGAGAGGGTCATCCTCATTAACTTCACACGCTACCGTGCATCTCCCATTGGATTTCTGTCCGTTAAAGGGTATATTACACAAAGTGTTAAAATACAATTGCTGAAGGCATGATCCTACATATTTTTTCTCACGCTACAGTGCATCTCCAAGTGTAAATCTGTCCATAAAAGGATATCTTTCATCCAGGGCCTAAATACTAGCCCTAAAAGAGATATTCCCCTAAATCAGTGGTTACTGCTGTGCCTGGATTAGTGTAATACATTACATAAATAAATAGGCAGATAGTGTTAGGTGCCTGTAAAAAAAAGGCCTGAATTTGAAATAAATACATTGGGCCAAATATTTTTTTTTCCTTATTGTGGTGCTTGGTGAATGGTAACAATGAGGAAAACATCTAGTAAGGGACGCGGTCGTGGTGGTGTTAGTGTACCCTGTTGTGCTGGGAGAGGACGTGGCCATTCTGCCACAGCCACACGTCCTAGTGAACCAACTACCTCAGGTTCCAGTACCCGCCAGAATTTGAAGCGATATTTGGTGGGGCCCAATGCCGTTCTAAGGATGGTAAGGCCTGAGCAGGTACAGGCGCTAGTCAATTGGGTGGACGACAGTGGATCCAGCATGTTCACAACATTATCTCCCACCCAGTCTTCTGCAGAAAGCACGCAGGTGGCACCTGAAAACCAAGCCCATCAGTCTGTCACATCACCCCCATGCATATCAGGGAAACTGTCAGAGCCTCAAGTTATGCAGCAGTCTCTTATGCATTTTGAAGACTCTGCTGGCAGGGTTTCCCAAGGGAATCCACCTAGCCCTTCCCCAGTGGTGGAAGACATAGAATGCACTGATGCACAACCACTGATGTTTCCTGATGATGAGGACATGGGAATACCACCTCATCAGAGTCCGCACGTCTCTGATGATGACGAAACACAGGTGCCAACTGTTGCGTCTTTCTGCAGTGTGCAGACCGAACAGGAGGTCAGGGAGGAAGACTGTGTGGAAGACGATGCAGGGGACGATGAGGTCCTAGACCCACATGGAATGAAGGTTGTGCCACTGACTTTCATAGTTCAGAGGAAGAGGCAGTGGTGAGACCGAGCCAACAGCGTAGCAAAAGAGGAGCAGGGGGCAAAAGCAGAACAGCCGCCGCCAAGAGAGTTCGCCTGCTACTGGCCACCGCCACCAGGGACCCGAGCACCCCAAAGGCAGCTTCAAGGAGTTCCCTGGCATGGCACTTCTTCAAACAATGTGCTGACGACAAGACTCGAGTGGTTTGCACGCTGTGCCATCAGAGCCTGAGCGAGGCATTAACGTTCTGAACCTTAGCACAACCTGCATGACCAGGCATCTACATGCAAAGCATGAACTGCAGTGGAGTAAACACCTTAAAAGCAACAAACTCACTCAGGCTCCCCTGCTTCCTCTTCTGCTGCTGCCTCGGCCTCTTCCTCTGCCTTGGGAGGAACGCTGGCACCTGCGGCCCACCAAACAGAGGATGTGCCACCGACACCACCACCTGCGTCACCAAGCATCTCCACCATGTCACACGGCAGCGTTCAGCTCTCCATCTCACAAACCTTGGAGAGAAAGCGTAAATTCCCACCTAGCCACCCTCGAGCCCTGGGCCTGAATGCCAGCATTTCTAAACTACTGGCCTTTGAAATGCTGTCATTCAGGCTGGTGGACACAGACAGCTTCAAACAGCTGATGGCCATGGATGTCCCACAGTATGTTGTTCCCAGCCGCCACTACTTCTCCAAGACAGCCGTGCCTTCCCTGCACAACCAAGTATCCGATAAATTCAAGTGTGCACTGCGCAACGCCATCTGTGACAAGGTCCACCTAACCACAGATACGTGGACCAGTAAGCACGGCCAGGGACGCTATGTCTCCCTAAGTGCACACTGGGTAAATGTAGTGGTGGCTGGGCCCCAGGCGGAGAGTTCTTTGGCGCACGTCCTTGAGCCCGGCCTGATGGTGTGCGATAATGGGCGAAATCTCGTCGCAGCTCTGGGACTAGCCAGTTTGACGCACATCCCTTGCCTGGTGCATGTGCTGAATTTGGTGGTGCAGAAGTTCATTTACAACTACCCCGACATGTCAAGGACTAGAGGTGCAGCCCATGGACTATGGCTATATTTGATAATTTTTGAATCCTTCATCTCCTGGATCATCTTTTTCACAGATGGGTACATAGTAAGAGGTATAGGCCGATACCCTTCTTTATTTGGATGGTGTGAACGGGTAGGGATGGTGTGCTTGATTACACCAATTTCTCCAAATTCTGAAGGATGTTTACTGAAGGTTTGATGTTCCTTCACGACTTTTAAGACTCCTTTAATTTGATCCTCAAGTGTAGAAGTATCCCCCACATTGAGTTTGAGAGACTTTGCCCTGTCCCTACAAGAAGCTCTGCGGCAGTTATCCACATAAATCCACGTGAAGCTGAGAGACAAGATCAGACTCTCATAGAGCAGTTTATTGAAGGTGTCATTGACAAACCCCTCAAATGTCAACTGAAGATGCTGTCAGCTCAGCACCCAGATACCCCATTCTTGGATTTTAAGTTACTTGCTATCGTCATCCTAGGGGAAGGTCACCAGTCTGAACCTCCCAAAGACAAGAAAGGATATCTGAGCATGGGGCTCAGGCGCCCGTCCCAGATACAGTCACAGCCCTGACTGCTGGTCTCGATCCTAGCTGAGAATATGGAGTGGAAGAGGAAGCACCTAGAGCGACTGGAACAGCAGCCCAAGGCTAAGAAAGGGACTTCTGCACCAAGAGACCGTCCTGCACCGGGTCCACGAGAAGATTGACTTTGGCTGACCGGTAGGTTGTCAGATCCTGATTATCAAGACACCAGGAAGCGTGTATGCCGGCATTTTCAGAGGCCTGGACACACAGAAAGTGACTGCTGGCAGTTAAATGGGTATCCCCTGAGGCCAAGGACCCCCCTTCGGAAGAAATAATACTAGGTCCCAAAGATCCAGCCTTTACACCTAGATATGTGGGCGCCCATCCCGAGGTTGAAGTTAGCATCAATGGAGTAATGTTTTCTACTTTGATTGACAATGGATCTCAATTGACTACCATCCGTCAATTCACATTCGAAAGATGCCAGAACGGAGCCCTGATAACACAACCCCCAGAATCCTGGCTCCACATCATAGCTACCAATGCCCAAGCAGTGCTTATATTAGGCTACTGGGAACCTACCTTACAGATTGAAGATACCAAACTCCCACACCAAGGGGTAGTCATGATCCAGGTCCCCGGAGATGACAATTGCCCAGTGGTCCTGGGGATGAATGTACTCGTCAACTGTGACGCTGCAGTGCTGGAAGCCTTGAAGAAAACCCACCCTGACCACGCCCTGTGTAACTCAACGTATCCGAAACCAGACCATCCAGGTGCTAGCTGCCCAACAAAAATTCAGCACCCGACAGGGTGAAATCAGCAGTGTTCGCATCAGCCTACTAGACTCCAGCCTGGAGCAGAGACCCTGATATGGTGCAAGGCTTGCATCGGTGTCAGGATTACCTGGCCCTCGTGGAGCCCCTGCATCTTTAAGATACTCCTGTTGTCCTAGCTGCTAAGAACTTGGTCACTCTGTCGCGTGGAAATGTACCCATACACTTGGTCAATTTAAGTGATGAAGCTGTGGAATTAAAAAAGTATTATCCAGTGGCGAGTTTGGATCACGTCAGTCTGCAAGATATCCTGGATCCCCTTACTGTTGCTGCACAACAATCGCTTCAAAAAGCGGATGCATTCAAAGACCCGTCTGAGCAGCCCTGGTGGGCCGAACTACATATTGGAGATGCCACAACCTCTGCCAAACAGATCAAAGGCATGCTGGACTTAGCCAAAGAACACTACCACGTCTTCAGCAAACACCCCCTGGACTATGGTCAATCTAGCCTAATACAGCACACTATTCCAACCGGCACTTATCCACCAATCAAAGAGATATATAGGCCATGCCTCCAACCCTATACCAGCAGGTAAAGAAGATGGTTCGGGATATAAAGACAGCTAATGTCATCCAGAATAGTCACAGCCCCTGGGCTGCCCCTCTGGTCCTAGTAAAAAAGAAGGATGGAACCTTCCTTTTCAGTGTGGATTACCGCAAGATCAACAACGTTACACACAAGGATGTGTACCCCCTGTCATGAGCTGAGGAGTCTCTAGCATCTCTGGGATCTGCTTCTTATTTCTCAACCCTAGATCTAACCATGGGCTATTTGGCAAGTCCCCATGGCACCAGAAGATAGAGAAAACAGCTTTCACTACATCAATGGGTCTGTTCGCGTTCAAATACTGTACATGCCATTTGGGCTGTGCATCGCCCCTGGGACACTTTGAGACCATACTTCTGTACTTGGATGATGTTATCGACTACTTCAAGACCTACAAAGAGCATTTACAGCACTTGGCAGAGGTGTTCCAGACTCTTGCCCAATATGGATTGAAAGTAAAGCCTTCAAAGTGCCAATTACTGAAGCCCCAAGTGAAATATGTGGGACATGTTATGAGTGTGGAGGACGTGAAACAGGACCCGATAAGATAGCTGCAGTACAAAGCTGGCAAGCTCCTAAGACCGTCAAAGAAGTCAAGAGCTTTCTTGTGTTTGCAAGTTACTACCAGAGATTTATCCCACACTTTGCTCAAATTGCAGAGCCTATCCAGGAGCTGTTGAAGAGTCATCCCAAAGGCTGTCAGAATGCTAAGATACCAGTAGAGTGGAACAAAGAGCGAGATGCCGCTTCCCAACTATTAAAAGAAAAACTTACAGAGCCACCAGTCCTGGTCTAGCCTGCCATTCTGACTCTATACTGACGCCAGTAAGAAAGGTTTAGGACGCGTACTATCTCAGACACAAGCCAGAACCGAAAGTCATCGCCTATGCCAGCAGGTCTTTACGAGGGACGGAGCGAAATGACCAGGATTATAGCTCTTTCAAACTGGAGTTCCTAGCCTTGGTATGGGCTGTAACTGAGAGATTTAAGGATTATCTGGTGGTCACGTATTTAACTGTCTACACCGATAATAATCCGCTGGCTCACTTGAACCAAGACAAAGTCTAAAAAATGTTTTAGGAAACATTTATTCAAGTAAAGCTGCCATTGAACTTCATCTCAAGGTCTGGACTCTGGAGTTATTCTTTCAAATCCCTTAATTATTCCCCCTATTTATTGCCTCGGAGCCAAAACCTTGGGTCCAGCGATATCCAGGTAGGAGCACCGTGACACACAAAAAGAGACATTTAGGCCGCACTACACTACTCAGCATTCCTACTACACCTGGGACGCGATATAGAGGGCCCTGGGGGGGGGGGGCAAACGTCCCATTGCACATGGCGGTGTCATACAGTTCTGCCTTTGGTTTGCCTAGGCGAACGGAATAACACCAAGGAAGAATGCTCCACGTCCTTCAAATGGAAATCGAATCCTGGCTATCACCTCACCAACTGAAAATCGGAACCATGGTCTCTGACAACGGGAAAAACATTGTGTTGGTGCTGGTCAAGGAGGGCTGACCCATGCACCCTGCATGGTGCACATCTTTAATCTGGTTGTAAAGCGGTTCCTGAAGTTTTCCACCTAACTGCAAGACATCCTGAAAATGGCCAGTAAAATGTGCATGCACTTCAGCCACTCTTACATTGCAAAACATGCCCTCCTTGAGCTTCCCTCCTATGTTTGGTGTGGAATTTACCTCCCACACCGTGCCGTGACATTGACATGGACACTGTGTTGACTCCTCATGCAGCTGCCACCCTCCCCACTATGTCAGTGGGCCACTATGTTAACTCCTCATGTGATTGCCACATTCCCCACTCTGTTATGTGGCCACTATGTTTACTACTCATGCTGTTGCCACCGCACCACTCTGTCAATGAACCTCTATGTTTGACTCTTTATGTGGTTGCCACCCTCACCACTCTGTGACTGGGCCACTATATTGACTCCTCATGCTGCTGCCACCCTTAATACTCTGTGACTGGGCCATTATTTTGACTCCTCAAGTGGTTGCCACTCTGGGATGGGGCTACTATGTTGACTACTTTAATTGCAAATAAGACCTCTCAGCTCGTGTATGACTTTTACATTATTAATGATTCATACCATATGTTCATCTGACCCTAGAACGTCTCTTTACATGTGCTGTTAACTTAAAAACTTAACTACACATATATCAGTACACTGCTGTATATACTATATATCTGTACACACTGAATCTATTATACCTTATACCTCACATATCAGTACACTGCTGTATATACTGTATATCTGTACACACTGCATCTATTATACCTCATACCTCACATATCAGTACACTGCTGTATATACTATATATCTGTACACACTGCATCTATTATACCTCATATCTCACATCTCAGTACACTGCTGTATATACTATATATCTGTACACACTGCATCTATTATACCTCATACCTCACATATCAGTACACTGCTGTATATACTCTATATCTGTACACACTGCATATATTATACCTCATACCTCACATATGAATACTCTGCTGTATATACTATATATCTGTACACTGCATCTATTATACCTTGTACCTCACATATCAGTACACTGCTGTATATACTATATATCTATACACACTGCATCTATTATACCTCATACCTCACATATCAGTACACTGCTGTATATACTATATATCTGTACACACTGCATATATTATACCTCATACCTCACATATGAATACTCTGCTGTATATACTATATATCTGTACACTGCATCTATTATACCTCTTACCTCACATATCAGTACACTGCTGTATATACTATATATCTTTACACACTGCATCTATTATACCTCATACCTCACATATCAGTACACTGCTGTATATACTATATATCTGTACACACTGCATCTATTATACCTCCTACCTCACATATCAGTACACTGCTGTATATACTATATATCTGTACACACTGCATCTATTATACCTCGTACCTCACATATCAGTACACTGCTAGTATATACTATATATACCTGTACACACTGCATCTATTATACCTCATACCTCACATATCAGTACACTGCTGTATATACTATATATCTGTACACACTGCATCTATTATACCTCCTACCTCACATATCAGTACACTGCTGTATATACTATATATCTGTACACACTGCATCTATTATACATTGTACCTGACGTATCAGTACACTGCAGAATATACTATATACCTGTACACACTGCATCTATTATACCTCATACCTCACATATCATTACACTGCTGTATATACTATATATCTGTACACACTGCATGTACTATACCTCATACTTCACATATCAGTACACTGCTGTATATATTATATACCAATACACACTGCATCTATTATACCTCGTACCTCACATATCAGTACACTGCTGTATATACTATATATCTGTACACACTGCATCTATTATACCTCATACCTTATATCAGTACATTGCTGTATATACTATATATCTGTACACACTGCATCTATTATACCTCGTACCTTAAATATCAGTACACTGCTGTATATACTATATATATGTACTGTGGGGAGTCGCTCTGGTAGACAGCGGTGCGGGTGCAGTATAGAGGCAAAAGGGAGTCCAGAAGGTGCAGCAAACAGTGTTTTATTCACACTTGCATCAAAAATAAACAGCGAACAGTCACTTGGTGTTAAATCACACACATCAGAAAACGTGAGGTAAAACAAAATGTCCAAACGCAGGTTCTAATCACCTGGGAGGTTTTAGGTGCGGGTTCGCACCTGGCTGTCGGCCCAGCCGCAAGATAATCCACCTCAGGCTTCCAGGCCGTCTGCACTCCTCCTTGCTGGGCTCCTGCTTCCAGCCCAGAGAGCTCCACAGCACCATCTGCAGCTCCAGGACAATCACACCCTCAGCTGCTGAGGAGGCTGCCTTTTAAAGGCCCGGATAAAGTCCAGCCTGGACTCTGGGGAGTAGGCACCCACCCAACTCTTTGCCTACTCCCAGTAAGAGCCGGCCCGGATTGGCTTTGCAGCCAAACTAACTAACAATGTCAAGCAGCACTAGCTGCTGCTGACAAATAAAAACCCGGCTCTCACCTCACCGAGGCCAGGAACCTCGGTGACACGTATCGTCCGTCTATGACGGCACCTTGCGCCCTCTTACAGTACACACTGCATCTACTATACCTCGTACCTCACATATCAGCACACTGCTGTATATACTATCTATCTGTATACACTGCATCTATTATACCTCATACATCACATGTCAGTACACTGCTGTATATACTATATACCTATAGACACTGAATCTACTATACCTCGTACCTCACATATCAGTACACTGCTGTATATACTATATATCTGTACACACTGCATCTATTATACCTTGTACCTCCCATATCAGTACACTGCTGCATATACTGTATTTCTGTACACACTGCATCTATTATACCTCGTACCTCACATATCAGTACACTGTTGTATATACTGTATATCTATACACACTGCATCTATTATACCTCATACCTCACATATCTGTACACGGCTGTATATACTGTATATCTATACACACTACATATATTATACCTCATACCTCATATATCAGTACACTGCTGTATATACTATATATCTATACACACTGCATCTATTATACCTCGTATCTCACATATCAGTACACTGCTGTAAATACTATATATCTGTACACACTGCATCTATTATACCTCATACCTCACATATCAGTACACTGCTGTATATACTGTATATCTATACACACTACATCTATTATACCTCATACCTCACATATCAGTACACTGCTGTATATACTATATATCTATACACACTGCATCTATTATACCTCGTATCTCGCATATCAGTACACTGCTGTATATACTATTTATCTGTACACACTGCATCTATTATACCTCGTACCTCACATATCAGTACACTGCTGTATATACTATATATCTGTACACACTGCATCTATTATACCTCGTACCTCACATATCAGTACACTGCTGTATATACTATATATCTGTACACACTGCATCTATTATACCTCGTACCTCACATATCAGTACACTGCTGTATATACTGTATATCTATACACACTGCATCTATTATACCTCATACCTCACATATCAGTACACTGCTGTATATACTATAAATCTGTACACACTGCATCTATTATACCTCATACCTCACATATCAGTACACTGCTGTATATACTCTATATCTGTACACACTGCATTTATTATACATTGTACCTGATGTATCAGTACACTACTGTATATACTATATACCTGTACACACTGCATCTATAATACCTCATACCTCACATAATAGTACACTGCTGTATATACTATATATCTGTACACACCGCATCTATTATACCTCATACCTCATATATCAGTACACTGCTGTATATGCTATATATCTGTACACACTGCATCTATTATACCTCATACCTCACATATCAGTACACTGCGGCATATACTATACATCTGTACACACTGAATCTATTATACATCATACCTCACATATTAGTACACTGCTGTATATCCTATATATTAGTACACACTGCATCTATTATACCTCTTTCCTCACATATCAGTATACTGCTGTATATACTATATACCTATACACACTGCATCTACTATACCTCGTACCTCATATATCAGTACACTGCTGTATATACTATATATCTGTACACACTGCATCTACTATACCTCATACCTCACATATCAGTACACTGCTGTATTTACTCTATATCTGTACACACTGCATCTATTATACATTGTACCTGACGTATCAGTACACTGCAGTATATACTGTGGTAAGGTGCAAGGTACCGTGGTCGATGGCAGGTACGTGTCACCGAGGTTCCTGGCCTCGGTGAGGTAAGAGCCGGGTTTTCTTGCGTGTCAGCAGCAGCTAGTGCTGTTTTGACACTGCTATTTAGTTTGGCTGCAAAGCCAATCCGGGCCGGCTCTTACTGGGAGTAGGCAAAGAGTTGGGTGGGTACCTACTCCCCACGGTCCAGACCGGGTTTTCCCGGGCCTTTATAACACAGCCAGCAGCTGGGTGTGTGGGTGGTGATTATCCTGGAGCTGGTGTTAGGCTGTGGAATCATCTGAGTTTGGGAGTTCTGATCCATTCTGTGCTGTGTGGAGTTCACGCTGGAAGCAAGAGCCCAAGCAAGGAAGAGTGCAGACGGCCTGGAAGCATGAGGTCGATCGCCTTGCGGCTGGACTGACAGCCAGGTTCAAACCTGCACCTAAAACCTCCCAGGTGACTGGAACCTGTTTTTGGACTGTTTTGTTTTGCCTCATGATTTCGGATGTGTGTGATTTAACACCAAGAGACTGTTTATTGTTTATGTTGTGCAAGTGTGAATAAAACACTGATTATTGCACCTTCTGGACTCCCTTTTGCCTCTGTACTGCACCCGCACCGCTATCTAACAGAGCGACTCCCCACAATACTATATACCTGTACACACTGCATCTATTATACCTCATACCTCACATATCATTACACTGCTGTATATACTATATATCTGTACACACTGCATCTATTATACCTCATACCTCATATATCAGTACACTGCTGTATATACTCTATATCTGTACACACTGCATTTATTATACATTGTACCTGAAGTATCAGTACACAGCTGTATATACTATATACCTGTACACACTGCATCTATTATACCTCGTACCTCACATATCAGTACACTGCTGTATATAATATATATCTGTACACACTGCATCTATTATACCTCGTACCTCCCATATCAGTACACTGCTGTATATACTATATATCTGTACACACTGCATCTATTATACCTCGTACCTCAAATATCAGTACACTGCTGTATATACTGTATATCTATACACACTGTATCTATTATACCTCATACCTCACATATCAGTACACTGCTGTATATACTGTATATCTATACACACTGTATCTATTATACCTCATACCTCACATATCAGTACACTGCTGTATATACTATAAATCTGTACACACTGCATCTATTATACCTCATACCTCACATATCAGTACACTGCTGTATATACTATATATCTGTACACACCGCATCTATTATACCTCATACCTCACATATCAGTACACTGCTGTATATGCAATATATCTGTACACACTGCATCTAATATACCTCATACCTCACATATCAGTACACTGCGGTATATACTATACATCTGTACACACTGAATCTATTATACCTCATACCTCACATATTAGTACACTGCTGTATATCCTATATATTAGTACACACTGCATCTACTATACCTCGTACCTCATATATCAGTACACTGCTGTATATACTATATATCTGTACACACTGCATCTACTATACCTCATACTTCACATATCAGTACACTGCTGTATTTACTCTATATCTGTACACACTGCATCTATTATACATTGTACCTGACGTATCAGTACACTGCTGTATATACTATATACCTGTACACACTGCATCTATTATACCTCGTACCTCACATATCATTACACTGCTGTATATACTATATATCTGTACACACTGCATGTACTATACCTCATACTTCACATATCAGTACACTGCTATATACTATATACCTATACACACTGCATCTATTATACCTCGTACCTCACATATCAGTACACTGCTGTATATACTGTATATCTATACACACTGCATCTATTATACCTCATACCTCATATATCAGTACACTGCTGTATATACTCTATATCTGTCTACACTGCATTTATTATACATTGTACCTGATGTATCAGTAAACAGCTGTATATACCATATAACTGTACACACTGCATCTATTATACCTCGTACCTCACATATCAGTACACTGCTGTATATAATATATATCTGTACACACTACATCATTTATACCTCGTACCTCCCATATCAGTACACTGCTGTATATACTGTATTTCTGTACACACTGCATCTATTATACCTCGTACCTCACATATCAGTACACTGCTGTATATACTGTATATCTATACACACTGCATCTATTATACCTCACATATCTGTACACTGCTGTATATACTGTATATCTATACACACTACATATTTTATACCTCATACCTCATATATCAGTACACTGCTGTATATACTATATATCTATACACACTGCATCTATTATACCTCGTATCTCACATATCAGTACACTGCTGTATATACTATATATCTGTACACACTGCATCTATTATACCTCGTACCTCACATATCAGTACACTGCTGTATATACTGTATATCTGTACACACTGCATCTATTTTACCTCATACCTCACATATCTGTACACTGCTGTATATACTGTATATCTATACACACTACATCTATTATACCTCATACCTCACATATCAGTACACTGCTGTATATACTATATATCTATACACACTGCATCTATTATACCTCGTATCTCACATATCAGTACACTGCTGTATATACTATATATCTGTACACACTGCATCTATTATACCTCGTACCTCACATATCAGTACACTGCTGTATATACTATATATCTGTACACACTGCATCTATTATACCTCGTGTTACAGTATAACCCGGTATAGTGAGGGTTAATACCGTTCGGGCGATTCCCCTGGAGAAGAGCACAGCAACCCACAACCGCTGGAATCCACCGAACTGGAACCATACGAAGTCCTCCTTTCCTGGAACAGGCAAGAGAACGTTCTGACGTAGCAATTCCCCCCAAGTACGAGACGAGGCTCCGTATTAATGGTTAAACAGGAATTCTCACTTTATTGACGGCTACCTGCCCGGTATTTATCTAGGTCTCCCACCTGGTGAACACTCCCCTAGGGGACCAGAAGGAAGACTGCGACACGGGATACAGCAGCCAATCACACACAATGGGACAATACAGACACCCCCAGCATATCCCTCCCCTCTGCCTGTGATACAATTACCCTACACGGGTTAATGTAATCATCACAGGCAGGAGAATACACAATGTCTTCTGTCCTGGAGACAACCGAGGAGTCATTCAATTATCTCTCAGGACAAAGAGAAATCGCCAATACACACGTGGGGACAATAGGACAGACATCTCTATTCAAATATACAATGTCCCACCCTTTACAGTACACAGACATTTAATATATCCCCAGATGGCTTGGATCTGAGCGCTCAAAATATCCAAACAGCGCTCAGATGCCACAAACACAGTCAAATCGCCATGGGGTTTAAGTTTAGCATGGGCTGATGAGAGGGCCCATAATCCTGGGGCAAGAGGCTGGCAATCTGTCCCCTCCAAAACCCAGTGGCGCGGTTGGTTTCGCGACACCTCGTACCTCACATATCAGTACACTGCTGTATATACTATATATCTGTACACACTGCATCTATTATACCTTGTACCTCACATATCAGTACACTGCTGTATATATTGTATATCTATACACACTGCATCTATTATACCTCATACCTCACATATCAGTACACTGCTGTATATACTGTATATCTATACACACTGCATCTATTATACCTCATACCTCAAATATCAGTACACTGCTGTATATACTCTATATCTGTACACACTGCATTTATTATACATTGTACCTGATGTATCAGTACACTGCTGTATATACTATATACCTGTACACACTGCATCTATTATACCTCATACCTTACATAATAGTACACTGCTGTATATACTCTATATCTGTCTACACTGCATTTATTATACATTGTACCTGATGTATCAGTACACAGCTGTATATACTATATACCTGTACACACTGCATCTATTATAACTCTTACCTCACATTTCAGTATACTGCTGTATATACTATATATCTATACACACTGCATCTATTATACCTCGCACCTCACATATCAGTACACTGCAGTATATACTATATATCTGTACACACTGCCTCTATTATACCTCATACCTCACATATCAGTACACTGCTGTATATAATATATATCTGTACACACTGCATCTATTATACCTTGTACCTCACATATCAGTACACTGCTGTATATACTATATATCTGTACACACTGCATCTACTATACCTCATACTTCACATATCAGTACACTGCTGTATTTACTCTATATCTGTACACACTGCATCTATTATACATTGTACCTGACGTATCAGTACACTGCAGTATATACTATATATCTGTACACACTGCATCTATTATACCTCGTACCTCACATATCAGTATACTGCTGTATATACTATATATCTGTACACACTGCATCTATTATACCTCATACCTCACATATCAGTACACTGCTGTATATACTATATATCTGTACACACTGCATCTACTATACCTCATACTTCACATATCAGTACACTGCTGTATATACTATATATCTGTACACACTGCATCTATTATACCTCGTACCTCACATATCAGTACACTGCTGTATATACTATATATCTGTACACACTGCATCTATTATACCTCATACCTCACATATCAGTACACTGCTGTATATACTATATATCTATACACACTGCATCTATTATACCTCATACCTCACATATCAGTACACTGCTGTATATACTATATATCTGTACTACACTGCATCTATTATACCTTGTACCTCACATATCAGTACACAGCTGTATATACTATATATCTGTACACACTGCATCTATTATACCTCTTACCTCACATATCAGTACACTGCTGTATATACTATATATCTGTACACACTGCATCTATTATACCTCGCACCTCACATATCAGTACACTGCAGTATATACTATATATCTGTACACACTGCCTCTATTATACCTCATACCTCACATATCAGTACACTGCTGTATATAATATATATCTGTACACACTGCATCTATTATACCTTGTACCTCACATATGAGTACACTGCTGTATATACTATATATCTGTACACCCTGCATCTATTATACCTCGTACCTCACATATGAGTACACTGCTGTATATACTATATACCTGTACACACTGCATATATTATACCTCGTACTTCACATATCAGTACACTGCTGTATATACTATATATCTGTACACACTGCATCTAATATACCTCATACCTCACATATCAGTACACTGCTGTATATACTATATATCTGTACACACTGCATCTATTATACCTCGTACCTCACATATCAGTACACTGCTGTATAGACTATATACCTGTACACACTGCATATATTATACCTCATACCTCACATATCACTACACTGCTGTATAGACTATATATCTGTACACACTGCATCTATTATACCTCGTACCTCACATATCAGTACACTGCTGTATATATTATATATCTGTACACACTGCGTCTATTATACCCCGTACCTCACATATCAGTACACTGCTGTATATACTATATATCTGTACACACTGCATCTAATATACCTCATACCTCACATATCAGTACACTGCTGTATATACTATACATCTGTACACACTGCATCTATTATACCTCGTACCTCACATATCAGTACACTGCTGTATAGACTATATACCTGTACACACTGCATATATTATACCTCATACCTCACATATCAGTACACTGCTGTATAGACTATATATCTGTACACACTGCATCTATTATACCTCGTACCTCACATATCAGTACACTGCTGTATAGACTATATATCTGTACACACTGCATCTATTATACCCCGTACCTCACATATCAGTACACTGCTGTATATATTATATATCTGTACACACTACATCTATTATACCTCGTACCTCACATATCAGTACACTGCTGTATATACTATATACCTGTACACACTGCATCTATTATACCTCATACCTCACATATCAGTACACTGCTGTATATACTATATATCTGTACACACTGCATCTAATATACCTCATACCTCACATATCAGTACACTGCTGTATATACTATATATCTGTACACACTGCATCTATTATACCTCGTACCTCACATATCAGTACACTGCTCTATATATTATATATCTGTACACACTACATCTATTATACCTCGTACCTCACATATCAGTACACTGCTGTATATACTATATATCTGTACAGACTGCATCTATTATACCTCGTACCTTACATCTCAGTACACTGCTGTATATACTGTATATCTGTATACACTGCATATATTATACCTCATACCTCACATATCAGTACACTGCTGTATATACTATATATCTGTACACACTGCATCTATTATACCTCATACCTCACATATCAGTACACTGCTGTATATACTATATATCTGTACACACTACATCTATTATACCTCATACCTCACATATCAGTACACTGCTGTATATACTATATATCTGTACACACTGCATCTATTATACCTCATCACGCACATATCAGTACACTGCTGTTTATACTATATATCTGTACACACTGCATCTATTATACCTCGTACCTCACATATCAGTACACTGCTGTATATACTATATATATGTACATACTGCATCTACTATACCTCGTACCTCACATATGAGTACACTGCTGTATATACTATATATCTGTACACACTGCATCTATTATACCCCGTACCTCACTTATCAGTACACTGCTGTATATACTATATATCTGTACACACTGCATCTATTATACCTCGTACCTCACATATCAGTACACTGCTGTATATACTATATATCTGTACACACTGCATCTATTATACCTCGTACCTCACATATCAGTACACTGCTGTATATATTATATATATGTATACACTGTATCTATTATACCTCATACCTCACATATCAGTACACTGCTGTATATACTATATATCTGTACACACTGCATCTATTATACCTCGTACCTCACATATCAGTACACTGCTGTATATACTATATATATGTACATACTGCATCTACTATACCTCGTACCTCACATATGAGTACACTGCTGTATATACTATATATCTGTACACACTGCATCTATTATACCTCATACCTGACATATCAGTACACTGCTGTATATACTATATATCTGTACACACTGCATCTATTATACCTCGTACCTCACATATCAGTACACTGCTGTATATACTATATATCTGTACACACTGCATCTATTATACCTCATACCTCACATATCAGTACACTGCTGTATATACTATATATCTGTACACACTGCATCTATTATACCTCATACCTCACATATCAGTACACTGCTGTATATACTATATATCTGTACACACTGCATCTATTATACCTCCTACCTCACATATCAGTACACTGCTGTATATACTATATATCTGTACACACTGCATCTATTATACCTCATACCTCACATATCTGTACTCTTTGTTTATACTATGTGTCAGGTGTGAGATATAAAAGATACAGTGGGTACAGATATATGTGGACAGTCATATATAATGGTCACTGTGTGTGAGGTACCTGAGGTTTTGTGGGTTGCAGTTAAGGTTAGGTCAGTATTTGGGTAAGTATCAGGATTTAGTCGGTATTAAGGTTAGGGTCAGGATTAGTATTAGGGTTAGGATATTAGAGACAGTATTTGGTTTAGGGTCATTATTAGGTTAGGATTAATATTAGGGTCAGTATTAGGGTTACTCTCATTATTATGGTTAGCATTACAGTAAGTAGTCAGTATTGGGGTTATGCATAGGGTCAGTATTTGGATTAGTAATAAGGTTAGGCTCAGTATTGTGTTTAAGCTCTGTGTTAGGATTAGTGTTATTACGGTTAGGGACAGCATTAGAGTAAGGGGGCCGAATTACATTTTGGATCAGTATTAGGGCCAGGGGTCAGTTTTCGGACACATGAATAGAAAAAGGGAGGACAGTCTACTCACCGGTCCCAGCGGGGTCCCACGATGATCATGCAGTGATGCAGACAGGCCTCTTCTGGCAGCTCTGCTCTGGTGATACGTCCTACACAGCGTGATGAAATTCTTACCAGTATACAGCACACCTTTAGTTATTTTCCATGTGGGTGCACGTTCTCCAGGGGTGGTGGATGACTCCCATAAATAGATGAATCCAACACAAACGAAAAAGATGGAGACAGCACTTCCAACCTGTGATGGTTTATTCCGGATGCAACGTTTCGGCTTAACAGCAGCCTTTCTCAAGCCTGCTTGAGAAAGGCTGCTGTTAAGCCGAAACGTTGCATCCGGAATAAACCATCACAGGTTGGAAGTGCTGTCTCCATCTTTTTCGTTTGTGTTGGATTCTACACAGCGTGATGACATTGACTATGTCATAGAGAAATGCCCGGAGTGGAGGGACAGGGAACGAAGAGTTTTCTTTTTCCGCCGGATGCTCAATTGTATTTGCGTCCAGTGGAGGGGCTCCAGAAACCAGGTGAATTCACCTGGTGCCTGGGGCCAGTGTTGGACTGGGGTGCCTAGGGCCACCAGAAGAACTAAATCTGGGGCCCACCCTATAGCTACATGGAAATAGTAGGGTACAACATGTCACAATGGACATAAACGCTGTAGATTTGCCGCATACAAGTATATGGTGGCCGGTCTCTCTCAGCCACATGTTATTAACAAGGGACCTTGCCATGACTCATCTTATCTAGCCCTCCTCGTCAACATTAGTTGAGCTAGCTTTGCATTTCTAGTGAGGAGTTAGCTAGTCATTTTTGTCTACCTTCCCTTCATTTAGGGCTTGATTAGGGATTTGTAACAGGGACAGGTTCCGGGTGGGGCCGCTCTTTTCAGGGCGATGACTCCGCATTAGTGATGACCATTAGGGTGGTATAGATCCATCAGGGATAAATAGGGATAGATCCCTGTCCTGATACATTGATCTTATCCCCCTTCTGTTTACCCTCTACTACGGCTCCGCCCACCTGATCCCGTTTTGATTTGGAGGACTGCTGACATTGAGGACGACCAGAAAGGTACCATCTGGCATCCACACACAAAAAGACCTGACTGAGTCCATCCTTTTCAGCCGTGAACTGGTAAGACGGTTCCATTTTTTGACGTCTGTCATTTATGTTTGGATTGATTTAGGGGTTCTTATTTTATCATAACTATTAAAAGTTAAGTTTTAGGTTCTTTCCCTACTTTTTGTTTTTAACAAAATTCACTGCACAAAAAGACTACAGTGCAGATTTTAATTTAGTGCATGATTTGCTGTGGAATTTTCTGCTGCAGATATACAAAAGGACAGACCCTCAACCGTTGTTTTTTAACGACTTCACTCACATGAACACTGCACCACACAGAACTGTATTGTGCACTGCCATACATCAATATTGTAGGCTGGGGATCAGCAACCTCCGGAGCTCCAACTGTTCTGAAACTACAGCTCCCAGAATCCTCCTTGCACATCTATGAGTGTAACAAAAACAGCTGAGTAAATGTGCATGCTGGGAGTTGTTGTTTCACAGGGGCTGGAGTGCCGAAGGTTGCTGAGAGCTGTTGTAGGTAGTATTGATCGAGCACCCAAGTGAGATGCTCAGGTGCTCTATAATGGAAGTCAATGGGAGCATTAAACCAGGCACCCCATGAAGAGGGAAGGGGGCCTGGTTCATAGAAAAAGGTCATAAATTGATGGAAACACCACCAAAATGGTTCGGTAACAGAATGGGGACCATGTCTGGATGCATCTTGGACTCCCAGATAGCTTCTGGGAACCATGTTGTCCGAGTAGTACGCCACTTTTACAGACTAACACTAATACGCACAAAACCAAAGATAAATTCGCTTTTGGAGGAAAAATTATTAGGAAACATTCTTTCCTGTATATTTACTTGTATATAAAGTGTACAAAGAAGAGGCACTCTGGTACAGCCTGTATATCACATAAAGGAGGGCTTATTCACATTGTGGTACAATTGTTCAGATAGTGGGACTCCTACACTCATAAAGCCTATGCACTAAGGGAAAGGGCTGCAAAAAATTACAAGGAACCGACACTGCAATATACCCTTTATTACACATAAAGGAGGGCATGATACACACCCGTGAAAAATTAAGATTAATGGCCTGCTGGTGACCCTCAAAAACATTTGGTGCTAGGGCCTGCTGATCTGACCATCTAAAATATTAGGGACGAGGGTCTGCTGCTTAGCTGACCTTCGAAAAATTATGGTTGATGGCCTGCTGCTGAGAGGACCCTATAAAACATTATGGTTGAGGGCCTGCTGCTGAGCTGACCCTATAAAACATTATGGTTGAGGGCCTGCTGCTGAGCTGACCCTATAAAACATTATGGTTGAGGGCCTGCTGCTGAGCTGACCCTATAAAACATTATGGTTGAGGGCCTGCTGCTGAGCTGACCCTATAAAACATTATGGTTGAGGGCCTGCTGCTGACCTGACCTTCTAAAACATTATATGCAAGGGCCTGCAGGTGAGCTGACCTTCTAAAACATTATATGTGAGGACCTGCAGGTGAGCTGACTATCGGAAACATTATGGGCGAGAGCCTGCTGCCGCTTTGTTAACTCTAGATAACTTATGGCTGATCGCACGTCCCCGCTACGTCGACGATCCATTTAGTTATCTGCCTTATCAACTTTGGAGCAATTTTTCAACAAGGACCTTCTGGTATTGCACCTTTTTGCTTGTCCTCTCCACCAGAGGAATGAGAGATGAGAAGTTATCTTTGTAGCGGGGTTTGAGAAGGGTGAACACCCAGTAATCCGTGTTGTCTAAAATGCGTACAACTCGCATGTCACGGGAAAGACAGCCTAACATGAAGTCAGCCATATGTGCCAGAGTACCAACAGGCAAGAGTTCGCAAGAGTCATAAGGAGGTGAGCTGACCCTATAAAAGATTGTAGGTGAGGGCCTGTAGGTGATCTGACCCTGTAAAACATTATATGCGTGGGCCTGTAGGTGAGCTGACCATCGAAAACATTGTGGGCGAGGGCCTGCTGCCGCTTTGTTGTCTCTAGGTAACTTCTGGCTGATCGCACATCCCAGTGAGGATGACGATCCATTTGGATGTCTGCCCTTTCAACTTTCGATGGTACTTTCTGCGCTTACCATGGCGACCACTGGTAACGGGGAATCAGGGTTTGAGTCCGGAGAGGGAGCCTGAGAAACGGCTACCACATCCAAGGAAGGTAGCAGGCGCGCCAATTAGCCACTCCTGACTCAGGGAGGTAGTGCTGATAAATAACAATACAGGACTCTTAAGAGGCCCTGTTATTGGAATGAGTTCCCTATTAAATCCTTTAACTGCGTTGGTCAGGGCGTGTGTGGTTTTAAGGGACACATGCTGGTGTAAGGCACACCGTAAAAAAATAGTGGCGGCTGGGGACTGCGTACCGAGGGACGGCCGCCGACATCAGGCCTCAGTGTCCCCAAGCCTAAATGGCAACATTTCCAGGGCCAGTAATTTGGAAAGCTGCACATTTAGTGCTATGGCCTGTGGGTGGGTGGCTGGGTATTTGCGCTTGCATTCAAAGGCTTTGAGTAAGGACATTGGAAGTGGATGTGGTCGCTGATGGTGCTTGCGAAGGTTAATGTGAAGGCGGGAGGCATCCGGACCTGCGCCTTCAACAGCGGATTGGCCAGCAGCACATAACACCGTCTATATGTCACAGATACATTTTTTTACCGCATACGTTACACTGGAGATGTCCCCTGGTAATGTCACTGTCAGAAGCGGACACCGTCTATTGAAAAAGTACACTGTATGTCACAGATAAATTTGTGAAACGCACACGTTACCCAGGAGATATGCCCCGGCCCCCTATACCACACCATTTTCACCAGCAGAAACATACGATAGCACAGCTACATTTCCAAATTATTGAGAGTGTCCCATTACCCCGGCGTGGTGGGGATAGGAGCAAATTACTACTCCAAAGGGAGGCTTATTGGATTCACCATTTGCAAACGATTGAGCCTCAGGCCTCAATCGTGAATACATTGTATATTGCTTCTTATGATCCATGAATTTAATGCTGTTCTATATTTTTTCTTTTAGAGGAATTGAAATATAATTCAATTATGTTCTTTAACGCACAACAAAAGACTTTCATGTGATGACTTTTGTCATCAATTCACTGTTTGTCTTATGCATCTATATGTTTATTGTTCTCAGCATTTGTTACACTTGGCGGTGGAATCATTGTTATAACATGAGTTCGTTTGTTTGCTGGTGGCCTAAGGATGTGATGTCTCTATAATTCTACACATGAAGGCATATAATGCCGAAACGCGTCACTATGCATTAATATATGACCAATAAATGTAACATCGAAGAAGATATTTTGTGCGAGTGCCGGTCTTTTCTACATCGCTATGCCCCTGGTAATGTCACTGTCAGAAGCGGACACCGTCTATTGAAAAAAAGTACACTGTATGTCACATAAAAAAAAAATTCAGCGCACACGTTACACTGCAGATGGGGCTGGGATAATTTAACTGTCTGCAGCGGACACCGTCTACGGAAAAATTTCACTGGATGTCACAGATATTTTTGGGATGTGTACACTTTACACAGGAGATGTGGCGTGGATAATTGAACTGTCTGCAGCAGCCTATTAGATGCTATTTAGCGCAGGATGCGCTAAAAATATACATTGCTGCTGTCACACACAATAGTCCTTAAAAGGACTTTCGGGTCTCTGAAAAGTTTTTCTACTAAAAATCTTCCAGTATCACTCCCTACACTGTCTGTCCCTTCCTATGCTCAGCTCTTCCTGACTAAGAATGAGCCGAACATGTGTCATTGGGTGCTATATAGCACCCGATGGCGCGTTCCGGCCAGCCAATCACTGTAATGCCAGTAACCAACATGGCTACGGCATTACAGTGCGTGCCAGTACCTCCCTGCACGTGTATTGGCTGCGTAGCAGCCAAGAAGCATGCGGGGAGGTGACTCGATCATTGCGCTCGAGCACATGCGGTACTCGGCTGAATATCGCCATGTGCCGAGCATCGCTATGGTGTTCGGCCTAGCATGCTCGCTCAACACTAGTTGTAGGCCATCAAAACTGATCCTGGGGATCTAAACTCTAGGGGGTACCACCAATCAGCACAGGGATGCCAAGTATACACCCTGATTTTTGGTCACACAGACACAATGGAGGACATTTATTAATCATTTTATGCCACTATAGTGATGTAAAAAAGTCGCCGATTATGGGGCATGCCATTTGTGCTTCTTGGCACTTTTGTGAAGCAACACACCATAACAGGGCAGCAGAGTTGATTATATAATCACAGTATAATATACTCCTCAAAAAGAGGGCACCATCTATTAGACTTATAATCTTATCCTATGCATTCGGCACAGTACTAAGAATTTACTGTCACAGCGCCCTCTATTGGAATGATAAACGTGATCCTGTGTTAACTGTCGGAAATGTGGAGAAGCGCAGCGCCCTCTAGTGGACATACAGAGTCACTGTCTGTACAGTCAGGAATTAAACAACAGCATTATGCATGCTGCACCGCGCCCACTGCTTCTCATTGAAATTAATCTGAATATTAGTACAACACTAAAATAAAAATTCAAATGTTTTTTTCCTTTGACTTTTGGCAGGGAAAATGCCTGCAAGAGATGAAATTGAAATCTCAATCTACCATTTTCAGCTTCTACTTGGTGTTTTCATTTGATTTATGATTTTGACATGAAAATTCCACTATAGGAAGAGGAGAATTAATTGACAAAGTGGAAATTTAAAAGGAAAAAGGTGATTCATTTTTACATTTATTTTCGGCACTTATGAACCATGCTGGAGGTGGAAATGAAAATTTAAGTGGAGGAATTATATTTTCACTTTAATTTTGGCATGCATTTTGCAGACACTAGATGAAATTAAAACGTTAAAAGGTTATTTTAATTATAATTTTAGGTTTTTTTAATTTTAATCTAGGTTTTACCTCCCATAGAAGTATCCCCTTCATGCTATTTAATATCTAGTATATGAGAGGAGTCACCGTTTATGTCTTTCACAAGGACACTCTGCTCTTAGTAACAAAGTAGCAAGGTAGCCAGTGTGCGCTATGACCGGCCACATATCATTTCATTAGTATCCACTACTTCCGTCTCATCGGGTTAGAACGGATTAACTACCTCCTACAGATCTAAATTAACACACAGAAACATACACTGCCAACCAACATGTTTCGCCAGCAAATCTCACCGTTTTTTTGTTGATCACTTTTTGCCTATTTAGATGATTTAAAGGGAGTCTGTCACCAAAGTTGGACATAATAGACCGCTGACATAGCTTTGTAGCATCACTTTAGATGAATGAAACTGTACCTTTGTTGTCTTCTTCAGCGCTTCACCTGCTTCAAAAACGGACTTTTATTTATATGTAAATGAGGGCTCGCAAGTGCCCAGGGCGGAGTTAAGTTCTTTGGAGCCCAGGCTGCTCGGCCTCTTTAGTTCTTATCCCCGCCCGTCTCTGTCTCTGCCCGCCCTTCTATTGCCTTTCTTCCTCCTCCTCTGGTAGCGAACTCCTGCGCCTGTTCTCAGCTTTGCCTCGGCGGGGTATGCGCACTGCGATGCCCACTGTGGGAACTGCATCAATGTAGCTACTGCGCATGTCCACCAGCTTACAGCTGGGTTTGCAGCGTCAGCCGGGGAATGCGCAGTAGCTACATTGATGCAGTTCCCACAGTGGGCATCGCAGTGCGCATGCCCTGCCGAGGCAAAGCTAAGCGCAGGCGCAGGATTTTGCTACCAGAGGAGGAGGAAGAAAGGCAATAGAAGGGCGGGCAGGCAAGACAGGGGCGGGGATAAGAACTAAAGAGGCCGGCAGCCTGGACTCCAAAGAGCAACTCTGCCCTGGGCACTGCGAGCCCTCATTTACATATAAATAAAGTCCGTTTTTGAAGCAGGTGAAGCGCTGAAGAAGACAACAAAGGTACCGTTTCATTCATCTAAAGTGATGCTACAAAGCTATGTCAGCGGTCTATTATGTCCAACTTTGGTGACAGACTCCCTTTAATGAGAATTCAAAATAAAAGTTACTTTTTAAAGGGAACCTGTCAACTGCAAAACACATATTAAACTGACATAATTACCTTACACTGGGGGCTGCCTTACAGTAGCCCCAGTCTGTTTTCCGAGTCAGCTTGAAGTCAAAGGGGCAGCGGCCTCCTTGCTTTAAGTCAAGCTAAGCCCCCGTCCTTTCCTCACTTTGATTAACATCCTGCCATGAGGCAGGGATCGCTGAAGTCTCGCGCATGCGTGGTGCGCACCTTGGTACTGCTCGATCTCGTCTCCGGCTTCCGCAGGCATCTGGCTACATTGTGTTTGCACCCGGCGTATCTGTTCCTCAGCGTCAGCGTGATCACTGGCTTCATGCAGAGGAGAACGCAAGCCAGTGATGACGCTGATTAACAGGTATGCTGGACGCGCGCATGATGTAAATGGCCGGCGCATGCACAGTGAGCGTTTAGCAGCCAGATGCCTCTGGGAACCGGAGACAGGATCGAGCAGTAACAAGACTTCAACGATCCCTGCCTCACGGCAGGATGTCAATCAAAGTGAGGAGAGGACAGGTAAGGAGCGGGCTTAGCTTGACTTAAAGCAAGGAGGCCGCTGCCCCCTTGACTTCAAGCTGACTCGGAAAATGGCGCGAACAGAGTATAAAACATTATTTTATTAAAGTATGCAGCCACCGATTTTGGAATGAAACACATGACTAGAAACACACTGGGGGCTTCTGTAAGGTAATGATGTCAGTTTAATATGTGTTTTGGAGGTAACAGGTTCCCTTTAAAGTTAACAGCACATGTAAAGAGACGTTCTATGGTCTGATGACCATATGGTATGAATCATTAATAATGTAAACATCATACATGAGCTGAGAGGTCTAATTTGTAATAAAAGTAGTCAAGATAGTAGCCCCATCACAGAGTGGCAACCACATGAGGAGTCAACATGGTGGCCCAGTCACAGAGTGGGGAGGGTGGCAACCACATGAGGAGTCAACATGGTGGCCCAGTCACAGAGTGGGGAGGGTGGCAACCACATGAGGAGTCAACATGGTGGCCCATTCACAGAGGCCCATTTTGGCTCCTCTCGCTGTCGACACTAGTATCCCTGTTTAGCCTTGTTGACAACACCATTTATTTTACCCTTAAAAAAACACAATGGATCCTGTTTTTGGAGCATCCGTAAGGCCTCTATCACACGGTTCATATTTGGCATCAGGATTGCTCATGATTTAGAAGCCAAGATTGGAGTGGGTACAAAACACACAAGACATGCAAATATTCCCATCACGTGTCATCTCTGTTTTGGATCTACTCCTGTTTTTTTTTTTTTTTTCGGACTTAGCAATACCGATCGATTACTGCAAAATGCTGAACATTTGAAGGCCGATGCTCAAAAGAAAGGATCCTTTTCGTTGGGGTTGTTCTTGTGACGGATCAGAAGAAGGGAAGAAGAAGGGCAAAAGAAACAGTGACGTTGAATCAATTCAGCAAAGCGTCCGAATTGAATTTTTTAAAACTTCGCTCATCTCTAGTTGTGATGGTGATCTCACTAAAAGAGTTCAAAAGGGGTCTGGATGTATTTCTGGAGTGTCATAATATTACAGGTTGGAGTCGGGAAGGAATTTTTTTCCTAAGATTTGAAAACTAGCTTTTATGTTACTCTTAGTGTTGAGCGAAGCGAAGCATTCAAAGTGGAATTCGGTCCAAAGTATAGGAAAACTTTGATTTGCACAAAAAGCCGAATTTCCTTGCGCTTCATGGTAATGAATAATTTTTCCTAAAATAGCAGCTGTACGTGTTACAAAGTAACATAGTAACATAGTTTATAAGGCCGAAAAAAGACATCTGTCCATCCAGTTCAGCCTGTCATTCTGCAAGTTGTTACAGAGAAGGGCAAAAAAAATAAAAATAACCCTGTGAGACAGAAGCCAATTTTCCCCACTTAAGGGGAAAAAAATCCTTCCTGACTACAATCAGAATAACTCCCTGGATCAACAACCCCTCTCTAGTAGCTCAAGCCTGTAATATTATTACACTCCAGAAATACATCCAGTCCCCTCCTGAATTCCTTTATTGTACTTACCATCACCACCTCCTCAGGCAGAGAGATCCATAGTCTTACTGCTCTTACAGTAAAGAGTCCATAGTGTCACTTCTCTTACAGTAAAGAGTCCATAGTCTCACTGCTCTTACAGTAAAGAGTCCATAGTCTCACACCTCCTACAGTAAAGAGTCCATAGTCTCACTGCTCTTACAGTAAAGAGTCCATAGTCTCACGCCTCCTACAGTAAAGAGTCCATAGTCTCACTGCTCTTACAGTAAAGAGTCCATAGTCTCACTGCTCTTACAATAAAGAGTCCTAAGTCTCACTGCTCTTACAGTAAAGAGTCCATAGTCTCACTGCTCTTACAGTAAAGAGTCCATAGTCTCACTGCTCTTACAGTAAAGAGTCCATAGTGTCACTTATCTTACAGTAAAGAGTGCATAGTCTCACTGCTCTTACAGTAAAGAGTCCATAGTCTCACTGCTCTTACAGTAAAGAGTTCATAGTCTCACTGCTCTTACAGTAAAGAGTCCATAGTCTCACTGCTCTTACAGTAAAGAGTTCATAGTCTCACTGCTCTTACAGTAAAGAGTCCATAGTCTCACTGCACTTACAGTAAAGAGTTCATAGTCTCACTGCTCTTACAGTAAAGAGTCCATAGCCTCACTGCTCTTACAGTAAAGAGTCCATAGTCTCACTACTCTTACAGTAAAGACTCCATAGTCTCACTGCTCTTACCGTAAAGAGTCCATAGTCTCACTGCTCTTACAGTAAAGAGTCCATAGTCTCACTGCTCTTACAGTAAAGAGTCCATAGTCTCACTGCTCTTACAGTAAAGAGTCCATAGTCTCACTGCTCTTACAGTAAAGAGTCCTAAGTCTCACTGCTCCTACAGTAAAGAGTCCATAGTCTCACTGCTCTTACAGTAAAGAGTCCATAGTCTCAATGCTCTTACAGTAAAGAGTCCATAGTGTCACTTATCTTACAGTAAAGAGTTCATAGTCTCACTGCTCTTACAGTAAAGAGTCCATGGTCTCACTGCTCTTACAGTAAAGAGTCCATAGTCTCACTGTACTTACAGTAAAGAGTTCATAGTCTCACTGCTCTTACAGTAAAGAGTCCATAGCCTCACTGATCTTACAGTAAAGAGTCCATAGTCTCACTATTCTTACAGTAAAGACTCCATAGTCTCACTGCTCTTACCGTAAAGAGTCCATAGTCTCACTGCTCTTACAGTATAGAGTCCATAGTCTCACTGCTCTTACTGTAAAGAGTCCATAGTCTCACTGCTCTTACAGTAAAGAGCCCATAGTCTCACTGCTCTTACAGTAAAGAGTCCATGGTCTCACTGCTCTTACAGTAAGGAGTCCATAGTCTTACTGCTCTTACAGTATAGAGCCTATAGTCTCACTGCTCTTACTGTAAAGAGTCCATAGTCTCACTACTCTTACAGTAAAGAGTCCATAGTCTCACTGCTCTTACAGTAAAGAGTCCATAGTCTCACTGCTCTTACAGTAAAGAGTCCATAGTCTCACTGCTCTTACAGTAAAGAGTCCATAGTGTCACTTATCTTACAGTAAAGAGTGCATAGTCTCACTGCTCTTACAGTAAAGAGTCCATAGTCTCACTGCTCTTACAGTAAAGAGTCCATAGTCTCACTGCTCTTACAGTAAAGAGTCTATAGTCTCACTGCTCTTACAGTAAAGAGTTCCATAGTCTCACTGCTCTTACAGTAAAGAGTCCATAGTCTCACTGCTCTTACAGTAAAGAGTCCATAGTCTCACTGCTCTTACCGTGAAGAATCCTCTTCTATGTTTGTGTACAAACCTTCTTTTCTCCAGACGCAGAGGATGTCCCCTCGTCACAGTCACAGTCCTGGGGATAAATAGATGATGGGAGTGATCTCTGTACTGACCCCTGATATATTTATACATAGTTATTAGATCTCCCCTCAGTCGTCTGTTTTCTAAAGTGAATAACCCTAACTTTGATAACCTTTCAGGGTACTGTAGTTGCCCCATTCCAGTTATTACTTTAGTTGCCCTCCTCTGAACCCTCTCCAGCTCTGCTATGTCTGCCTTGTTCACTGGTGATGTGTAAAGTGGTAGGACTATGTTTTCATCACCGCCATCTATGCCACTTCTGATGCAACCCATTATCTTATTGGCCTTGGCAGCAGCTGCCTGACACTGGTTTTTACAGCTTAATTTGCTGTTCACAAAAATTCCTAGATCCTTTTCCATGTCAGTGTTACCCAGTTTACCATTTAGTATTGTGGTAAGGTGCAGGGTGCCGTTGTGGATGGCAGGTATGTGTCACCGAGGTTCATAGCCTCGGTGAGGTAAGAGCCGTATTTTGTTGATGTCAGCAGCAGCTAGTGCTACTGACATAGTGGTAAATAGCGTGGCTGCAAAGCCGATCCGGGCCGGCTCTTACCGGGAGCAGCTAAAGTGTAGGGTGGGTGGCTGCTCCCCACGACCCAGTCCTGGTTTTGGGCTGGGTATAAAACACAGCCAGCAGCTGTGTCTGGGGCTGTGATTGTCCTGGAGCTGCTGCTAGTCCTGTGGAGCTCTCTGGGCTGGAAGCAAAAACCCAGCAAGGAGACGTGCAGTCGACCTGGAAGCCTGAAGGAGGATTATCCCACGGCTGGGCCGACCGCCAGGTGCGAACGCGCACCTAACATCTCACAGGTGATTGAACCTGGTTTTGGACTCTTTGGTTTTGCCTTTTTCTGTTTGCTGCGTGTGAATGAACACCAAGAGACTGTTTACCATTTCTGTTTGTGCAAGTGTGAATAAAACACTGTTTATTGCACGTACTGGACTCCTTGTTTTGCCTCTGTACTGCACCCGCACCGTTATCTACCAGAGCAACTCCCCACATTTGGTGGAGGATGCGGGCATGCGCAGTGAGGCTGGCGTGAACGCCGAAGTTTGTTTTTGCTGGGCACGACTGGATGTCCTATATTCGGCCGGCAAAGTTGCAGCCTGTGGTCCCTGACAAAATGGAGGCGGCTGTGAAAGCCCTCATAGAGGCTAACGTGCAGCAGCGGGAGACCAACCAGCTACTGCTGCAGCACGTGATGGCATTGCAAGCTGCAGGAGCGTCCCGCCACGTCCACGATGCCCGGAAAGCTGTCCGTGCAGCGATCCCTAAGATGACCCCCTCGGATGATGTGGAGACCTATCTGGCGGTGTTCGAGAAGGTGGCCGTGAGGGAGAAATTACCCCGAGAACAGTGGGCAGAGGTCGTCGCTCCGCTCCTGGCGTCTGGACCCCAGCAAGTATTTTTTGACCTCCCAGATGACCAAGCAGCTGACTACCCGACCGTGAAAGGTGAGATCCTGGCAAGACTGGGGGTGAACGTGTTAGTCCGGGCTCAGCGGGTCCACCAGTGGAACTTTAATACGGCTGAACCCGCCAGGCCGCAGTATTATGAGTTGCTGCACAGGTTGCAAAAGTGGCTGCAGCCTGAGGTTCTAAGTCCGGCTGCTATGCTGGACCGTCTGCTGGCTGACATCTTCTGGAGGGCCTTGCCGTACTCCCTGCAGCACTGGATCGGCCAGGTGTCACCCACTAATGCCTTGGACATGGTCGACCTGGTCGAGCGCTATGAGGCCACAAAAACCTTGAAAGGGGGTGTTGTTGGGAGGGGGCCGGTCAAACCCCGGAGGTCTCCCCATCCAGTCCCGACGACTGGTACCCGAGAAACCTGCTCGGGTGTACCCCTGTAGACCCGGCCCCGATAGTCTGCTGGCGGTGTCACGAGCCTGGCCATGTGAGGGCCGACTGTCCACAGTGGGGAGAACCCATGGAGACCAATTATGGGTACCGGGCTTCCATGTATGCCCGGAGACTGTGTGCGACTGGCACCCCGAGACAATAGACAATCGTCATCTGTGCCAGGTGCAAGTCGGTGATAATCTTGCAGTGGCGCTGCTGGACTCAGGGAGCCTAGTAACCCTGGTAAGTGCTGCCCTGGTACAGCCCTCCCAGTATACGGGCCGGAAAGTTGGGGTGGTGTGCATACACGGAGACTTAAAGGACTATCCCACGGCTGTAATGTCTCTGTCCACGGCGGCCGGCACATGGACTTGTGAAGTGGCGATCTCCGCTAAGCCACCGTATGAACTAATAATTGGAGAGACTTCCTGGTTTTCCGTCACTATGGCCTGAGGTGAAAGTGACTAATAGCCCTGAGACAGGGGTAACCCTAGCAGAGTGGCCTGGTTCCTGTGGGAGGCCAGAGCCCTGGGAGCCCGAGTCCGAAGGGCCTGCGGTAGGGGTGACCACCACTTCTGTGATAGAGGGGGAGACACCCCACTGAGTGTAATGGTGGGAGACATGGAGGACTTGCCACCAGGTCCTGAGTTGGCAGACCTCCACGTCTCCGGAGATAATTTTGGGACCGCCCAACACCGGGACCAAACCCTAACCAGGGCCTGGGAGAATGTGCTGGAAATTGATGGTAAACCCCAGAAACCAGGGGCTGAGATAATATTTCCCGCTTTGTTGTTCACCAAGAAATGTTATATCGGGTGAACCAAACTGGGTGAACCTGTTGAACAATTGGTGGTGCCCACAGCGCACCGCAAGCTTGTCATGGAGCTTGCCCACCAACATGTTCTTGGGGGACACTTGGGGTGGCAGAAAACCCAGGACCGCATACTGCAGCGGTTTTATTGGCCCAGTGTGTTCAAGGAGGTAGAAAATTATTGTAAGTCCTGTCCCACCTGTCAGATAAATAGCCCCCAGCCACATTTCCGTAGTCCTCTGGTACCTCTTCCAATTATTGAGGTCCCGCTTGAGCGAATCGCTATGGATCTAATTGGGCCTGTACCAAAGTCTGCCAGGGGCCACCAACACATTCTGGTAGTTCTCGACTATGCCACTCGGTATCCGGAGGCGGTGCCTCTGCGACATACCTCAGCTAAGCTCATTGCCAAAGAGTTAATGGAAATGTTTTCCCGTGTGGGCCTGCCAAAAGAGGTTCTGACAGACCAAGGGACCCCTTTTATGTCCAAAGTTATGAGGGAACTGTGTAAATTGTTGCGTATAAAGCAGTTACGGACGTCCGTTTACCATCCGCAAACGGACGGTCTTGTCGAGAGGTTTAACCAAACTTTAAAAAATATGTTAAAAAGGGTGGTGTCTAGAGATGGGAAGGACTGGGATCTGCTTCTGCCCTATCTCATGTTCGCAGTGCGAGAGGTGCCCCAGGCCTCTACTGGGTTCTCGCCCTTCGAACTGCTTTATGGCAGACACCCTCAGGGCCTGTTGGATATCGCCAAGGAAGTGTGGGAACAACAGCCTGTCCCCACAAAAGTGTCATTGAGTATGTCACCCAGATGCAGGAACGGATGGAAAGGGTGTTGCCGCTGGTCCGGGAGCATATGGAGGCAGCGCAACAAGCCCAAAGTAGGGTGTACAATCGTCAGGCTCGGGTACGGGCTTCAGTCCGGGAGATCGGGTTTTGGTTCTGGTACCCACCCTTGACAGCAAATTCCTAGCTAGGTGGCAGGGCCCCTATGAGGTGATCGAGAAGATAGGGAAGTAATTACAAAGTACACCAGCCAGGCGGCGCAAGCCGGAGCAGGTGTACCACGTGAATTTACTAAAGCCGTGGAAAGATAGGGACACGGCCGACGACCACAGCCCCCGGCCAGGGCTTCTAGGGGAAAAGGGTCCAGCCCCACAGTTCGAGGCCTGCGAAGCGGTAGCCACGGTAAAATTGCAGACAGCCTGTCTTCCAAACAAGTTCAGGAAGTCAGGGAGTTCATCAGTCGGAACACGGATGTATTCTCGGACCTCCCTGGCCGCACGCCTCTCATCCAACATGACATTGTCACTGAGCCTCAGGCCAAGATCCGGTTAAAACCATACCGGGTACCCGAGGCTCGGCGACGGGCCATCGCGGAGGAAGTGCAATTAATGCTGAAGCTTGATGTCATTGAGGAGTCGAAAAGTGAGTGGGCCAGTCCCATAGTCCTAATACCCAAGCCGGATGGGACGTTGCGGTTCTGCAACGATTTTCGCAAGTTAAATGAAGTGTCCAAGTTTGATGCGTATCCCATGCCCCGGGTAGACGAGCTTGTTGAAAATTTAGGGCAAGCCCGTTATTTTTCTGTGCTAGACCTCACTAAAGGATACTGGCAAGTACCCTTAACGGAGGCGGCCAAGGAAAAACGCTTTTGTTACCCGCAGGGCCTGTATCATTACAAGGTGTTACCCTTGGCCTGCATGGCGCCCGCCACCTTCCAAAGGTTAATGGACGTTGTGCTGCGACCGCACCGTCGGTACGCTCGGCCTACTTAGATGATGTAATCATCCACAGCACCGACTGGGAAAGCCATTTGCCCAAAGTGCAGGCGGTAGTGGATGCCCTGAGGAAAGCTGGACTAACCGCCAATCCAAAGAAGTGTGCGATTGGGTTGGAAGAGACCAAATATCTGGGATATGTTATTGGGCGGGGAGTCATCAAGCCGCAGGTAACTAAGGTAGAGGCCATACGTAACTGGCCCAGACCGGTCACTACCAGGCAGGTAAAGTCCTTCCTGGGAATTGTAGGGTACTACATGCGGTTTGTGCCCCACTTTGCCACAATAGCAGCGCCGTTGACAGACCTGTTGAAGGGGCGAAAGTCTGGGAAGGTTAGCTGGAGTGAGAAGGCGGAGGAGGCTTTCTCCGCGTTGAAGTCGGCCCTCTGTGGGTCCCCGGTTTTGGTGACACCCGACTTCAACAGAGAGTTTGTCGTACAGAGCGACGCCTCGGAGGTAGGCCTCGGTGCTGTACTGTCTCAGGAGGTCAACGGGGAAGAACATCCCGTTGTCTTCCTGAGCCGTAAGCTCAGTCCCGCCGAGACCAGGTGTAGCATAGTGGAGAGGGAGTGCCTGGCTATCAAGTGGGCACTCGAATCTCTCCGCTACTACCTGTTAGGGAGGAGGTTCCGTCTGGTGGGCCATCACACAGCAGCAAGAGACGAACAGACAACTGCTAGAGGCTAATCAGCGACAGCAGGACACGAACCAGCGGCTGCTGCAACACGTAATGGTGCTAGAAAAGTCAGGGATGCCTCAGGGAGTGCACGATGCCCGGAAAGCAGTCCGCACGGCCGTTCCCAAGATGACACCGACAGATGATGTTGAAACCTACTTGGCGATGTTCGAAAAGGTGGCCGTGAGAGAGAGACTACCCCGAGACCAGTGGGCCGAGGTCATCGCTCCGTTTCTGGCGTCAGGACCCCAACAGGTTTACTTTGATTTACCGGACGACCAAGCCGCAGACTACTCTGTGGTCAAGGGTGAGATCCTGGCGAGACTGGGGGTGAATGTGTTGGTCAGGGCCCAGCGGGTGCATCAGTGGGAGTTTAACCCAGCTGAGCCAGCACGACCCCAGTATTACAATTTGCTAAAACTCTTACAAAAATGGCTACCGCCTGACGTACTTAGTCCCACTGCTATGCTGGACCGTATTGTAGCTGACAAATTCTGGAGGGCATTGCCACTACCCCTCCAGCGCTGGGTTGGCCAGACATCTCCTACTAGTGCCCTGGAGATGGTGGACCTGGTCGAACGTTATGGGGCTACTGAGGAACTTAAGGGGGGGACTCTGGGGAAGGGAGTAATAAAACCCAGAAAATGCCCTCTCCAGACCCTGCGGCCTGAGCTGAGAAAGACCGCACGGGGTGTGCCCTTTGGGGATCGGGACTCTATAATATGCTGGCGGTGCCAGGAGCCTGGCCATGTACGGGCCAACTGTCCCCTCCTGGGTGAGCCCATGGATGTGAACTTTGGGTATCGACAGTCATTGTATGCCAGAAGGGTCGATGTGTCAGAGGTTAACCATGATGAACATTTGTGTCGGGTGGAGGTGGGAGACACTCCAGTGGCAGCTCTGCTGGATTTGGGGAGTCAGGTGACCCTGGTGAGGGCTTCCCTGGTGCGACCCACAGAGTTTACAGGCCGGAGAGTCGGGGTTTTCAGCATTCATGGAAATTTAAAAGAATACCCCACTGCTCTGTTGTCTGTAAGCACGTGTGTCGGCAGGCAGGTCCATGAGGTGGCTGTAACCACGAGTATGCCCTATGATATGATAATAGGAAGAGACTTTCCATTGTTCCCAGCCCTGTGGCCGGCCATTGTAAGTACAGTTCCCAGACAGGTAGAAAAACTTCCAGTAGTGAGGCCTAGCCCAGGTGAGGTGTTAGAACCCCAGAAACCCCAGGCAGAGGGACCCACAGTAGGTCTGGTGGGTGAGGGGAAGACAGTCCCCCTAAATAGGATAGGTAGAAAACATAGGAAGGTGGCTCAGCAAGGCCAAAGCCGCACCTGCAATCGAGTGTCTGGGGTCCGTAGCCAAAGGGACCCGGTTTTGGTTGTTGGGCCACCTGTGGACAGTAAGGACAGCCTAGGGGAAGGGGACCTATAAAATAGCACAGAAAGTTGGAGACCCAAATTACAAGGTACACCAGCCAGGACTGCAAAAGCCGGAGCCGGTCTACCATGTAAATTCACGGAAACCTTGGACGGTTAGAGAGACTTGTATTGAGAACAACCCGCGGCCGGTTTATCTAGGGAAAGAGATTCCGGTCCCTCTGTCTGCTAACAGGAAGCGGCTGCCACAGATAAAATTACTGGCAGCCTTTCCACTGAGCAGACTCGGAGAGCCAAGGAGTTTGTTAGTCGGAACACAGAGGTGTTCTGTGATTTCCCTGAATGCCCTTCCATAACTCACCGTGATATTGTCACTGAGCCCCAGGCAAAAGTCTGGTTAAAGCCGTCACGTGTGTCGGCAGGCAGGTCCATGAGGTGGCTGTAACCACGAGTATGCCCTATGATATGATAATAGGAAGAGACTTTCCATTGTTCCCAGCCCTGTGGCCGGCCATTGTAAGTACAGTTCCCAGACAGGTAGAAAAACTTCCAGTAGTGAGGCCTAGCCCAGGTGAGGTGTTAGAACCCCAGAAACCCCAGGCAGAGGGACCCACAGTAGGTCTGGTGGGTGAGGGGAAGACAGTCCCCTAAATAGGATAGGTAGAAAACATAGGAAGGTGGCTCAGCAAGGCCAAAGCCGCACCTGCAATCGAGTGTCTGGGGTCCGTAGCCAAAGGGACCCGGTTTTGGTTGTTGGGCCACCTGTGGACAGTAAGGACAGCGCTAGGGGGAAGGGGACCTATAAAATAGCACAGAAAGTTGGAGACCCAAATTACAAGGTACACCAGCCAGGACTGCAAAAGCCGGAGCCGGTCTACCATGTAAATTTACGGAAACCTTGGACGGTTAGAGAGACTTGTATTGAGAACAACCCGCGGCCGGTTTATCTAGGGAAAGAGATTCCGGTCCCTCTGTCTGCTAACAGGGAAGCGGCTGCCACAGATAAAATTACTGGCAGCCTTTCCACTGAGCAGACTCGGAGAGCCAAGGAGTTTGTTAGTCGGAACACAGAGGTGTTCTGTGATTTCCCTGAATGCCCTTCCATAACTCACCGTGATATTGTCACTGAGCCCCAGGCAAAAGTCTGGTTAAAGCCGTACCAGGTGCCTGTGGCTCGGCGACAAGCCATCTCTGAAGGAGTGATGTGGGGTTGGCCGCAGCCTGTCCCCATCTGGACAAAGAAGGAAAGTCCTGGGTCACCAGAGGGTTCAGGTGACTTCAGAACTTTAGATTTTCAGTGGAACACAGAGCAGGGCAGTTACAGGGAAATGCGAGTGCCCGGTTCTGGGTATACTGTCTGGCGGGTGTTCACCCCCTCAGGGTTGAACAAAGGGGGGGTATGTGACACAGTGAGAGGTTTGGTGGTAAAAAACAGGTATTTTCCTCTCAGCCTGTGCTGCTGGGTTGATTGCAGCCAGGTGAGGGCAAATACTGGACCGGATTTTAGGTGCCGGTCTGGTTTTTTTTTGGGTTAATGCCTAGGTGCCTTTAAAAGACAGCTGGGTTTTATGCAAAGGTCTCTCTCTGTGTTTGGGATATGAGCCCTGTGCTGGGCTGAAAAGCTGAGACCTGTGTGTCAGAAGAGCAGGTCATTTAAAGACGGTCAGTGGACTTTTTGTGTTGCTGAGCATTCAGCCAGGTGTGAACTAACACCTAGGGTTTGAGGTGATTTAACCTGGAAACTGCTGGTGTTCCGTGGAGCTCTCAGGGCTGGAAGCAAGGCGTGCAGTCTGCCTGGAAGCCTGAGGTTGGACTTTCCTGCGGCTGGGCTGACAGCCGGGTGTGAACACGCACCTAAACCACACAGGTGAATTTGATTCAGTCTTGGACTTTTGTTTTGCCTCAAGTTTTTGCTGTGTGTGAAGTAACACTAAGTGACTGTTTTGAGTTTTGTTTGTGCAAGTGTGAAATAAAACACTGTTTGCTGCACTACCTGGACTCTCTTTGCCTCTATACTGCACCCGCACCGCTGTCTACCAGAGCAACTCCCCACAATATATATATATATATATATATATATATATGTATATATATATATATATACACACACAGTGTACTGTCCTCTGTAATGTATATACAGTGTACTGTCCTCTTCCGTGTCAATTACTTTACAGTTTTGTGTCATCTGCCAAAAATTTATTTTACTGTGCAGGCCTTCTACAAAATCATTAATAAATATATTGAAGAGAATAGGGCCCAATACTGACCCCTGAGGTTCCCCACTAGTGAGTGACCCCTCCAGTACTGACCCCTGAGGTACCCCACTAGTGACAGTGACCCCTCCAGTACTGACCCCTGAGGTACCCCACTAGTGACAGTGACCCCTCCAGTACTGACCCCTGTAGTACCCCACTAGTGACAGTGACCCCTCCAGTACTGACCCCTGAGGTACCCCACTAGTGACAGTGACCCCTCCAGTACTGACCCCTGAGGTACCCCACTAGTGACAGGACCCCTCCAGTACTGACCCCTGAGGTACCCCACTAGTGACAGTGACCGCTCCAATACTGACCTCTGAGGTACCCCACTAGTGACAGTGACCCCTCCAGTACTGACCCCTGAGGTACCCCACTAGTGACAGTGACCCCTCCAGTACTGACCCCTGAGGTACCCCACTAGTGACAGTGACCCTCCAGTACTGACCCCTGAGGTACCCCACTAGTGACAGGACCCTCCAGTACTGACCCCTGTGGTACCCCACTAGTGACAGTGACCCGTCTAGTACTGACCCTGAGGTACCCCACTAGTGACAGTGACCCCTCCAGTACTGACCCCTGAGGTACCCCACTAGTGACAGTGACCCCTCAGTACTGACCCCTGAGGTACCCCACTAGTGACAGGACCCTCCAGTACTGACCCCTGTGGTACCCCACTAGTGACAGTGACCCGTCTAGTACTGACCCCTGAGGTACCCCACTAGTGACAGTGACCCCTCAGTACTGACCCCTGAGGTACCCCACTAGTGACAGTGACCCTCCAGTACTGACCCCTGAGGTACCCCACTAGTGACAGGACCCTCCAGTACTGACCCCTGTGGTACCCCACTAGTGACAGTGACCCGTCTAGTACTGACCCTGAGGTACCCCACTCAGTGACAGTGCCTCCTCCAATACTGACCCCTGAGGTACCCCACTAGTGACAGTGACCCCTCCAGTACTGACCCCTGTGGTACCCCACTAGTGACAGTGACCCCTCCAGTACTGACCCCTGAGGTACCCCACTAGTGACAGGACCCCTCCAGTACTGACCCCTGTGGTACCCCACTAGTGACAGTGACCCGTCTAGTACTGACCCCTGAGGTACCCCACTAGTGACAGTGCCTCCTCCAATACTGACCCCTGAGGTACCCCACTAGTGACAGTGACCCCTCCAGTACTGACCCCTGTGGTACCCCACTAGTGACAGTGACCCCTCCAGTACTGACCCCTGAGGTACCCCACTAGTGACAGTGACCCAATCTGAGTGTGTACCGTTAATAACCACCCTCTGTTTTCTGTCACTGAGCCAGTTACTTACCCACATAAAGACATCTTCTCCCAGTCCGAGCATCCTCATTTTATATACTAACCTTTTATGAGGTACGGTGTCAAATGCTTTGGAGAAGTCCAGATATACGACATCCATTGATTCGCCGCTGTCAAGTCTAGAACTTACCTCCTCATAGAAAATGTTGATTAAATTAGTTTGACATGACCGATCCCTCATGAAGCCATGCTGATAAGTTATTTGCTTATTTTCATTGAGGTACTCCAAGATAGCATCTATTAGAAACCCTTCAAACAGTTTCCCCATGACATTGTTAAACTTACCGGCCTGTCAGTATAGCGTCCTTATAGTTATATTATCAGAAATATCAGAAATAATGGTCTGCCTATGACATTACTTAATTCTCTTATGATACAAAGGTGTATGCCATCTGGTCGTGGTGATTTGTCTATTTTAATCTTTTTAAGTCGCTGTTGTACTTCTTCCTGGGTCAGACAGGGCACTTTTAATCGGGAAATTACTTTTACTCTCTGCATTTTCGGTGAATACAGTGGAGAAAAAAAATATTTATTAGCTTTCCTTTCTTCTCATCGCTCTCTGCAACTTCACCCTTATCACTCTGTAAAGGGCCGACACCAGGGACATAGCTATAGGGGCTGCAGAGGTAGCAGTCGCTACCGGGCCCAGGAGCCTGAGGGGGCCCTAAGACTCTTGTGACACATAAGAAGACAACAGTATTAAGTACATGTTGGTGAAATTGCTGTACATCTCTGGCTGGAGAGAAGGGTTTAGGTCAAGAATTTAGCATGTGGTGGGTAGTGTTCTGTAATTTCAATTTTTGCCTTAGGCAGCACGAAGGTTATGTGCTTCCCTGCCCCTGGCCACAAACCCTGGCCACAAGGGAAGGGGGGCCCAGACTGAACTCTTGCACCAGGGCCCATAGGCCTTTAGCTAAATCCCTGGCCGACACCTTCAGATTTATACTTTTAACCATTTATATAATTGAACAACATTTTAGGGTTAGTTTTGCTCTGTTTGGCAATTAATTTCTCTGTCTCTAGTTTGGCTGCTTTTATTATTTTTTTACGTTTTCTATTTTTTTCCTTATAGTTTTTAAGTGCTTTCTCGCTCCCCTCCTGTTTTAGTGATTTAAATGCTTTTTTTCTGTCATGTATTGCCTTCTTTACATTTCTATTTATCCACATAGTTTTTTTCTTGTTCCTTAACCTTTTATTCCCGGTATGTACCTCTTACAATTAGATTTTAGGATGCTTTTAAAAATATCATTTTGTGGCTGTATTATTATTTTTAGGACTTTGTCCCAGTTAGTTAGGCCTATGGACTTTCTTAGTTGGCTAAATTTAGCTTTTTTGAAGTTTGGTATTTTTGTTCCTTACAATTGGAAGGTTATTACTTTCTGGTCACTCTTTCCCAGGTGTCCCCCGACCTGCACGTCTGTTGTTCTGTCAGGTCTATTGGTTAATACTAAGTCCAGTATGGCTATCCCTCTAGTCAGCTCCTGAACCAGTTGGGAAAGCTAATTGTAATGGGGAGCCGGCGACGTGCTTCCTCTTTGCAGCACCACCCGCATCCCGTCTGTGTGTAGGAGCGAGGATGTGGTTGGTGTCCTCGTCTCCATATTGACCAGGGGGAGGGGAGGACCCGGCTGCGCACGCCTCCTCAGTGTGGCTGGCGTCCTCCTAGACAACGAGTAGAAAGGGAAACTCAGCGCTGATCGTGATGAATCGGCGCTCAGATGACAGTGGCTGGACTTGGGCCATGTGACGCTGGCCATGTCACGTGACTTACAGGTCCTGCTATTTAAACAGGTAATCTGCTGGCCAAAGGTTGCAAGTGATTGGTATACGCCCTTGAAAAAGCTGTTCAGGCGAAGCGATCGTCGGGTGGTGTACTCTGGTCTGTATATGTCATGTTGTAATTTTGAGGGAATGCACTTTGCTGCCTGGGGTTATGCTTTGGCACTTTTTGCACTTTATTATTGATACTACGTCATTTAATAGCTCATGGTCCATGGCAGCATAGTGTTTATTTGGATCTCCGTTTTTTATTGCATTCAAACTGACCATTGTATATTTTTTAGGGAGGTTTTCTCCAATCTCTGATGCACATTTATGTATTGTTATTGTCCTTTGTCTATTGTGTATTGATTTTTAATATGAATTTAATAAAATTATAATGATTATAATCATGGAATGGTCTGGATAGTCGGTGTATTATGCTAGATTTGTGGTCAGTGACTGTTGTATCACTGACATTTTGGTGTATGTTATCTAAGTGATTGGTCTTGCAACCCTCACCACACCAGCATATTGTTAGATTTTGTACTTTGTGTGTTTTGACCTCGGCTCTGTTTTTTACCTCAATCTTGTGACCTCCTTGGATTTGACATGATCTCTTGGCTTCTGACTTCAGATTGTATTGACTTTGTTTCTGTGTTTTTCCCCGTGTATCTGCAAGACCTCCTGGCTTTGACTTTTGCTTCCCTGACTCTACTCACAGTTTTTCCTCTTATCGTTAGGCCTCTGCACATATTTAAGCTAGGGACTGCCGCCAAGTTGTACGCCGTCAGTTAGGACGGGTCGTGCAAGTAGGTAGGGATAGAGGTGCAGTTGGATTTCAGGTCTGCAGTCTTCCCTCTTTTCCGTGACAGTAATTGTCTTTGGCTATTGCCAAGAACCTGTTTCCTTTATGAGGTCTACAGGTTTCAGTTTCCCAGTCTATATCTGGACAGTTGAAGTCCCCCATAATAACGACCTCATTATGATCTGTCACCTGATCTAGCTCGTTTAGTAGCAGATTTTCTGGTATATTACGTGGTTTATAATAAACTCCTATTAGTATTTTATTATTGTTTTTGGCTCCATGTTTCTCTACCCACAGTGACTCCACATGTTCATGTCTCTCACGTATATCTTCTCGGACTGTGGGCTTTAGACAGGACTTTACATAAAGGCGGACCCATCCCCCTGTCCAGTTTTTGTGATCATTTTTAAACAGACTGTAACCCTGTACATAAACTCCCTAGTAATAGCCATCACCCATCCGTGTCTCAGTTATTCCCACTGTAATAGCTATCATCCAGCCATGTCTCAGTTATTCTCACTGTCATAGCTATCATCCAGCCATGTCTCAGTTATTCTCACTGTCATAGCTATCATCCAGCCATGTCTCAGTTATTCCCACTGCCATAGCTATCAACCAGCCATGTCTCAGTTATTCCCACTATCATAGTCCTCCTCACAAGAGATGAGCGAACTTTAAAAAAAAGTCCGCTGTTCGGCGTTCGGGTTGTGGTAAGTCGCACATCCCGTTATGGATTCCACTAAAGTGGCATATGGAATCCATAAGGGGCGGCTGCCACCAACCCGAACTGTTCCATATGCCGCTATAGTGGAATCCATAACGGGATGCGCGACTAACCACAACCCGAACGCCGAACACCGGACTTTTTTTTAAAGTTCGCTCATCTCTACTGCTCACACATCATTAATTTCAATTCACTAGTTTTATTAGTCAGGCTTCTGGCATTAGTGTACATACACTTGTAGGGATCACAGCACTCAGCAGATAATTGGCAGTTATGTAGGGTGCTCGTTTCTTGTTGGCCCTGACTCCACTTCCAGGGGCCTGAGTATTATAGACAATATATTTGAAACGGCACACCAAAAGTTTTTGATTGCAATTATGCCAAAGCACAAAGCATAAATGTCTGGCTGAATAAAAAGTATAATTGCAATCAAAAACTTTTGGTGTGCCGTTTCAAATATATTGTCTATTAGTGTACATACAATTAAGAGGTTTATGTATATTTTTTACCCTACACCTTTCCTTCTGAACTGTTCTAGTCCCTCCTCCCATTCCTCCCCCGGTCCCACTACCTTGCGTAGTTACCCTCCCCCCAGTCCCTAGTTTAAAGTGAAAGTAAGAAAGTAGGATGACCCATAATGCCGTGCAGCCAGCCAATCCGCAGGCAGCCATCCCTTGTGATGTCACAGCCCTATAAATGCCTGATTCCGTGCCATTAGCCCATGAGCTGAGCATAGGGAGAGACATGACAAGCACTCATGCGCAAGGAGTGCAGAGAGAGTGCTGGGGAGTGTGGATCACAGTGCACTGCGCCGACATTCATAGCTAATCTGTACTGTCGGCTGTAGCACTACGTTACATTACGTCCATATTACTGGCAGGTGCAATTCATTACCCTGTACATAAATGTGAAGTGGAGTAATATTTATCATAGCTAATGTCTTCTGTTAGCAGTAGTATTATGTCGTGTCCGCATTATGGGCATGGGTAATTTATTGCCCTCTAGAACAAAATTTATCATGTCTAGTCTGTTCTGTTAGCGATACAGATGTTATACACTATTGCTTACAGACCATTGCCTGAGCCCTCCAAAAGAATTGGCAGTGGTAAAAATGTTGCTGTAGCTGGAACAAGCAGCAGCAGAAGAATGAGGGTGACAGCAACTGCAGCAACAGGCCAGAGCTGCCACTGTCATCCAGCGGTCGTGTTTTGACCAACAATCCAGTTGTACCGGAATGGTTCTCTTCAACATCATCTCAGGTGACAACAGATAAACACAGCCAGGATTCCTCTGACATCATTCTTAGTTGGCATGGCCCAGGAACTGCCTCTATGCCCTCACCGGTCCTGAACCTGCCTCTTGATTTACCTGCTACTTCTTCTAGCCAAGTAATGATAGCTGCCAGCTGTGCTCAGCTTTTTAGCGCCGATGAACTTATGGAGGACAGTCAGTAGTTACAGGCCATCCCAGACTTAGAGGAGAAGACTGCTACGGAGTCCTTTAGACATGCATCTACCAATGATGACAGTTGGGTAGAAGCAGACACCGTGAGAGGTCAGGGCCGTGCGCAACAACCAGGTAAGGGTAACACCAGTGATGACCAAACATTTGTAGATTATGATGTAGCTGATTGCATGTGGGAGCTGGTTAAAGAGGGGGCATCATCATCATCAGGGGGCGAGGGTGGCAGCAGAGACAGCAGGGTGGAAGCAGTGGGAGATCTGGAGCCAAACACGGGAGGGGTACAACATATGCTACCCAGGAGACTTCCTGTGAGGACTATGCTAGCAGTGCACAGATTCATAAAAGCAGTCAGGCAGGCATCATGGTGGTGGAGTAAAAATGCTATACTCAGCAGTGTGGGAATTTTTCACCAAGTCACTGGGGGGACGATGATGGCAATGCCGCCTCCGTGTTGTAATTGTGGGATTTCCGCTTCAATGTCCTCCTCTGCATCCTCATCCATCACATTTTCCTCACCCTCTCCATTAGGCACAGTTCACAGTGGTCCTCCAGCATGTCACCTATGCAAAGCTAGGCATTTTTACATGGATCTGCACCTGGTCAGCCTTGGCGAATTGAGCCACACCGGGGAGGAACTACTCGGCGCCATCAATTAAGAAGTCGAACACTGGCTGCCTCCTCGCCAAGTGAATATAGGAACCATGGTCTGCGCTGCATCAGGGAGAGCTGACGCATGCGCCCTGCAGGGTGCATACGTCTTCATTTCATTTCAACCTGGTTCCTCAAGTCTTCCACTGACCAGAAAGAGCTGTTAAAAACGTCCAGGAAACTGCATGCACTTCAGACACTCTTTCTATGCAAAATCTGCCCTTCTTGAGCTGCAAAGGCAAAATGCTCTTACCCAACATTGCCTGATAGGCGATGTTTCCACCTGCTGGTACTCCACACTCCATATTTTAGACCACCTGTACGAGCAGAGGAAGGCGGTCAATGATTTCTTAATGCAGCGGATTTAATCCTGGTGTAACTTCCATGTTGGCCAGTGGCAGTTCATGCGTGACTTGCCATTTTTTCAGGCCCTTTGAGGAGGCCATTTGATTTGCCAGTTGGCAAAACTTTGGGATGAATGATGTCATTCCATTCCTTCAAGTCTTTGAGGGGAAGCTGAGAAATCTAACTGGAGAGGGGACAAAAGAAGTGGCACCTACATTTCACAGCTATTTAAGCCCTGAGGAGGATGAACGGGCAAATGAGGAGGATGAGGACATAAGCACCCAGGAATTTCACACACAACTAGGTCTTTTATCTGCCTAGGCAGGAGGAGCAGGATAAACGCGAGAAGCTGGAGGGCGACGACAAAGACAATAGAGATGACCCAGACAACCCAGTGGCAGTATGTAGTGGAGATGGAGGCAGAGAGGCCCTCCGAGTACCTTACTCAAATGGCCAGATGCATGCTGTAGTGTTTGTGTAGTGACAGCTAAATTGTTAGGATTCGGCTGAGGGATGACTCATGGCTATCCTCATTATTACACCCTTACTACCGGTCAAAAATGGGGACATTTTTTAGACCTTCTGAGAGGGATGCAAAAGTGGACTACAATACTGTGTATGTCTGTTGTCCTCAGGAAGACTCCTAAGCCAGGAAGAGTCCCAACTCTTAAGTAAAACTGTGGAATTCCCTAATCCCTACTATTTAGCAATCTGCTGGACTAGACCTAGTCTGTGGATGGAGAACGGGCTTAGGTCTTCCCCGTCACATCCTTAAAGCTTGTAAAAAAGCGGGCCAATTAATATGGTAGATTTGGTGATCTCTGTAATTAGGACACCCCTTTGCTCGGTTTTCCTTTCTTTGAGAGATATCTGGCTTTCATTGTGTTGTAGACCCAATATTGGGGCTCCACATTTATTTTGCATATTACTGTTTCCCAGGGAGCTTTGCACTTTGGATTGATGTGTTGAGACTCTTAAATTAGGCTCTGCGGTGTTTTCTGTAGCTTGTCTCCCTGAGATCAGCTATTGGTGTGTTTAAGTAAAACTGTGAGATTCACTACTGTTCAGTAATTTGCTGGACTAGACCTGAGTGGGCCCTGGTACTTGCCTGGGTTTGCCGGGTGCTGACTCCAGCCCTGGCCGATGAACAATTCAAGCTCTTCGTTGGTGGCTGACGGCTTCTCACAAGTATGACCATTATATGTACCTGAAAGTTCCCTCCAAACCAATTATCAGCCTTAAGGGGACAGGTTAACTGAATGTGGTGTTCTGGGTGATGAATTCCTTTGGAGGTCAGGGAAAGCCGACAGGAAAAAACCTGACCCATTGGCATAATACAGCATGCAAAAACCAGTAGGCCAAGGAGGGACTGCATTTGGCTTCAGGTAATCTTACCCAAGGAGCAAAAGCAGTAGACGAGGTCCCGCAGTTTTTGTAATTTTTCCAGAAGACGGAAAACCATGGCCTCAGAATCGATTTGTATACCCCATAAGAAAAGCGAGGTGGTAGGGCCTTCTGTCTTTTCAGAAGAAAGAGGTACACCAAAATGCTGCATTAAAAATCTAATAGAATCCAGCAAAAGGAGTGTCAAGAAGTGCAACAAAATGTAAATCGTTGAGGTAATATCAGAGGAGGGGGATCCCCAGCGGGAAGAATGAGACCGTCCTGACTGTCCACGGCATCTGGAAGACCTAGAACAGTTACAGGAGCCACGCTGAATCTGATGACCTTCCCTGCACCAGCTCCACCGCTCTGAACATCTGAGAGAAGAACGGGATCTACGGGTTATAGCATTGTATAATCCTTGCGGCATAGCAGGCAAATAGGCAACCGATTGTCTTGTTACTGGGACATTATGAAACCCAACATTCAGAGATGAGGAGGGGGTAAACCAATATTGCTGGCTCTGCCAGCTGCCTCCACACTTATTGAAGTCTGCATATTGTGGGGAGCAGGAAGTCGGAGGACATGATAGAGGTAGAAGCCTGCACTCTTCAGAATTAGAAGACCCTGAAAGCTTATTAGTTATTACCCATGATGAAGGGTATAAGCAAGGGTGTGACAAAGTAAGTAAAGGCGGGAAAAATGGTGGGAAAAAAAAAACATAGCAGGGTTGTGGCCCTGGAGGGGAGAACACCTGTAGGCTCCCCTTGCTTAGGGGCCTGGTCGCATCTGCGATTGCTGAGACCCTTATAGCTACACCACTGATTATGTGCAGATGACAGTTGAGATATGTGGTCAGCTGTGTCCCCACGCTTTAGAGATCTTCTCACCTCGTACAAGCTGAAGTGTAGGAATAAGGACTAGACTTGCTGCTGTGGGGCAGGAACATCATTAGAATTCATTTCAGCTTGTGTGTGATGGTTTTTGTAGACACTGTTTGTCGCCCTAGGCTTGGGATGTGACAATTTCACTTGCAGTGCAGAATGGATCACTATGACCAGTTCTTCTAATCAGATGATCCATCCTTGCAGAGGTTCTCCTCTCTGCCCCTATTGCAGCCAATCGAGTTTTCCTTTGTTCTCCCAACCACCGAGACATAAAGTGTACAACAGCACTGACATCTTGACCTGGGCAAAAAGCAATCTGTGGGAGTAATAAATTAAAGTCTCTTTGTTCGAGGATTCTGTCCTCACAGTGTGTGGCCAGTGGTGATAACTGGCAAGTCAATGAACAGTAGGAATTGTGCAATCACCCCATACTAGAAGCATAACTAATAAAAAGTAATAAAGTGAAAGTGCAAAAAGACTAAACAGATAAACATGGGCTAAATAAAAAACCTGATCCTGTTGGTGCCCTATGTGACACGAAGCAGCTGCCACATGACCGGGTCACATGAGCTGGTGGTGTGTAGGATTAGGCACGCGCTGTGCAGGCATTTAAACTGCTGCACCTGATATTAAACCTTGCTGATAAGTGAACCCTTCACATCACCGGGGAATACTGGCATCTCAGACCCACTAGCTGTGATCCGCTGGTTCTGGGGAGCACCCTTCCTTTTGAATTGATTTAAGGTCCACTGACCCCCCTATGTTTTTTGTCCCTTTCCACTTGGTCCTAATTTCTAAACGTCCTTCTAATGGGCATTGATCTAGGACCCTATATTTCATAAAGCTTGCATATTTACTTTTTACGATACCGTAACTACTTAGCTTCCTCTGATGAGTTATCAGACGAAACGTGGCACGTCAGGAATTGTTTTTAGGGTTTACTAGGGACACTGTTTAGGGACAGGTATCCGTACGGGGTTGTCGTAGTTTCCTAGGCCCTTTGCCCTTATCATCAGGGATAGTTAGGGCTAGCACTTTCTGACGCCTATCTACCACAACCGCTGACCAAATACCAGGATATCCACATCTCTTGGGATCAAACCTTCATCTGTCTGAACCATCCTATCTGCATACTTAAGGATTGGTGAGAACATTCCATTTTTTTAAGCAGAGTGAAGTGCGCCATTTGAGATATTTCACTGGTATGCTGATTTGGATGAGTTCTTTTTAGGTGTTTTTGTGTTTGTGAATGTTATACTATGATGCAGCATTTTTATATATAGTGTTGAGCGCGACTATTCGAATAGCGAATTTTAATCGCGAATATCGGCACTTCGCAAATATTTCGAATATAGCGCTATAAATTCGCTATTTCGAATATTTTTTTTTATTTTTTTTTTTAGTTATATTCTTTTCTTTCCCACTTACCAAAAGTAGTTCTTACCTGTCCTGAGGATTCCTGGCTTCCTAGCTGCTCCAGTCAGTGCCCGTTGCCGCTTCTGCCGACTTCCGTGCTCATTGAGCGTCCCCATCACCATGGGAACGTCTCCATTTACTAAAATGTACTGTCGGATTTGAGAATTACATTGAAATCGCAATGCGATTAATTCAAGTTATATTAATCGCATTGCGATTTCAATTAGCACTGCTATAATATATTCCATATTCGTTAACTTCGTTCATTCTAGCAAGCTGACCCATTATAGACAAAGCTCTAAGTTGAAATCGCAATGCGATTAATATAACTTGAAGTAATCGCATTGCGATTTCTACTTAGCACTGCTGCTATACTCCATATTCGTTAATTCTAGCCTAATATGTAAGATAGCAGTGCTAAGTTGTAATCGCAATGTGATTAATATAACTTGAATTAATCGCATTGCGATTTCAACAGACATCCCTCTTTAGTTCGCCGGCGCATGCACACTGCTCTGCCCATTCATAATGGAACCTAAATTTATAAAAATCGTCTCTTCCATTGGTGGGTGATATTTTACCATTTTTGCAGTATAAAAACCCCTGCTTTGCATAGATGACAGGGACATAAATTTCTCAAAATCGTCTGTTCCATTGGTGGGTGACATTAACCCAGTTTTGACATATACAAACCCCTGCTCTGCATAGGTGACAGAGACCTAAATTTCTAAAAATCATCTGCTCCATTGGTGGGTGACATTAAACCAGTTTTGCCATATACCAACCCCTTTGAAATGCAGTCATTCCGTCTGGTGGAGATGGAAATTTTTAACACCTTATGGCGTTGGCTGTCCAACACTATTTAGTTCCCAGCCGCCACTACTTTTCCAGACGAGCCATCCCTTACCTGCACAGACAAGTGACAGGGACCTGGATGCATCTTGGACTTATCAGGTCGCTGCTGGGAACGATGATGTCCGAGTAGTACGCCACTTTTACAGACTGACAATAATATGAACAAAACCGAACATAAGATTGATTTTAAAGGAAACATTCTTTCCTGTATATTTACTTGCATATTAAGTGGAAACGTCGCACAGGAGATGTCCCGCAGATAATGTCAATGCTGTCACCAGCGGCTAGTAAAAAATGACAGGGAATGTCAGTTATTTGGGACGAGGAAACGTTATACAGGAGAGGTACCACAGGTAATGTCACTGTCCGCAGCGTCTACAGAAAAAGTACACTGTATGTCACAGATACCTTTTTTAAGAGCACATAGTACATTGTAGATGTCCCCCTGGTAATGTCACTGTCAGGAGCAAACACCGTCTATTGGAAAAGTACACTGGATGTCACAGATAAATCTTTTCAGTGCACACATTGGAGATGTACCCCTGGTAATGTCACTGTCCGCAGCGGACACCATCTACGGAAAAAGTTCACTGGATGTCAGATATTTTTGGGATGCACACATTTTACACAGGAGATGTGGCGCAGGTAATTTAACTGTCTGCAGCGGACACCGTCTACGGAAAAAGTATACTGGATGTCACTGATATTTTTGGGATGCGCACATTTTACACAGGAGATGTGGCGCAGATAAATTAGCTGTCCGCAGCAGCCTATTAGATGCTGTTTAGCGCAGGATGTGCTAAAAAAAATATATTGCTGCTGCCACACACAATAGTCCTTAAAAGGACTTTTGAGTCTCTGAAAAGTTTTTCTAATAAAAATAGTCCAATTTCACTCCCTACACTGTCTGTCCCTTCCTATGCACAGCTCTCCCTGACTAAGACTGAGCCGAACACGTGCCATCAGGTGTTATATTTTACCCGATGATGTATTCAGGCCAGCCAATCACTGTAATGCCAGCAACCAACAAGGCTACCTTCACACAACGACATTTGTCGCGCGTCAATAAGTCGCACTATTGTCACGTGACAATTTTTATAATGGGAGTCTATGGTGTCGCATTGCGACATGCGGCATGATGGATTTTTCTGCGACTGTCGCCTCGCAGTCACAGCATGTCGCATGTCGCAATGTGACACCATAGACTCCCAGTATAGAAATTGACGCGCGGCATTGGTGCGAAAAATTTTTTTGCAACAAATGTTGCAGTGAAGTCGTGCCCTATTTGTCACGCGACTTAATGTTGCGTGACAAATGTCGTCGTGTGAACGTACCCTTACAGTGAGGGCAATACTTAACTGCACGTTTATTGGCTGCGTAGTAGCCAATAAACGTGTGGGGAGGAGACTCGAGCATTGCGCTTGAGCACATGCGGTATTCGGTGTTCGGCCGAGCATGCTCGATCAACACTAATTATGATGCTGGTTCTCAGCAACCACTTTCTTTTAGCTCATGAGTGACACAACGCTGAAATCAGCATTTCTGTCACAATTGTATGCTGCCCTCAGTGAGCTCAGCATAACGTTGATGCCAGGTTCCCTTTAAGTTTTATCTCCCTATTTTTACCTTCTTCTGGAGGTGATTTGGCATTGCATGTATTAGTTGTGGGGAGCAGTATTTGGGAATTTACACATTTTTCCCAAAAAGAGTTGCTAAAAAAAACGCCCATAAAAGAGCCAGGTAGAAACAACATAGTGTAGGTCATACAAATACGATACCGACCGGGAGAACCCTGCGCCGCGATGCGCTTTTCGCTCAAAGCTTCATCAGGGGGTAAAGAGCGGTGGAGATGAGGCGCTTATATATCGATCAAATCAAAATAAAGATAAAACAACTATTGAACTCACCAGAGTAAGCTCATACATTGTATTGTCTCCTCGTGCTCCTCGCCACTGGCCGCACGTGTCGTATCGGAAATGACGTTAATGTGTTCCACTCTGGAGCACATACAGCCTTTAAATAGAACTTAAAAATACCCCACAAGAATGTTCAACGTATTATATTAATATATATTAGGCGACTGAGAAGGCCTTCCTCTTAAAAGGCTGCGTGCGTTCCAGAGTGGAACGCATTAACGTCATTTCCGGCACGCCGCATGCTACATGTTAAATGTATTATATTAATATACCGTATATTAGGGGACTGAGAAGGCATATATTGCTTAAATGCTATTCAATATAGGGCAAGATTGATATGCCACATGATGGGGCGCCTGGCCCCACATGTCCATCACTTTAGCGTTGCGCGGTTCAATGTGGAACACACAAACCAATGCCCACAACACTAATTCAAAGCACAAAGTATGATATATAAATCATTCAAATGGTTACATACCCCCCTACCTACTTCTAAGTTTGATTACAACCCTGAAAGGGATAATTTGGCATCACAGGAATTCCAAGCAGCGCATCTGCGTTCCAACAGTATTTAAAGTGACAGTACAAATAAAGTAAGTATACAAGTCCATGCGTGCGCAGACATACAAATGAGATTATTTCAGAATAGTTATTGTCAAATAGCAAATCCATCATAACTCAATATGGAAAAACTATTTCCAAAAACTGTGCTTATGTGTTATACATTATATAAAACCACTTAATCTAAACCCATTATAATTAAATAAAAAACTGTGGAAAAAAAAAACACAATGACAAAACACAAAGAAGACACACAAAGTGAAGTGAAACACATGTGCTACAAAAGATTGTGCCAGTGCTAGTGACCTGCCTGTGACCGCGATTATAATTGAAGACAACACAGTGTGATACGTATTAAAACAGGACACCCTTAATAATACAATAAGTCCTAAAATGGATTTTTCAAACTAGATTCTTGATTACAAATAAAACACGTGCTTATTGAGAAACAGAATAGACTAAGTGTACCAACAATAACAGCCCCCTATGCCCCATTCATATACTAATATTGGTATGATGGTAGGTGTAATACAGAATATAATAGAGAAAACATAAAACAGAGGGGATCAGATATACATAGATACATATATAAAAAATCTATCAATACATATTCGGTAATATTCACAGATGGTTAGAGGGACAGAAAGTCCCATTCACTGCTCATACCTCAAAGAGGATGCCAAAATACCTATTAAAAAAAAAGTAAAAGTCGAGGAATAAAGAAATATGTGGGACAAAAAACAAGGAGACAGTCATTAGAATCATAAAAAGCAACTGCTATAATAACTCATATGCATTCAATAGAACATGATTCAGAACAGAAGCCATATAGTAAATATTTTTAGCTACAGGAAAGGTACAAAGCTCAAACCCTCGTTCAACCCATGTGGGGTCATGGTGAGGGATGAGCGTATTTCTCAAAAATTAGATTTGTCTGGTTCGCCGAATTTTCCGAAAATTACACAAGTAGAACACCTCCCCATTAACAATGCCGACAACCTAAACATGTAGAATGTCATTTTGTTGTGCCCTGCAGTCACAGGGAGCCCACAGGACACAAAGAGCTCACACAGGGGGCACAGGGGAAACACAGAGCTGACAGTGGGAACTCACAATCCAGTGACCATCAGTACTTAAGGGCAGTGCAGGCTGCTAAAATAAGAGTGTGACCCCAGCAGCCCTGCACCCCCTCATCCACAGACACTGCTGCATGCATCTTACTAGATGGACTTACCAGGTGCTTTAATAGGAAGGCCCTGGGAGCTCCAGCAGTCCGGCAGCTGAGGTCAGAGCCTGTGGGTCAGAAGCAGCAGAAGTCCCAGTCACCCAGTCTGATGTTTGGGCATTGCAGCCTAGAGCAAGTGCAGGCAAAGGCTGAGGGGTGTGGCTATGTTTCCTCCTCCTACACAGAACATCTTGATGCTGGCCTGTCACTGAGCTCTGGTGAGACTGGAGGGGGGATACAGAAATGCTTACATATCTAACAGCAGGAGGACCCTGCATGGCATGTATGGCATTATGGGTGATCCCACCTTCCCAGAGTTCCTTTCTCCATGTCCTCACACGTGCAGCAGCCATTTTAAGAAAATATGTGATTTGTTACCAGGAATCGCGAGGAAATTTGGATTCAGTGAGAATCAAAAAATTCCTGAAATTCGGTTTGAATTCCACTTCGTCAGCTTCAATTCGCTCATCTCTAGTCATGGTATTCAAATCAAAGATCCAGCTCATTTCTTTCTGCACAAATGTTGCTCAGCAGTCTGGGTGGCTCATTGGTCACAGGGCTAGTGACCCATGGTCTGAGGCTCAGTGTCCCCATCTCAGCGTCTTCTTCTGGTCACTCATGCAGGCTGGCATGAGTCTCCCCTCCAAGCACTGGTCCCTAACTGCTTAACACTAGGGGCTCTGACTGCTCTCCTTATATACAGTTTATGGCTAGACTAGAACCTTCTAGTGGGAGGGGTGGAGTGGAGAAGCTCAGTACAGACAGATACATTGTTACACTTTCCGTCTCTCATAGACTTACATTAGAACTTTAATGATACTCAATGGCAATGACTTAGAAGTTTTTTCAGACAAAAACAAGTTTCCAGACATAAAAACAGAGCTAAACCAGACAGTCACAAGGTCAGTCTGTCTGCATTTGGTGGTAAACAACATCTGGCTTTTTTCCTCCAAAACATGGTCTTCTTCAAACTCTATGGCAGCTGTGGAAAATTATCAGTTTCCTATTGAAGATCCTAGCAGTCTCTCAGTATTCATTAACCCTTTCCACAGAGCTTTGTAAATACAGTGATAATGACCAGGATATATATTGCAGATTCACAACATATAAAATGCAGTTTCACATTATTACACAATGCAACCCATTTCAAGTGAAATAAAGTAAGAAGTCTATAACTTTGCATATGGGAAATAGACAAATGTCCACAAATGTCCAAATGTCAAAGTCCCCCTGCTTCAGGGCACTGCACCTGTTACTAGGATTACAGATACAACAGCCTGAGTGTGACCAAAATCGATACCGCACCAAGAGCCTGTTACTAGGATTACACATACAACATCCTGAGTGTAACCAGTCTATACCGCACCAAGAGCCTGTTACTAGGATTACAGATACAACATCCTGAGTGTGACCAGAGTCTATACCGCACCAGGAGCCTGTTACTAGGATTACAGATACAACATCCTGAGTGTGACCAGAATCTATACCGCACCAAGAGCCTGTTACTAGGATTACAGATACAACATCCTGAGTGTAACCAGTCTATACCGCACCAAGAGCCTGTTACTAGGATTACAGATACAACATCCTGAGTGTGACCAGAATCTATACCTCACCAACAGCCTGTTACTAGGATTACAGATACAACATCCTGAGTGTGACCAGAATCTATACCGCACCAAGAGCCTGTTACTAGGATTACAGATACAACAACCTGAGTGTGACCAGAATCTATACCGCACCAAGAGCCTGTTACTAGGATTACAGATACAACAACCTGAGTGTGACCAGAATCTATACCGCACTAAGAGCCTGTTACTAGGATTACAGATACAACAGCCTGAGTGTGACCAGAATCTATACCGCACCAAGAGCCTGTTACTAGGATTACAGATACAACAACCTGAGTGTGACCAGAATCTATACCGCACCAAGAGCCTGTTACTAGGATTACAGATACAACATCCTGAGTGTGACCAGAATCTATACCGCACCAAGAGCCTGTTACTAGGATTACAGATACAACAACCTGAGTGTGACCAGAATCTATACCGCACCAAGAGCCTGTTACTAGGATTACAGATACAACATCCTGAGTGTGACCAGAGTCTATACCGCACCAAGAGCCTGTTACTAGGATTACAGATACAACAACCTGAGTGTGACCAGAATCTATACCGCACCAAGAGCCTGTTACTAGGATTACAGATACAACATCCTGAGTGTGACCAGAATCTATACCGCACCAAGAGCCTGTTACTAGGATTACAGATACAACAGCCTGAGTGTGACCAGAGTCTATACCGCACCAAGAGCCTGTTACTAGGATTACAGATACAACATCCTGAGTGTGACCAGAATCTATACCGCACCAAGAGCCTGTTACTAGGATTACAGATACAACAGCCTGAGTGTGACCAGAGTCTATACCGCACCAAGAGCCTGTTACTAGGATTACAGATACAACATCCTGAGTGTGACCAGAGTCTATACCGCACCAAGAGCCTGTTACTAGGATTACAGATACAACATCCTGAGTGTGACCAGAGTCTATACCGCACCAAGAGCCTGTTACTAGGATTACAGATACAACAGCCTGAGTGTGACCAGAATCTATACCGCACCAAGAGCCTGTTACTAGGATTACAGATACAACATCCTGAGTGTGACCAGAATCTATACCGCACCAAGAGCCTGTTACTAGGATTACAGATACAACATCCTGAGTGTGACCAGAGTCTATACCGCACCAAGAGCCTGTTACTAGGATTACAGATACAACATCCTGAGTGTGACCAGAATCTATACCGCACCAAGAGCCTGTTACTAGGATTACAGATACAACATCCTGAGTGTGACCAGAGTCTATACCGCACCAAGAGCCTGTTACTAGGATTACAGATACAACATCCTGAGTGTGACCAGAATCTATACCGCACCAAGAGCCTGTTACTAGGATTACAGATACAACATCCTGAGTGTGACCAGAGTCTATACCGCACCAAGAGCCTGTTACTAGGATTACAGATACAACATCCTGAGTGTGACCAGAATCTATACCGCACCAAGAGCCTGTTACTAGGATTACAGATACAACATCCTGAGTGTGACCAGAGTCTATACCGCACCAAGAGCCTGTTACTAGGATTACAGATACAACATCCTGAGTGTGACCAGAATCTATACCGCACCAAGAGCCTGTTACTAGGATTACAGATACAACATCCTGAGTGTGACCAGAGTCTATACCGCACCAAGAGCCTGTTACTAGGATTACAGATACAACATCCTGAGTGTGACCAGAATCTATACCGCACCAAGAGCCTGTTACTAGGATTACAGATACAACATCCTGAGTGTGACCAGAGTCTATACCGCACCAAGAGCCTGTTACTAGGATTACAGATACAACATCCTGAGTGTGACCAGAATCTATACCTCACCAAGAGCCTGTTACTAGGATTACAGATACAACATCCTGAGTGTGACCAGAATCTATACCGCACCAAGAGCCTGTTACTAGGATTACAGATACAACATCCTGAGTGTGACCAGAATCTATACCGCACCAAGAGCCTGTTACTAGGATTACAGATACAACAACCTGAGTGTGACCAGAGTCTATACCGCACCAAGAGCCTGTTACTAGGATTACAGATACAACAGCCTGAGTGTGACCAGAGTCTATACCGCACCAAGAGCCTGTTACTAGGATTACAGATACAACAACCTGAGTGTGACCAGAATCTATACCGCACCAAGAGCCTGTTACTAGGATTACAGATACAACATCCTGAGTGTGACCAGAATCTATACCGCACCAAGAGCCTGTTACTAGGATTACAGATACAACAACCTGAGTGTGACCAGAATCTATACCGCACCAAGAGCCTGTTACTAGGATTACAGATACAACATCCTGAGTGTGACCAGAGTCTATACCGCACCAAGAGCCTGTTACTAGGATTACAGATACAACAACCTGAGTGTGACCAGAATCTATACCGCACCAAGAGCCTGTTACTAGGATTACAGATACAGCAACCTGAGTGTGACCAGAATCTATACCGCACCAAGAGCCTGTTACTAGGATTACAGATACAACAGCCTGAGTGTGACCAGAGACTATACAGCACCAAGAGCCTTTTACTAGGATTACAGATACAACATCCTGAGTGTGACCAGAGTCTATACCGCACCAAGAGCCTGTTACTAGGATTACAGATACAACGTCCTGAGTGTGACCAGAGTCTATACCACACCAAGAGCTTGTTACTAGGATTACAGATACAACAGCCTGAGTGTGACCAGAATCTATACTGCACCAAGAGCCTGTTACTAGGATTACAGATACAACATCCTGAGTGTGACCAGAATCTATACCGCACCAAGAGCCTGTTACTAGGATTACAGATACAATATCCTGAGTGTAACCAGAGTCTATACCGCACCAAGAGCCTGTTACTAGGATTACAGATACAACATCCTGAGTGTGACCAGAATCTATACCGCACCAAGAGCCTGTTACTAGGATTACAGATACAACATCCCGAGTGTGACCAGAGTCTATACCGCACCAAGAGCCTGTTACTAGGATTACAGATACAACGTCCTGAGTGTGACCAGAATCTATACCGCACCAAGAGCCTGTTACTAGGATTACAGATACAACATCCTGAGTGTGACCAGAGTATATACCGCACCAAGAGCCTGTTACTAGGATTACAGATACAACATCCTGAGTGTGACCAGAATCTATACCGCACCAAGAGCCTGTTACTAGGATTACAGATACAACATCCTGAGTGTGACCAGAGTCTATACCGCACCAAGAGCCTGTTACTAGGATTACAGATACAACATCCTGAGTGTGACCAGAATCTATACCGCACCAAGAGCCTGTTACTAGGATTGCAGCCACAGTAAAGGGTACTTTCACACTTGTGGCAGGTCGGATCTGACAGGCTGTTCACCCTGTCGGATCCATCCTGCCGCTATTTTAGCGGCAGGACGGTTTTGACAGGGTGAGCAGGTAGTCGTATCCGTCCTGCCACAAGCGTGAAAGTACCCTTTACTGTGGCTGCAATCCTAGTGTAATCCTAACTGTGTTGTGCACTGTATGGATTAAAAGTACCATAGGTGGAGTTCACAGTTAAGGTAATGGTCCGCTATGGAGGTCAGTGTTAAGAGACGGGGTGCTGTAGAGCTCACTGTTAAGGGGCGGGGTGTTGTGGAGGGGAACAGAGCACTGTGGAGGCCACTGTTAAGGGGGCGAATTATTGTGGAAATCACTGTTAACGAGACGAGGTACTGTGGAGGTCACTAATAAAGAAGTGGCCGCTGTGGAGGTCACTGTCAAGGGGCTGGGGTGCTGTGGAATTCACTGTTAAAGGGGCAGACTTCTGTCAAGGTCAAAGTTAAGAAGGTGAGCTGCTGTGGAGGTCCCATTTAAAAGAGACGGGGCACTGTCGAGGTGTCAGTATTAAGGGATGGGGGGCTGTGGAGGTCACCGTTAAGGGGATGGGGTACTGTAGATGTCACTGTTATAGTGGATACTGTTGATATCTTTTAATGACACACACAAACATTAAATGAAATACTGTAGATGAAATATACCCGTGCGAAGCCGGGTCCTTCTGCTAGTAACTAATAAAGTGCAAGTGCAAAGAGGCTAAACAGATGAACATGGGCTAAATAAAAAACACCCCTAAAAGTGCCAGGTAGAAACAACATATTGTGCGGGTCATAACAATACCATAGCAACTGGGAGAACCCTGAACCCGGACACGCGTTTCACTCATCAGGGGGTAAAGAATGGTGGAGAAGAGGCGCTTATATATCGATCAAATCAAAAGAAACACAAAACAACTATTGAACTCAGCAGAGTAAGCTCATACATTGTATTGTCTCCTCGTGCTCCACGCCTCTGGCCGCATGTGTCGTATTGGAAATGACGTTTATGCGTGCCACTCTGGAACAAACGCAGCCATTTAAGAGGAAGGCCTTCTCAGTCCCCAAATATATATTAATATAATACGTTGAACATTCTTGTGGGCTATTTTTAAGTTCCATCCTCTTAAAAGGCTGCGTGTGTTCCAGAGTGGAACGCATTAACGTCATTTCCGATACGACACGTGCGGCCAGAGGCGGGGGGCACGAGGAGACAATACAATGTATGAGCTTACTCTGCTGAGTTCAACAGGTGTTTTATGTTTATTTTGAGTTGATCGATTTATAAGCGCCTCATCTCCACCATTCTTTACCCCCTGATGAAGCTTTGAGCGAAACGCGTATGCTGGTGCAGGGTTCTCCCAGTCGCTATGGTATTTTTGTGACCTGCACTATATGTTGTTTCTACCTGGCACTTTTATGGGTGTTTTTATTTAGCCTTCTAGCTTTATACAATATTGCCGCCAATATTGTGTCCGTCTATGTCCCCTGCTTTAGCCATTGGTCCCATGTATTCTATGTACCACCACAGATTAAGTCTTTTTTTAATTGTGCATTTTTATTATAATCATGGAATAAAGATAGAATGATTTATAAAATCCCGGTTTTTGCTATTTCTTTGGGTTTAAAAAAAAAAAAGAGTGACAGCAATATTCTATCTCCTCAACTAAAGCCTGGAGCCCAATAACTTGAGGGCAACAAACAAGATAATAAACGAGTGACTTTCAGAGGTCTAGTTAACCTTGATGGAACAGAGTTGTGTGTCAGCTGTCATCTCACGTGTTCATCCTTTTACCCTAAACTGTTTTCTTCTTTATTACCATTCCTTTAGGGATACTTGATGTTATACGCCTGTCTCCTTACAAGGTCAATTTATCCATTTTAGGTTACATTCACGTGACTGTCAAACGGCAATATTTAGAACCAATTGAAATTAATGGAGCTATTCACATGTTGTTGTTTTTTTGTTGTTTTTTTCATTTAACAGCTAATGAATACTATTGGCTGTTTTAATGGCCAGATGGTAAAGGAAATTCATATAATGCCATTAAGGTATTTTTTACATGTTTGTTTCTATCAAAAGGGTCAGGGGCATTGGCTTCTGTAATAGCATCATCGGAATGCTGGTAGAGAAAAAGCCAGTGTTTTTTTCCCTATAACACCATGTGTGTTCAAACGCCAACTGTCCCAGATAAGGGATGATTTTTGGAAGCTTTTTAATATGAAAAACCATAACACTTGTGATTGCGCAGTGTGCTTTTAAACGGGCCTTACCCATAGCTCTGTATGTCACTGTCACTCTGACTTTATCTGCTATTGTTGTCATAGTCTTCAAGAGCTTAAACGGATGAGGGGAATAAATAGAGCAAACAATTATTAAAAAATAAGATGAGTCTTAGAAGACCCCAGAATGTCATATACCAATTCTCAGGCCAAATGGAACATATTCTATTAGGAAAGAATCAATTCAGACATGAATCAATTGGTCTTATATTATTCCGCGAATTGAACATGAAAAAAATTTCAAGAAATTCAATCATTCATTACAATACACTTTAAGAGAATAATGGTATGGTGATGATCCTCAGCAGATCCTGAACCTCACCACACTGGAATCAGCTCAGTATGCAGAAGTGGATTTTACCCCATAGACCCTACAACCCATCTAACGTATAGATCACATTGCGCCTGAGCCATTGTTTCAAAGGTAAAGCTAATATTGCAACCGGATTATTACTCAGAATGGAAACATTGCAACACTTTTTATTTTATACCTTTATTTGGTCACATTTTCTGGAATATGTCTTCTCATTGCCTTTCTTCTTGTGTGACTGGACAGCATGCGATCACTTGGACAAAGAGCGAGGTTCGGCACATATCTTGCTTGATCCAATGATGTAATTCTTGTTTAGGTTCAGAAGTTTTGCATCCTGACATTGCAGTGTCCCACTCTGTGTAAAAAGGGGACACTGTAAACTTTTGCATGTGTATTGAATGTATTTATAATTCCCTTTAACGGGCTGGCAGTGTCATTTCCTTTATTCACCCCTAGGTGGTGTTGGCACCACTTATATATACAGCCTGGGGTTTGCTAATACAGTTGGTGGTTGTTGAAAGTAGAACAGATGAGAAGGTAGGAAGTTAATGGAGGAGCAGTACAGGTCTAGTCCACCATGTAGCTGCTATTTTAGCCCCTTGGCTCTGGACAGGCTAAGGTAGTATAGAGAACAGTATTACAGCAGCACAGCACAGACCAGCGAGTCTACGTCTGGATATAGAGAAAGTCTAGTGGAGGTTGGAGCTAAATTAGCCAATGAACTTCACAAGTGTAGTGTCCCACTCCGTAAACGTGGGCACCACAAACTTATTTGTATTGTATTTTATTGCCTATGTCTCATCGCCATATTCCATACCCTGCTCTCATGTTATATTCTCCCTGACACAATGTGATCCTTTGTAAGATCCTTTTCATACAGGCCAAATTAGGTTGCAGTAGACTAGTCTTACCACTAGATGGGAGCAGTGTGACAGTGTATATATATATCTTAGCTCAGGCCTAGTTAGGGGAGTCAAAGTCTGTTTTTCCTGAAGTATAGTCAGTGTGCAGTCGTGATGTTGCTGCCTGCTGGAGGGAAGTCTCCGGCCTCTCTGCTCTCTCCCTGGTGGCTCCATGGTCCAGGGTTAAAGCCTACAAGATTCAGCCTAGAGGTGAGAAATCTACTTCTATAGCTCGCTCCTCCGGGGTGACCACTGACCAGTGACAAAGCTGCAAACAGCAAGTTTCAAGGGACCAGTATATTTATTCAAGTCAAAGGATTGCAACCAGCCGTACTAGAGGGCTTCCCAGGCACCTTTGCAGTTAGGTGTAGGACACGGCTTCCGGCATCCACACCTCCAGTGTAAATCTTGAGGACCGTTAGGCCGACCGTCAGAAAAGCACTGGAAATAGAGGTTCAAGGATTCTGAAAACCACCTTTAATCAAGGTTAGAATAAGGCGAGAGTTAATACCGGCCTAAGACTTAATATACCTTCAAGCCTTGTCTGAAGCAGTAGCTTTCACATTTACATATAAAGAAAACAAGAGCCTGCTTTCTGAGGACTTACAAATCCCTAACTTCGGATGTACTTGAGACTGTATTTCATATTTGAATGTACTAAAGACTGTACCATTTTGGATGTAACCTGCTGCAAGTTACCAACGTTCAGTAAAAGTTCACAAGTTGGATTGCACCATCCTTGTCTCAGTCTCCCATTCCTTAGTTACGACAATCAGGGACCTTGCCATAGACAATATTAATACAGACCACCAAGGGCACCTCAGCAACCATCTGGCCCGTGTCTCTTACAACCGAGTGTGCCCCAGAGAATCATTGTGCCGTTCTCTCTTCACTTTCCATGCGAGCCTGCCCAGGGTCTACAGAACCGTGAGTAACCTGAGCTGTATTTACCTCGGCCCACTTAATTGCTCACACCGTGACCTAACTGATAGTTCCCCTGTAGGACTGGCATACTGCACAAGCACCAGTGACCAGAAAGAACCTAAAAGTACCTGTACACAGCCGGATGATTAATGCGCAAAATTATCCTTAACCATATGCCTCTGTGGACATAGTGGACCACAATTCTTCAGTGAGCATCCTTTCCAAAGAATGGAGCAGAAGACTGATGTCTGCCATTAGTGAGCCGCACTGTGGATTGCTACTGACCAGTAAGATTTACTATATTCAGTACCTGAGTGCTAGAGAATGGACTTAGCGCAGACTTATATAAGAAAGAGCCTTTTTCTTGCATGTTAAAAAAAAAGTCCTAGGAAAACTCCGTAACTGACAACTGTCCAGCCTGTTACAAGGAATACAGCTAAATAATATCTGAGTCATATCTTTAGGCCATATGAATGAACTGTACTGACTACCTGGAGACAAGTGATTTAAGTAAAAGTTCAACTGTTTTACTACAACCGACTCCTCATCTTTTCCACCACCAACCTCTGCACCTAACGGTGCTGGAGTCACGAACAACCGGGGTCCCAGCCTGAGAAGCACCCTAAACACCATCACCATCAAGGGCACCTCAACTACCATCTGGCTGGTGATCCCTGTACTAGAGAGTGCCCCGGAGGATTTAGTGCTGTATTCCCCATCACTGCACGCCGGCCCAGGGAGCTACAAAAATCGTGAGTACGACTACTCCCCCCATCAGCCCACCGTGCGCTCACAGATTGCCCCTGTGGTCCGGTTCGCTGCGTGTCCCCGGGAGGAGGGTGAAGGTAAATTTCTGGAGTAGGGAGGAGAAGAACAGGAAGAGATTCATGCTGGCCAGGTTCTCTCCAAGACATGCTCGCTTCCCTAGAAGAACAACACAACTGTATGTAATACCCAGGTCATTATTATTTATGTTTTAATCAACTCCTCATAATATAAAGACCTCTGCTTGTTGTCCTTGAATATAAACATTCTCAAACGAGCACCATCTTCAGTCTAGCCAATAAATTTTGTCTTGCATTGTCTGTACACTTACAATATATATTTTGTAACCTAGCCTCGAAATGGTAATCTGTGGCTGATTCCCAATGGGCTTGTCGTGCAAAGGGCCGAATGCCATGACAAAGGTGAAACTGCACTGATAATGCTAGTTCTTTCATCATCAGTGCAGCATCTGACTCTAGAGTTGGAGAAAGACTTGCAGTGACATCACTTAACGCAGTGCATATGAACCCACTGTACTATTGAATGGATTTGACTTGGGCCTACACCTGAAGGCATTATCTAGGTGTTCCTCTGCTATTCACCCTTTTACCCCTATACGGGAATCTGAACTTCGCTGGAGGAGGCCACCAGGCAACTACCTCTAGCAGTCTCTTTTCAGTGGCTGCTGACTCAGGCAGGTATAGAAACAGCAGTGACTGGTACCAAAAAGACAGATATGTGGTCAAGCTACTCCTCTGCATAAACCTTCACCTTCACGGCAGTCCAAACACTGACAATTCTCATACAACTCTTCAAGAGGAACACTTATCTTCCTTAGCACCCTGGGTGTTGTCTCTTAGGAGAAAAAAAAGGTGCCTCACTAGGAGGTGACAATGAAAACAGAGATGACAGAAAAGAGATACTTCTATTGGGCATCATATTGATTGCTATGGAGGAGCCTGAGGAATGCACCTACCACTGGCTCAAAGGCATGGTGTCAACTCAGCAGTGACATCACCATCACCCTGCTGTGACTGAGAAGATGTCCACAATCTCATCCCCTATCTACTGCAGGTAAAGGACATGTGTGGCAAGAATATTTTTTTTTTTTTTTAAACAAGGGTCGATTGGACCAGTACATTATAACTGTGACACAGAACAATAAGAAAGGCACACTAGTCTGTGATCAAATGAATTTTTTAAATAAAGTTAGAATTTATTTCAATAGGACACTGTCAACTACAATATATAGTCAACTGACTATCAATAGTAACTGACACAAACAATAAGTCAGGCAGCACACTATCAGCACCAATGCTTTGACGACCTTTGACATACTAGTACAGTCACGCTGGGGAGTGGAGGAAACTCCCCAACATACAATGTTAAACTGACGACGTAAATGGTAATTCCCCTTTCACCATCCCTCCAGAGGACAAGCATGCAAGCCAGAATGCGGCAGGCGACACATACTGAACCCTCTTTCTAAGGTGACAAACAGAGTGGCCTTTGTGGAACATCCTGTCACAATGGGGAGTGGGGGGGATCTCCCCACTGTACAATGTCAAGCTGACAAGAAAGATACTAGGATGGAAACCTCCTATACTACCCTCATTCTAGCCCTAACCTCCTGGCCATATGAGCGCACCCTAAAGGTGGGAGGGCTCATACTCTTGAACCTGGGCCCTACTGACCCTATAGATCCCTGGAATATGGGACAGAAATAGGAGACGACCTGTTCATCCAAGACACGTGATGAACCAGAGTCTCCTGCAGGCCTAGAAACAGACAACAAGAAGAAAACTCTTATTGTCCTATTCTAGAGTGGGTCCACCTGACCCCAAGAACAACACCACAACAGTTAGACAGACAAGACAGTAAGAACCTAGAGACCGGTATCCCACCTGGCTAACAGCTCTGGGATACAAGGCACTTACCTGCTGCTGCAACGGGATGAAAGCAGCTCACTGACTTGGCTTGTAGTTCTCCCCCTGAGACCCCCTTACGGAGGCAACAAAGATAGGCAGGAGAATGTCTAGCAAATATGCTGGACAACAAACACCACCAGACATGTAAACAACTACTAACCATAAAACATCAACCAATACAAACAACACCACACATAAAATAGCATAGTGAAGGGAAGGTGACACCGTGATGACATTGTAGAGACCTTGATGTTCCACAAGGTGGCCCTCAAGCACTCGGCAGATGGAAGAAGCCAGACAAGAGCAAAGGTCCAGCACCCACCAAGGCTGGAGGACAACTAACTCCAGCCTACAGGCCGCAGGCAATATAAACCAAGTGGCCACATCCAGCCAGGTCGTTAACCCCTCCAGCACCAGACAGGGAAAGAACCAGGATATAAGGGGCAGAGAATAGTGTTGGGCGCGAATATTCGAATTGTAAATTTTAATATTTAAATAATTCAAATATTTAGAATATAGTGATATATATTCGTATTTTTGAATATTCTACTTTTTTTTTCATCAGTAAACTCCCTTCTTGCTTGTGGACCAATGAGAAGGCTGCAATGTCTTTGTCTGAGCTTAGAAACATCCCTAGCAACCGATAGGAAAGTTGCCGACCCCTTACTATCTAAGACCCTTGCCAGTAGCCATTTTCTGCAGTTTATTACAGTGTCATTGCTGTGCTCTCTGCTTTTCACTCATTACATTAGATGGTTAGATAGCTTATATATATAATACTGATAGTTAGTGGGAGATAGTCAGTGTAGATCGTGATAGGGTTCCAGGGTAGCGTGCTGTCCATACATACATGTTACATACATAGTGCTGTGATGTCACAAGTTCACAACAATACTTAGTGCACCAATCACTAATGTGTAGTCAAACCTGCTAAAATGTGAAGTTGCACGTATTGCGCCAAAGTGTTCTCTTCATTAGTGCCAATTTGCGCAATCGCAAATATATCGGAGCACTCTATCTGCATATAAAGCTATTGTAATGTTCTGCCGCTAACCATTTTCTCCAGTCTTATTAAACTTTGAGCAGCTTGAAAAATGTAGCTATAGTGACCCACGCCTGTATTGTGCGTGCATTACGCGAATATTACATTGCCGATTTTCGCAATCAAAATTGCGAATTTGTGAATTTGCGAATATATGACGAATATTCTACCAAATATTCGTGAAATATCGCTAATTTGAATATTGCCCCTGCCGCTCAGGACTAGCAGAGAACACACATGCTGCTTAAGCTACATGTTGCCCCTGGCAACCAGCAAGCACGGCAAAATGTGTCACGGCGCATAGCAACAAGACCATGAAACAGCAGTGACACTCCCACCCCGCAAAGCCCTCCCCAACAGAAAAGGGGAAAATACAGATGTAGAAGAGTTAACACACATGCTCCCCAACATACAATGTCAAGCTGACGACATAAATGGTAATTCCCCTTTCACATCCCTCCAGAGGACAAGCATGCATGCCAGAAAGCGGCAGGCGACACATACTGAACCCTCTTTCGAAGGTGAAAAGCAGAGTGGCCTTTGTGGAACATCCTGTCACAATGGGGAGTGGGGGGAACTCCCCACCGTACAATGTCAAGCTGACAAGAAAGATACTAGGGCTGCATGCCGGGATAGGGAAGATGGAAACCTCCTATATGACCCTCATCCTAGCCCTGACCTCCTGACCGTATGAGCTCACCCTAAAGGTGGGAGGGCTCATACTCTGTAACCTGGGCCCTACTGACCCTATAGATCCCTGGAATAGCAGACAGGAATAGGAGACAACCTGTTTATCCAAGACACGGTCTCTCGCAGGCCTAGATACAGACAAGAAGAAAACAACTGTTACTTTCCTGTTCTAGAGTGATTCGACCTGACCCCAAGAACAACACCACAACAGTAAGACAGACAAGACAGTGAGCCCTCAACAGGATTGGCAGGTAAAAACCCAGAGATCGGTATCCCACCTTAATAACAGCTCTGGGAAACAAGGCACTTACCTGCTGCTGCATGCGATGAAAGCAGCTCACTGACTTCGACAACGATAGACAGGGGAATGTCTAGCAAACATGCTGAACAAGAAACACCACCAGACCTGTAAACAACGACTAGACATAAAACACCAACCAATACAAACAACACCACAAATAAAGAAGGATAGTGAAGGGAAGGTGACACCGTGATGACATTGTGGAGACCTTGATGTTCCACAAGGTGGCCCTCAAGCACTAGGCAGATGGAAGAAGCCAGACAAGAGCTCCAGCACCCACCAAGGCTGGAGGACAACTAACTCCAGACTACAGGCCACAGGCAATATAAACCAAGTGGCCAAACACAGCCAGGTAGTTAACCCCTCCAGCACCAGACAGGGTAGGAACCAGGATATAAGGGGCAGAGAACACACATGCTGCATAAATGACACTTTGCCCCTGGCAGCCAGCAAGCAAGGAAAAACGTGTCACGGCGCATAGCAACAAGGTCATGAAACAGCCGTGACAAGTATATCAAGATGATCAGGTGGGCAATGAAGTTATGCACGCATGATCAATGCACTGCATTCACTGGCAGCCGGGCCCCTGCTGTATCCACCGGCATTGCTGATGTCAGTGTATTAACCCCTTGTATGCCACGGTCAAAGCTGACCCCGGCCAAAAATGCATTTTTGAAGGGATAATACCCCCAAAAGTAATTTAACCACTTGCCGTCACACTAACGCCGATAGGCGTCAGCACTCTCAGGTCTCAGCGACGCCTATTGGCGTCATCTCGTGAGACCCGAGATTTGCTGTTAACGCGCGCTCATGGGAGCGCGCGTTCACAGCAGCGCACTGTTATGAAGTGAAACTACATCCTGCCAGCGCTGATTATTGGCTGGCAGGTTGTAGATGTTCAAAAAATCCAATCAAAAAGGTATATTAGACGCTGTTTTGTAAACAACGTCTGATATACCTGCTCCTCTGGTGGTCCCTTTTGCTTGGATCGACCACCAGAGGACACAGGCAGCTCTGTAAGTAGCACCAAGCACCACACATACATTATATAGACTTCCTGATCACCCCACTGTCACCGATCACCCCCCTGTAAGGGTCCCCTATCACCGCCAGTTAGTTAGCTACTTAGCTAGTTAGTAGGTAGTTAGCGCCCACCGCACCGCAGTCACTGATTAGTCGCTGATTAGTAGTAGTATTGGAAGGATCGGCACTCAAAGTAGTATATCTTCAAAGTTCTCGTTTATTCGCCATTGAATGAGGCAACACACTACACGTGTTTCGGCTGTATAAGCCTTTCTCAAGTGTACAAAACAGCAAGTGAAACAAACAGATTTAAATAGCCCGCTGTGACCTCCGTCACTTCCGGTAGCAGGTCACCATGGTAACCAAACAACATATAGACAGCAATCACAAAAAGATCATGACATTACAAAGTTTTAGTATATATAAACTCACGACATAAATATTATTATATAACAGGCTCAGGTCTTCTGTGTCTATAAGAAAAGAACACAAAAAAATAGAGGAAAAAAGAAAAAAAAATTTAATATTAGAAAATTATTTTTTTAAATTTTTTTTTATATAAAATTCTTTTAAGAAAAATTTGATGTTCACAGTGCAGCATTCAATTGATACTCTCTATTGAGACCTTTTGGCTCCAATGTCTGCAAAGTATGTATCCAAAAGCTCTCCCGCGATCTCAACGTTTGTAATCTGTTACCTCCCCGTCTGGGTAATGCAACTTCCTCAATGATTTGGAAACGGAGTTGCGATACGTTGTGAGCACATCGATGAAAATGAAAGGGAACTGGTAATAACAAATTTCCTGTACGAATAGTAGATTTATGTTTAGAAAACCTATCTTTCATTCTCATCAATGTCTCCCCAACGTAAAGCAGTCCACATGGACATTTCAATAAATACACCACAAAGGAGCTGTCACAGGTAAAGAATCCCTTTACCGGGAACCTTTTCCCTGTTTGAGGATGTGTGAAATATTCCCCTTTAATAACTGCAGAGCAGTGGATACAATGCAGGCATGGGAAGGTCCCTTTTTTTGAAGTAGATAAAAAGAGTTGTTTCGGTAATTTGAGAGCGCTACCCATATCTGCTCTAACGATGGTATCTCTAATATTTTTAGACCTTTTATAACACATCATTGGGACCTCTTGAAACTCCTCAATCTGAGGATATGCTGATCTCAAAATATTCCAATGTTTGTTGAACACATGTTTAACCCTGTGTATAAAAGGATGATATTGAACAACAAAAGGCAATCTTTTTCTCTTCTGGTCCTTCGGAATGTTCTCCCCAGTACACCGACTCGGGATACGAGCACCGCTCCATAGTGGAGTATTGTGGAGTGCCGCCTGCTCTTTCTTCTAGTCGCTGATTAGTGTCATCGCTGTCGCTAATCAGCACTAGTACTATATAGTATCTGTAAGTGATCAAGACTGATCGCAATCGGATCTATATCAGTACATTAGGGTCACCTTAGGCTCCACAAAAAACGCAGTGTTCGCCCAAACAGGCCTGATCTTGTGCGCACACTTGCGTTCAGTCCGCCGCGGTGACAGAATTTATTTTTCTGATCACTGCAAAAACACCGTAAAAACGCTGCGGCGCTATAAAGATCACTTTTGAGCTTTTTGGATCTTTATTAGTGATCGCAGCTTTACTTCGCAAGCACTCCTTTTTACTAGGTAGTCTCAGAGTTAATACCCCCTAAATTTAGTTAGTCCAAAATGTCAAAAAAGGGGTATTCCACTAAAGAGGCCTACAGGATTCTGGCAGTGATGGATGAAAGCGATGGGGACGTCTCACCCGCTGAATCCAGTGGTTCAGAATATGAACCTGTAGACAGCAGTGTCACTCTAACCGCTAGTGAGGATGACGAGGTTGAGGTCCCTGCTATGGTCAGGCGTACCCGACCCCATGTCAAAAAATTCTGGCAATGATTTATTCATCCACATCGACTGATGTGAATGGAGAAATCGGGTTTGCCAGGGCACACGAGCTGAGTGGGTATGGATGTTTGGGCGGAGCTCCTATGTCCTGGCAGACGCCTTTCCCCTCTTTTTTTTTTTTTGCACATTTTTTGGCAGAGATTTTTTCATCCACATTGATCGATGCGAATGAAGAAATCTGTGCCGTTCATTTTTTCTTTTAGCCCAGAGGCTGAACGGAAAAAAAAAATCTCATTACCCGTATGCTCCATATAAGGAGAATAGCAGAAACTCCTAATGCTGGCCATACGTGTAATGATTGCGGAGACCCTCAAATGCCAGGGCAGTACAAACACCTCACATGTGACCCCATTTTGGAAAGAAGACACCCCAAGGTATTCGCTGAGGGGCATTTGAGTCCATGAAAGATTGAACTTTTTGTCATAAGTTAGCGGAAAGGGAGACTTTGTGAGAAAAAAAAAATATAAAAATCAATTTCCGCTAACTTGTGCCAAAAAAAATAATCTTCTAACTCGCCATGCCCCTCACGGAATACCTTGGGGTGTCTTCTTTCTAAAATGGGGTCACTTGTGGGGTATTTATACTGCCCTGGCATTTTAGGGGCCCCTAAAGTGTGAGAAGTAGTCTGGAATCCAAATGCGTAAAAATGTAATGTGTTTTGGGGTGTATTTTTATATATACTGTAAGAGGGTGCAAGGTATCATATGCGATGGCAGGTACGTGTCACCGAGGTTGCTGGCCTCGGTGAGGTGAGAGCCGGGTTTTTTGTCTGCAGCAGCTAGTGCTGCTAGACTCTGTGACTTAGTTTGGCTGCAAAGCTAATCCGGGCCGGCTCTTACTGGGAGTAGGTAAAGTGTAGGGTGGGTGCCTACTCCCTACGGTCCAGGCCGGACTTTATCCGGCCCCTTTAAAAGGCAGCCTCCTTAGCAGCTGGGGAGGTGATTATCCTGGAGCTGCTAACAGGGCTGAGGAGTTCTCTGTCCTGGAGGAAAGAGCTCAGCAAGGAGGTGTTTTGTTCCTGGCTACCTGAAGCTGGATTCTCCTGCGGCGGGGCCGACAGCGTGGTGCGAACCTGCACCTACACCTCCCAGGTGACTGAACCTGTGTTGGCCTGTTTTGCTTTGCCTCCTTGTGTCTGGCCTGTGTGAATTACCACCAAGAGACTGTTTCTGTTTATTTTTGTGTCAGTGTGAATAAAACACTGTTTGTTGCACAATTCTGGACTCCTTGTTTTGCCTCGGTACTGCACCCGCACCGCTATCTACCAGAGCGACTCCCACATTTGGTGTCGGATGCGGGCATGCGCAGTGAGGCTGGCGTGAGCGCCGAACTTTGTTTTTGTGCGGAGCAAAAGTGAATGTCCTATATTAGGCCGGCAAAGTTGCAGCCTGTGATCTCTGGCAACATGGAGGCTGCTGTGAAGGCTCTCGTAGAAGCTAACGTGCAGCAGCGGGAGACCAACCAGTTACTGCTACAACATGTGATGGCATTACAGGCGGCAGGAGCGTCCCACCACGTCCATGATGCTCGGAAGCGGTCCGTGCGGCGATCCCAAAGATGACCCCCGCAGGCAGCGTGGAGACATACCTAGCGGTCTTTGAGAAGGTCGCCGTGAGGAAAAAGTTACCCGTGACCAGTGGGCCGAGGTGGTTGCTCCGTTCCTGGCATCCGGACCCCAGCAAGTTTTTTGATTTGGCAGGCGACCAGGCTGCTGACTATCCCACGGTGAAGGGGAGATCCTGGCCAGACTGGGGGTAAGCGTGTTGGTCGGGCTCAGCGGGTCCACCAGTGGGACTTTAAAGTGGCTGAACCCGCCAGGCCGCAGTACTATGAGTTGCTGCACAGGTTGCAAAAATGGCTGCAGCCTGAGGTTCTAAGTCCGACTGCTATGCTGGACCGGCTGCTGGCTGACATGTTTTGGAGGGCCTTGCCTTACCCCCTTCAACACTGGATCGGCCAGGTATCCCCCACCAATGCCCTTGAGATGGTCGACCTGGTGGAGCGATATGAGGCCACCAGAAACCTGCAAGGGGTTCTTTTGGGAGGGCCAGTCAAACCCGGAAGTCTCCACCCCAGTCCGCGGCCGGCCAAACCCGCCCGGGATGTACCTCTTGCAGATCCGTCCCCAGTGGTCTGCTGGCAGTGTCGGGAGCCTGGACACATAAGGGCCAACTGTCCACAGTGGGGGAACCCATGGAGACTAATTATGGGTACCGGCCTTCCATGTATGCCCGGAGACTGTGTGCGACCGGCACCCCGAGACAATAGACAGTCGTCATCTGTGCCAGGTGCAAGTCGGGGATAACCTGGCAGTGGCGCTGTTGGACTCAGGAGCCTGGTAACCCTGGTAAGTGCTGCCCTGGTACAGCCCACCCAGTATACGGGCCGGAAAGTGGGTGTGGTGTGCATTCACGGAGACTTAAAGGACTATCCCACTGCTGTAATGTCTCTGTCCACGGCGGCGGCACCTGGACTTGTGAGGTGGCGATCTCCACAAAGCTACCCTATGAACTGATAATTGGGAGAGACTTCCCTGGTTTTCCATCACTGTGGCCTGAGGTGAAGGTGTCTAATAGCCCTGAGACAGGGGTAACCCTAGCAGAGTGGCCTGATACCACTGGAAGGCCAGAACCCTGGGAGCCCGAGTCTGAAGGGCCAGCGGTAGGGGTGACCACTGCTGCAGCGGTAGTGGGGAGACAACCCCACTGAGTGTAATGGTGGGAGACACGGAGGACTTGCCACCGGGACCTGAGTTGGCAGACCTCAATGTCTCGGGGAAAATTTTGGGACCGCACAACACCGGGACCAAACCCTAACCAGGGCCTGGGAGAATGTGCTGGAAATTGATGGTAAACCCCAGAAACCAGGGGCTGAATTAATGTTCCCACGATTTATTGTTCTGCAGGATATGTTGTATCGGGTGAACCAAATCCGAGGTGAACCTGTTGAACAGTTGGTGGTGCCCACAGCGTATCGTAAGCTTGTCATGGAGCTTGCCCACCAACATGTTCTTGGGGACACCTGGGGTGGCAGAAAACCCAGGACCGCATACTGCAGCGGTTTTATTGGCCCAGTGTGTTCAAGGAGGTAGAAAATTATTGTAAGTCCTGTCCAACCTGTCAGGTAACTAGCCCCCAGCCACATTTCCGTAGTCCTCTGGTACCTCTGCCAATTATTGAAGTACCGTTTGAGCGAATCGCTATGGATTTAGTTGGGCCTGTACCAAAGTCTGCTAGGGGCCACCAACACATTCTGGTAGTTCTCGACTATGCCACTCGGTATCCGGAGCGGTGCCTCTGCGACATACCTCAGCTAGGCTCATTGCCAAAGAGTTAATGGAGATGTTTTCCCGTGTGGGCCTGCCAAAGAGGTTCTGACAGACCAAGGGACCCCTTTTATGTCCAAAGTAATGAAGGAACTGTGTAAATTGTTGCGTATAAAGCAGTTACGGACGTCCGTTTACCATCCGCAAACAGACGGTCTTGTTGAGAGGTTTAATCAAACTCTAAAAAATATGTTAAAAGGGTGGTGTCTAGAGATGGGAAGGACTGGGACCTGCTTCTGCCCTATCTCATGTTCGCAGTGCGAGAGGTGCTCCAGGCCTCTACTGGGTTCTCGCCCTTCGAACTGCTTTATAGCCAGACACCCTCGGGGCCTGTTGGATATCGCCAAGGAAGCATGGGAACAACAGCCTGTCCCCACAAAAGTGTCATTGAGTATGTCGCCCAGATGCAGGAACGGATGGAAAGGGTGTTGCCCTTGGTCCGGGAGCATATGGAGGCAGCACAACAAGCCCAGAGTAGGGTGTACAATCGTCAGGCTCGGAGTGCGGGACTTCAATCCGGGAGATCGGGTTTTGGTTCTGGTACCCACCCTTGACAGCAAATTCCTAGCTAGGTGGCAGGGCCCCTATGAGGTGATCGAGAAGGTAGGGAAGTAAATTACAAGGTACACCAGCCAGGGCGGCGCAAGCCGAGCAGGTGTACCACGTGAATTTACTGAAGCCGTGGAAAGATAGGGACACGGCCGGCGACCACAGCCCCCGGCCAGGGCTTCTAGGTGAAAAGGGTCCAGCCCCACAGTTCGAGGCCTGTGAAGCCGTAACCACGGTAAAATTGCAGACAGCCTGTCTTCCAAACAAGTTCAGGAAGTCAGGGAGTTCCTCAGTCGGAACACGGATGTGTTCTCAGACCTCCCTGGCCGCACGTCTCTCATCCGACATGACATCGTCACTGAGCCTCAGGCCAAGGTCCGGTTAAAACCATACCGGGTACCCGAGGCTCGGCGGCGGGCCATCGCGGAGGAAGTGCAGTTAATGTTGAAGCTCGATGTCATTGAGGAGTCGAAAAGTGAGTGGGCCAGTCCCATAGTCCTAATACCCAAGCCGGATGGGACGTTGCGGTTCTGCAACGACTTTCATAAGTTAAATGAAGTATCCAAGTTTGGCGCGTATCCCATGCCCGAGTAGACGAGCTTGTTGAAAATTTAGGACAAGCCCGTTATTTTTCTGTGCTGGACCTCACTAAAGGGTACTGGCAGGTACCCTTAACGGAGACGGCTAAGGAAAAACCGCGTTTGTTACCCCGCAGGGCCTATATCACTACAAGGTGTTACCCTTTGGCCTGCATGGCGCCCCGCCACTTTCCAAGGTTAATGGACATAGTGCTGCGACCACATCGTCGGTGCGCCTCGGCCTACTTAGATGATGTAGTCATCCACAGCACCGACTGGGAAAGCCATTTACCCAAGGTGCAGGCGGTAGTGGATGCCCTGAGGAAAGCTGGACTAACCGCCAATCCAAAAAGTGTGCGATTGGGTTGGAAGAGACCAAATATCTGGGATATGTAATTGGGCGGGGAGTCATCAAACCTCAGGTAACTAAGGTAGAGGCCATTCGCAACTGGCCCGACCGGTCACCACCAGGCAGGTAAAGTCGTTCCTGGGGATTGTAGGATACTACATGAGGTTTGTGCCCCACTTTGCCACAATAGCAGCGCCATTGACAGACCTGTTGAAGGGGCGAAAGTCTGGGAGGGTTAGCTGGAGTGAGAAGGCGGAGGAGGCTTTCTCCGCGTTGAAGTCGGCCCTGTGTGGGTCCCCGGTTTTGGTGACACCCGACTTCAACAAGGAGTTTGTCGTACAGACCGGCGCCTCGGAGGTAGGCCTCGGTGCGGTACTGTCGCAGGAGGTCAACGGGGAAGAACATCCCGTTGTCTTCCTGAGCCGTAAGCTCAGTCCCGCTGAGTCCAGATATAGTATAGTGGAGAGGGAGTGCCTGGCTATCAAGTGGGCACTCGAATCTCTCCGCTACTACCTGTTAGGGAGGAGGTTCCGTCTGGTGACCGACCATTCCCCCTCAAGTGGATGAGTCAGGCCAAGGAGAGGAATGCTCGGGTCACCAGGTGGTTCCTATCCCTTCAAAATTTCAAATTCTCCGTGGAACACAGGGCAGGCCGCTTGCAGGGCAGCGCAGATGCCCTGTCCCGCGTCCACTGCCTCACGTGTGTTCACCCCCTCAGGGTTGAACAAAGGGAGGGTGTGTAAGAGGGTGCAAGGTATCATATGCGATGGCAGGTACGTGTCACCGAGGTTGCTGGCCTCGGTGAGGTGAGAGCTCGGGTTTTTGTCTGCAGCAGCTAGTGCTGCTAGACTCTGTGACTTAGTTTGGCTGCAAAGCTAATCCGGGCCGGCTCTTACTGGGAGTAGGTAAAGTGTAGGGTGGGTGCCTACTCCCCACGGTCCAGGCCGGACTTTATCCGGCCCCTTTAAAGGCAGCCTCCTTAGCAGCTGGGGAGGTGATTATCCTGGAGCTGCTAACAGGGCTGAGGAGTTCTCTGTCCTGGAGGAAAGAGCTCAGCAAGGAGGTGTTTTGTTCCTGGCTACCTGAAGCTGGATTCTCCTGCGGCGGGGCCGACAGCGTGGTGCGAACCTGCACCTACACCTCCCAGGTGACTGAACCTGTGTTGGCCTGTTTTGCTTTGCCTCCTTGTGTCTGGCCTGTGTGAATTACCACCAAGAGACTGTTTCTGTTTATTTTTGTGTCAGTGTGAATAAAACACTGTTTGTTGCACAATTCTGGACTCCTTGTTTTGCCTCGGTACTGCACCCGCACCGCTATCTACCAGAGCGACTCCCCACAATACCCATACTTTGTGTGAGAAATATCTCTGTAAATGACAACTTGTTCAATTTTTTTATACAAAGTTGTCAATTTACAGAGATATTTCTCTCACCCAGCATGGGTATTTGTAAAAATACACCCTAAAACACATTGCTCTATTTCTTCTGAGTACGGTGATACCACGTGTGTGACACTTTTTTGCAGCCTAGGTGCGTAAAGGGGCCGAAAGTCCAACGAGTACCTTTAGGCTTTACAGCGCTGCTCACAATTTAGCCCCACCCAAAATGCCAGAACAGTAAACACACCCCACAAATGACCCCATTTCGGAAAGTAGACACCTCAAGGTATTAACTGAGGGGCATAGTGAGTCCGTGGGAGATTTTATTTTTTTTGCCAGAAGTTAGCAGAAATGGAAACTTTATTATTATTTTTTTCTTTAGAAATTGTCATTTTCCGCTAACTTGTGAAAAAAAATGAAATGATACATGAATTCACCATGCCCCTCCGCGACTACTTTGGGGTGTCTTCTTTCTAAAATGGTGTAATTTGGGGGGTATTTATACTTTCCTGACATTCTAGCACCTGAAGAAACATGACAGGTGCTCAGAAAGTCAGAGCTGCTTCAAAATGTCGAAATTCGCTTTTTTGCACCATAGTTTGTAAACGCTATAACTTTTACCCAAACCATTAAATATACACTTATTGGATTTTTTTTTTATCAAAGACATGTAGCACAATAAATTCAAACTTGAATAGAAATGTAATTATATTTGAACAATTTTACCAGAAAAAGTTAAAAATACACTTTTTTGAGAAAATTGCGATCTTTTTTGATTAATATCAGAAAAACGAAAAATCTCAGCAGCAAGCAAATAACACCAAAAGAAAGCTGTATTAGTGAGAAGGAAAGGAGGTAAAATTAATTTGGGTGCCAAGTTGCATGACCGAGCAATAAACCGTTAAAGTTGTGATGTGCCGACTTGTAAAACAGGGCCTGGTCACTAGGGGGGTATAAACCTGTGGTCCTTAAGTGGTTAAAAGAAACCTGTCATGTGTGTGTCCGCACAGAAGAGGACTGTCTCAATTCAATTCTCATATGGTATAGCGTACCCTACGCTGCGGGCTAATGAGGCAAATAGAGTCCAGCGTGGCGTATTCCTCACACTTGAATGCTGTAGTTATTGTCCGGCTGCCTCTCGCCATGTTTGCTGTGCTGCGAGCGGAACTCCAGACTTCCGGCGACATGGTGGATTAGCGGTAGCACAGATCCGGCAGGCTGTTCCGCGGTCAGAACAGCTTGGCGAACACTGCTGCCTCAAGTGTGAAAGTAGCCCAAGCTGAATATATTGCCATGCTGTCTTATAACTGAGGAGCTTGGGCAAAAGAAGCCACACAGCAGGCCAATGGCTAATCTGCATCAAGCAGGATAGATATCTTCCCGGCATTTACAACTACGAAACGTAGTCACCGACAATGGAAGGAACATCATGGCTGTTCTGCGTTTGAAAAATATAATATATGCTCCTTGGACGGTGCCAGTCCTTTATTTGTCATGCAATGTCTTTTGATTATGTATAATGGTTTTCAGAAGGCCTGATGATAGGGATAAGCGAACCGAAACTGCAAAGCTTCTTCCCCAGGCCCGAACCAGGACTTTTTCACTTAAGTTCAGGTTTGGTGTTCAGGCGATTTTATTATTTTCTGTTATAACATGGTTATATCAGAAAATAATAGCTTTCTTAACCTCTTAAGGACACAGGACGTACCCGTACGTCTTGTGTCCTGTCCCTAAAGATGGCGCCTGCTCCTGCTTCATGTGGGCGCCTTAGCCACGGGTGTCCGCGTGGTTCTTGTAGCAGACACCCACGGCTAATGTTCACGACCGGCAGCAATGCCGATCGCAGACATTTAATACGCTGTATTTTATGTTGTACGGATCCACCTGACCAGCCCTTGATTCTGGATATGGTATTTAAATGGGATTGATCATGCGTAATAATTGACTGCTTGATGCCTCACCATTATTTGTGTAATTACTTTACTCAATATCTCTGGGCTTTACATTGGTCTAAACTCATTGTTTTTGTGGGGGATTCTGTACCCGCAAAACTGTGGTGGAATCGCTTTTTTTGCAATTTCACCCCATTTGGAATTTTTTTCCAGCTTACCACTACATCATATGCAATATTAAATGGTGGTGTTGGAAAGTACAACTTGTCCTGCAAACAACAAGCCCTCAAATGGCTATGTGAACCAAAAAATAAAAAAGTTATGGCTCTGGGAAGGCAGGGAGCGTAAAAAAAAGGCAAAAAATAAAAAACCTCTGGTTCAGAATGCAAAAAAAAATACATTGCCATTTACGGGGGGGAAAAAAAGCAAAACACCTCATTCACTTGATCGCACTGCAGCAGTCTCTTCTATCTTCATTCAGCAGGATCTGGCAAAGAACTTACTTGCTGAACATTAGAGATTAGCGAATTTCTCAAAAATTCGATTCTGACGATTCACTGAATTTTCTGAAAAAAATTAGCTTCGATCTGAATATATTTGCGGTGAATCGCGTTAAAAAACGGCTATTTCCTGGCTGCAGAGAAAATGTATAGTGGTGTAGAACACTGCCTTGCAGTAACACGCATAGGGAGTCTGCTGTGGTAGTGAAATAACTGTGAGTCCGTATGACAAGCAGATGACAGGCGTCACTCTTAGAATCACTGCACACTTCACTTATTTGGGCGGTCACGGGGCCAAAACTGACCAAATAACTCTAGTGTGAACTCAGCCTTACAGGTCGATGTTAGCGTCAAGAAGCTACAGAGTGGCAAAATGATAGAGTATGGAGGTGGCGTTAGCATAAGAAGGCCACAGAGTGGCAAGGTGACATAGTGCGGATCAAAGACTGAGGGCACAGAGTGTTGAGAAAGATGCAGATGGAAAGTCATCTGTAGAGCTGTACGACGGAAACCTGCAGATTAATGCAGCCCTCAAAAGCAAGTTGGGTTTATCGGTTCCAAAACCTAAATTAGATCATGTGGCGGGTGATCAGTCCAAGACCTTCAAGCAGCAGCAGCAGCATGATACCACAGATTGGCAAGGGGACATAGTGTGTAGATGGCAGCATGAGGAGGCCACAAAGTGGCAAGGAGACGTAGTGTGGAGATGGATGATCTAATCTGATGCATCAGGCATCAGTGGGTTGAAATCGTGGCTGATCCATGCCTGATTCAACTTGACAAAAATAAGTCTCTCCACATTTTGGTGGGACAACTAGTTCTTCTTGGGGTAACTATGGTCCCCGCCTCACTAAACACCCGCTCTGATGCCACACTACTGGCTCGGCAGGACAGCTTTTCCAGAGCAAACTCGGCCAGTTGTGGCCACAAATCCAGTTTGGCTGCCCAGTAGTCCAACGGATCTTCAATATGGGGTGGCAGGGTGCTGTCCAAGTATGCCACCACCTGCTGGTTCAGGTCCTTCTCCAGGTCTACCTGCTGCTGCTGGTGAGTAGTTTCTTCACTATGCGGGTGAAGAAAGCTGCTCATTATGGACTCTAGACTCAGGCTGCTGCTGATGGAGGCTGTTACTGTTCCTGCCACTGCAACCCTCCCCAGCAGTCATGGCAGTGGAATGTGAGCACAGAGGGCCCCCTCGATAAGACCTGCAAGAGGGTGGACGATGGCGCAGATAGGCAGCGGCCAACTGACTACAGGGAATGTCTCTGTAGTACTTCATGTTGTCCACCCAATCAGTGGGTGTAAAAAAGGCCCACATTTTTGATCGGTAGCGAGGGTGCAATATGCTGGAGAGCCAGAAGTAATCCTTCTGCTTAATGGTGACAATTCGGCTGTCTCTATGCAAACAAGTGAGCATGCATCGGGTCATTTGTGCAAGTGACTCTGAGCGATTTCCTCCCTCCATCTCCACTGCATACTGCCATGGTGTGTCTGGGTCCTCTGTCTTGTCTTCCTCATCCCTCTAGCTCCTCCGGCTGCTTCTGCTCCTCCTCTCACCACAGTAGAAAAAACACTCATCTGGCTACATATTGCCTGTGCAAGAAATCGTTGATGGCCTTTCTCTGTTCGTACAATCAGTCAAACATATGGAGGGTGGAATTCCAGCTGGTGGAAACATCGCATATCAGCCTATGTTGGGGGATGCAGTTCTGCTGCTGCAGATCAAGGAGGGTGTGCTTTGCTGTGTATGAGTTGCTGAAGTGCATGCAAAGTTTTCTGGCCATTTTTAGGATGTCTTGCAGATGAGTGAAAATCTTCAGGAACAGCTTGACAACCAGATTGAACACGTGGGCCATGCAGGACGCATGGCTCAGCCCTCCTTGACGCAGCACCGACAACATGATTTCCCATTGTCGATCACCATGGTTCCGATTTTCAGTTGTCATGGAAAAAGCCAGCGGTTGATTTCTTTCTGAAGGACAAGGAGCAGTTCCTCCCCTGTGTGACTCTGTTCGCCCAGGAAAACCAGGTTCAGACCAGCGTGACACTGCCGTGCCCTGCATATGTGGTATGCTGGAGGGGCATTGTAACTTGTCCCTGCAGTGGAGGCTGAGGATATGGTGGAGGATGAGGAGGCAGAGGCGGACATTGTTGCAGGACCAACAGTGTGACAACGTGGAGGCGGAAGCGGCGTCACCTTGCCAAGTTGCTGGTGTGCAGTAACCACATTCACCCAGTGGGCCATAAAGGACATGTATTGTCCCTGACCGTAGTTACAGCCCCACACGCTGCCATGCACTTTGGCAGACATCGACAGGCTCAATGACAGGCAAACCTTCTGTTCTACATACGTGTGCAGGGCTGGTACTGCCTTATGGGAAGAGAAATGAGGGCTTTTTGACTCTCCACCTCAGCTCGGCACAAGCCATCAGTTCTCTGAAAGGTGCAGAGTCCACCATTTGGAAAGGGAGGGACTGCAGCACCAGCAACTTGGACAGTAGCATGTTTAGCTTTTGCGCCGTTGGATGAGTGCACGCATACTGTTGTCTCTTGGCAATCACTTCAGATTGCTGCCAGAATTACTGACGACGAGTAGAAGAAGCAGGAGCTTCAGGACCAGCAGATGATGGGACAGACAGACAGCTTTCTTCTGCTGAGCTGATGGAGGATTGACTGTCTGCAATGGGGTGCATGGCACTAGGCCAGTGATGGGCAACGTGCGGCTCTCCAGCTGTTGCTAAACTACAACTCCCACCATGCCCTGCAGTAGGCTGATAGCTATAGACAGGCTTTGCATGCTGGGAGTTGTAGTTCTGCAACAGCTGGAGAGCCGCACGTTGCCCATCACTGCACTAGGCGATGCAGCGGTTGCTGCGGCAGGCTGGACAACCACATCAGAGCCACGATTGTCCCAGGCCACTTTGTGGTGTCGCTGCATATGTTGTTGCAGGGCAGTTGTGCCAACATTGGCCCCATGGCTATGCCTAACCTTCTGCCCACAGATTCAACATATGGCCATGTTCACCTACTCCTGAGTCTTGAGAAAAAATTGTCACAGCGCAGAGTAGTCGATTCCCCCCCCCCCAACACTCCGCACTGACTGACTGCTAGTGCCGCTGCTTGCGTGAACCTTTGCACTACTCCTTTCCGGGTAGCTAGGCTCCTGCGAAGTGAGTGGTCTAGCCCAGGTCTGTTTGGCTGCTGACCTCCGACTTCTGGAACCCTACGGACTCGCTGCCACCCTGCTGGCTCAGCCGCTGCCTCGTGGTCAAGCTGCCACCCTCTTCTCCCGATGATGATGAAGCCTTTTCTTCACCCGGCTCCCAAGATCAGCTTCATTATGATCGAGTGGTGTCTGCAAGTCACTGGTGTCCTCCTCAATGCTCTCTGGGTCAGGAGACTGACATCACCTCCCACACCACTCTCCTCATCACTACATGCCCGACCAACGGGGGAAGCAGCGGATGTCTCCTGCAAATCTTGGCTGGCCAGTAGCTGCTGACTGTCCTCGAATAGGTCGTCCTCGCTGAATAGTAGAGCTGAGCCCACAGCAGATAGTACTTCTGTGGCTGGGGAAAAAGCAAAGGACAGAGGCAGTATGAGGACAGGTGAGGGCACAGGGCCTGATCCCGGGCCATGCCAAGTAAGGGTTGTATCTGACGAACCCACCGACTCTTGTCTGTGGGTGTCTGATGGTATGATTCGGATGACAGATATAACCAATCAATAACCACTGGGTTGCTGGTCAAGACACGACCAGTAGATGACACCGGGAGCTCAGGCCTCTCGCTGCGACTCCTGCTGCCACGCCACCTTACTGTCACGGTGGGGAGTGGGGAAACCCCCACCATACAAAGTCTGCAGCTGCTTGGCCGGATAGCAGGGAACAGGGAGCTGGAAACCTCCTGATGCGTCCCTATACAGTCCTGGTCTCCTAGCTTTATGGGCCGACCCAAATGGTGGGAGGACCCATACCTCAGGAACCTAGAGCCCTATAATCCCTGCATCGGCCTAGAATGGTGAGAGGGCAGAGACCACCCGCTCATCCTAGACCACAAGTGAGCAGGCATCTCCAGAGGCCCAGTAGCAGCCGAGGATCAGACAGTGTGCAAGCCTGCATGACAGGTAAGTAAACAGAGCAAACCAACAATCCAGAATAATGACACTTACCTGCCGCAGCAGAGACGTCAACCAATACCAGGACCTCCTGGACCCCCAAGCAGACACGAGATGCATGGGGGCTCCAAGCAGGGCAGCACACTTTCTTGCTTTGCTTAAACCCCTCCGGGAAAGCAACCCCTTTCCGTAGGAGACATATCTCCAAACAGACCAAACATCCCTCCACACACACCCACACCAATACCGAACAAACAAGGTGGGGAAGGGAGTAAGGAGGAACAAACAAGGGACTACGCAGACAGTGCCAAAGGAACTTGTATAACAACTAAGGGTGGCTCACACAGACAAGACAATACAATCAGCCAGGGAGCAAAGCTCCTACACAGACTGACATACCAAACTGACCTAAGGCTCCACCACACCAACATATAAAGAGACCTGAGGCCACACCCATCACTCCAAGCAAACACTCCTTAACCCTGTGAACACCAAACAGGGGAAGTGCACACATGCATACACACGTTGCCACAGTCATCCGCATGTGTTGACAGCGAGACACCTAGCACCAAGCTCAGGCTTCAACACTGCCAACAACACTAAGGGGAAAGTGCACAACCAAGAATGTGTCACGCATGCAACACCACATGTTGCCAGCGGGAACCGCACGTGGGGCGACCAGGTATCAACCCACACATGCGGCAACCAGAAACTTAACCGCTGGCAACAGCATGCCAGGACACCAAGTCACGACAGAACCACAGGTCGTGACACTTACTCCGCTGCAACCTCTGCCTGCGCCAGAAATATTTAGGCCTGTGCCACTCCTCTGTGCTTGGAGTGGCACTTCTCTGTCTGACATACTTTTTGCTGAACTAATAAAATTAAAAACAAATAAAAAAAAATCTAAAAGCCCAGAATATATTTATCTTTTTTGACTGAAATAGGCCACTAACCGCTTTTAGCACAAATACAAGTACACGTGAACTGCCTATATATTTCTTGCTTCGGACTGAAATAGGCCACTAAATTATTATAACGGAAATAAAAACAAACGTGACATGCGTATATATTTCGTGTACTCGACTGAAAAAGGACAATATATGATTTTAATGTAAATAACAGGAAAAGGTAACTGCGTATATATTTTTCTTTTGTTTATTACAGATGGCAAATTGGCAATAAACGCTTTTATCGCTAATAACACCAAAATGTGAACTGTGTATATTTTTCTGGTTTTTTAATGAACTGGCAATAAATGGTTTAAACTGAGAATAAAAACAAATGTCAAGGCTGTGTATGAAATAACTGCTGAAGTGACAGGAGAAAATATATTTCTTGCCATTTTAGATGCCATTTTAGACGCCATTGTAGGATATAAATAATGCGATTTGTTACCACGAAGTGCGAGGAAATTCACATTAGTTCAGAATCAAATTTTTCATGACTTCGTCAGCTTCGATTCATATATCTCTACTAACCAAGTACAGAAGAGTGTATGTGAATTTCAACCATTCTTATGTGGCTTCTAATGTCCTCCTGAACTGGCAAGAACAGAATGGTTTGCCTATGCAGTGCATGATCTGTTATGTTCCAAATGACTGGAATTACACTTTGCATATACTGGAGTGTCTGTACGAGCAGCGTGGTCAGTGATTTCACCATGCACTAAATCACTCCAGCATGATTTACAGGAGCATGTTTTATTTTGAGCTCAGGCAGTGGCGGCTCATCAGGGACACATTGTGTACTCATTCCGTATGAAGAGGCCACCAGATTTGTAAGTATTTAATACAGCAGCATCAACAATGTCATCCCACCTTATATTTACGCTTACACTGATGCAACAGCTTCCACATCATGCTTACTGCCATGTGGCTGTTGGGCACCTGCACATGTAGGAATATGTGGAGAAGGATAATCAGGTGGTATTGGAGGTAAACATGAATTTTTCTTAGGCACGGTTAGAGGGAAAAGCTGACACTTGCTGCAACACACGATGATGAAGATGATGACCATAAGTGTTGGGCGTGAATATTCGAATCGCGAATATCGCAACGTTGAGAATTTGCGAAAATTTTGAATATAGTGATATATATTTGTATTTTCAAATATTCTAAATTTTTTTAATCAGTAACCTCCCTTTTTGCGTGTGGGCCAATAAGAAGGCTGCAATGTCTTTGTCTGAGCTTAGCAACATCCCTAGCAACCGATGGGAAAGTTGCCTACCCCTTACTATATAAGAACCTCCCCAGCAGCCATTTTCTATAGTTTATTACAGTTCTGAGAGAGACAGCAGTGTCATTGCTGTGCTCTCTGTGTAGCTGGCCAGTTAAGACCTGTCTTAGGTTGCTAATATGGCTTATATGTGTATACAGCTAGACCTGCTAATAACCTTAATACAGTTCATATGTTTGAATGTTAAAGACAAAAGCAGAGTTATTTACAGTGACTTCATGTTTTAGATGTCATAACAGTGATACATTGTGTTCACAGAAGCAGAAAAGATAATATGCCTTTAAGATTCATGATATGAATGTAAGGTAATCTCAATGACACAGCAGAGTTGAGAACAGAAAGCATACAGTTAAACTGTTGTTAGTGCCCAGGAGTTTTGACCAATCAGAGCCAGCCTCACACTGAGCCTATGTGGGAAATCCCCTAGCTGAATCTCCTCAGTATAGACCAGGAGAAGAGCAGACATTTACTCCACTAAGAGCTGAGTTTTATGGAAGCAAAGAGGCCAAAATAGGTATTTAGAACAGTTATATATTGTTCCTATCATTATTATTGTGATCAGAACTGTATATAGAACCAGTTATGTATGTTTACTTACAGTTCCACCAAACTGCGTAAATCATATCTCAAACTACGCAATCGGCCAATAGTTCAAATGAACTGCTCATACCAGATCATACTGAGCCAAAGAAAGCAAACTAAGTACAAAACTATAGTGCACCTGCCACAGTGGAACTATTACCCTCAGAGGGTGAAGCAATAGTGCTCCTCAACTTGCACAGTAAAGAGCGTATTTGAGCAGCGGAGTGCCAGCATATATTGACGCGTAGCCACTGTTCCCTGAGTGAGCAAGCAAAGACACCTCAGCGGAGCTATTATAGAGGCCATAGAACGTGTGTATTAATCAAACTGCAGCAGACCCCTAAAGTGGCGAGACGGCAAAGGCAAGATAGTCAGAGAAAGAGCGCCAACCCTCCTGTGATCCTAGAGAGAGAAAGAGACACATGGTGGGAGGCCAAAGTCCAGAGCAAGTGTGCCCGCACCGCTATCTACAAACAGGCCACGTGTTGCAACCAGCTAGTTTCCCACCATTAGTTCCAGTAGCGCAGTGGCGTATCCAAGCCAGCGCATAGCAAGTCATCACAGAGTATCGCAAGTTATCACAGGGCATCGCAAGTCAGTGCAGAGCATCACAAGTCAGCACAGAACATCGCAAGTCATTACAGAGCATCGCAAGTCAGTACAGAGCATCACAAGTCAGTGCAGAGCATCACATCACATCAAGAAAAGACTGAAAATGTGTTCCAGCAACCTTCAGATTCCAGTATGCTGCTCTTAAAAAAGGTCAGAGCTTTCTTTTTTATTACTTATCATTGCATATAGCCTTTCACATAAAGAGACATTTTCATGTTCAGGAATAAAAGACTTTGAAGAAAAACAAAGGACTGTTTGTAGTACACGGACTCTAAAGTATTTAAAGTAAAAGTAATTTATTGCTTGCATTTATTAATATTGCATTTAAAGTGAAAGGTCCTTTAATATTCGTATTGATTGTTATAGCATTTAAAGCAAAATGTCGGAGCCTAGTATTACCATGCCCCTGTTAGAGGATACAAAGATAGATAGGATAGAAGGTCAAGAGTAAGAGAACCGGTCTGAGTCAGAAGAGTCTAATGCAGCACTAGTCTTGCCTCAAACAAATATAGCCCAAACAAATGAACTAAGACGTTCATCACGTGCCAGGAAACCGACCTCAAAGATGCCGGAAAAATTTGGAGCAAGCAGCATTAAAAAAGAAAAGGTTCGCCCGAATGTATGAGAGGTGGAAACTATACATTAAAGACATTCGTAGAAAGCTAAAACAAGAAAGGGAACTTGAGTGATATGGTAGAGACGGTAGAAGAACCTGAATCAGAGCTTATGGCAGCCAATGTCAAACTGCGGTCATCTACAGTACGACACCTTCCCAGGATATTGTAAGGTACTAGTGTTAAGCGTGAATATTCAAATCACAAAGTTTAATCGCTAATATCGCCACTTCAAGAATTCGCAAATATTTAGAATATAGTGCTAAATATTTGTATTCGCTAAGTGTTTTTTGCGAATATTCTAATCGCTAATTTATCGCAAATTTATTACGAATATCGGCACTTAGCAATATCCCTATAAATCAATAGGAAAGTTGTCTACCCCTTAGTGTTGATCACAAATACTCTAATCGCAAATTTTTATCGCAAATATATTAAATTGCCGATTTTCGCAATCATGTTAATAATGATTCGAGATCATGAATTCTCGAATTTGCGAATATATAGGCAAAAATTTGCGAAATATCGCGAACTCGAATATTGCCTATGCTGCTCATCACTATAAGGAACATGGACACATGTTCTGCGGTCACTAAAGATTTAGTAATGCTCATGCGAGAACTATCATCTGCAGCAAATTAAAGCAAGAAGAGAATGAACAAGCTTTTTATGAGAGACTTTGCTAGGTCCTTAGGTGGAACCACAATCTCAAGTGGGACTTCCTTCGCTAGCAGAAGTGCAAATCCCATATCAGAGTCCTCAAGTACTTCAGCCAAAAGAAAGGTATTAGCTGAACAACTTGCTGCCAAGAGAGCAGAAATTGAGATGGAAGCTGCCATTGAGGCCCAGCGCCAGGGGTGTAGCTATAGGGGTGCAGAGGCAGCAGTGGCTACCGGGACCAGGAGCCTTAAGGGGCCCAAAGACACTTGTGCCACATAAGAAGACACACAAAGCACTGAGCGGAGGGGGGCCCAAGCTGAACTCTGGCACCAGGGCCCATGAGCCTTTAGCTACGCCCCTGCGCAGCACAAACTGATGAAAAGTCTGGAAAGGCAGAAAGAAGTTAAGATCATGGAAGCCAGACTCATATACACAAAGAGGATATGAATCAGAGTAGTCATAGGTTCAAATCTGTACTAAGTGAAGAAACAGACTCCTACTTTCCTTCATACGCCCAGGGGGATGGAAGGAAATCTCCAGCATTTACTGAGAAAATAAGTTATTATCCTTCCATCCCTGCTCAAAAAAACAAAGAGAGGCATAGTCCAGTGTTAGGAAAAAGGTGTGTGAATTTACTCTTCATCTCTACCAGAAAAGATACAGAAGGAGACTCACCTAGTATAGAACTAAGTGAGAAAATAGAACCGGATGATTCTATTCCTAGATGTCACGGCAATGCTCAGGAGAGTGTTACAACCATTGTCCATGCAAGACAACAGAGAACAGTCCTAGCTAGACTTCCTATTCTGGAACATAATTTATTTTCAGTAGACATACTGAAGTTCATTAAAGGCAAGTTTTGAAATGATCATTAAGCATCATTACTTCAGTCCAGTCAACAAGTTATTCTACCTTCAGAGATATGTTGGTGGAGTAGCAAAGGAAGTTCTTGAAGGTAACTTCTATAGAAAAAATGAAGTGCAAGCTTGTGAAAAATTGAATGCAATATATGGTCATCCTTTCTTAGTACAAAGAGCTTTAAGAGAGAAATTGAATAACTGGCCTAAAATAGGTCCTAAAGAACACTTCAACTTCAGACTCCAAAAGTATGGTGACTTCCCGCAAGCATGCAGCAATGCCATCCCACATGTACGAGGTCTAGAAGTACTGAACGACTATCTAGAAAACTACAGGATGCTAACTGAGCTACCCAAAGAAGTGGCTTCGCTATGTGACTAAACAGTTAGATCTAGGTAAGAACTTCCCAATAGTGATGTCGCGAACATAAAATTTTCCGTTCACGAACGGCGAACGCGAACTTCCGCAAATGTTCGCGAACATGCGAACAGTGCGAACCGCCATAGACTTTAATAGACAGGCGAATTTTAAAAACCAAAGGGACTCCTTCTAGCCACAATAGTGATGGAAAAGTTGTTTCAAGGGGACTAACACCTGGACTGTGGCATGCCGGAGGGGGATCCATGGCAAAACTCCCATGGAAAAATACCTAGTTGACGCAGAGTGTGGTAGTTGTAATCGCAATGCGATTAATACAGGTTATATTAATTGCATTGTGAATACAACTTAGAGCTGGGTTCCTAATGGTTGTATTGCTAGAATATAACGAAGACTGAGAATATAGCGCTATATTCGCAATCTTTGTTATATTCTAGCAATACAACCATTAGGAACAGATCTAAGTTGTAATCGCAATGCGAATAATACAGGTTATATTAATCGCATTGCGATTACAACTACTAACACTGCAGCTTCAGAATGAATCTAAGATGGATGCCGTCCTTGCTTTTTGATAGGAGGTGGAAGGGTCTGGGAGGGAGACTAATGTACTAGCCCTAAAAATGGCTTTTTGGGGTACTGTCAGGATGCTGTCCTTACAGCAGAGATCTGATGAGTCTTTCAGGACTGGAGTGGACACTGAATACACTAGCCTAGCTATCGATTTCCCTATTAAATCAGCAGCAACTACACTCTCCCTCCTCTCACTAAGACTGCAGCTTCCGAATGAATCTAAAATGGATGCTGTCCAGGAGATGGGAGGGTCTGGGAGGGAGGGTATGCTAATTGGCTGGAATGCGTCTGCTGACTGTGAGGTAGAGGGTCAAAGTTTACTCAATGATAGGGGGTGGACCTAACATCGCATATGTTCGCCCGCCGCGACGAACGCGCACAAGCTATGTTCGTCAGGAACTATTCGCCGGTGAATAGTTTGGGACATCTTATTTGCGAATTCAACTTAGAGATGGGTTCCTAATGGTTGTATTGCTAGAATATAACGAAGATTGAGAATTTAGCGCTATATTCTCAATCTTCGTTATATTCTAGCAATACAACAACCATTAGGAACTCAGATCTAAGTTGAATTCTCAATGCGATTAATATAACCTGCATTAATCGTATTGCGAATTCAACTTAGAGCTCAGTTCCTAATGGTTGTTGTATTGCTAGAATATACGTTATATTCTAGCAATACAACCATTAGGAACTCAGAACTAAGTTGTAATCGCAATGCGAATAATACTTACAATTATTAATCACTTTGCGAATCCATTTGATGCCTCTATTTGATTGTATATGACGGTTGACTATGACTACCACCAATGTTCTGCTGCCTCCAAAGCAAGATATCTGAACCCCCCAGGGGCCATTTTGGCATTTTTGATAAAAACGCATCAAAAACGCATCTGCGTTTTTATAATTTTTCATTTTCTAGTTCATTTTTTTGTGTATTTTGCCACATTTGGTTGCATATTTACATTTGGTATAGGCAAATATGGTAGTCTAGATCATGTGTCTATACCAAAACCTAGGATCATTGTTTGACAGCAAATTTTCTAAGCCATGTAGCTGAATATAGATTTGGGCAGAGTAATGATCTAGACTACCATATTTGCCTATACCAAATGTAAATATGCAACCAAATGTGGCAAAATACACAAAAAAATAAACTAGAAAATGAAAAAATTATAAAAACGCAGATGCGTTTTTGATGCGTTTTTTTTTATCAAAAATGCCCAAATGGCCCCTGGAGGGTTCAGATATCTTGCTTTGGAGACAGCAGAACGTTGGTGGCAGTCATAGTCAACTGTCATATACAATCAAATAGGAGGCATCAAATGGATTCGCAAAGTGATTAATAATTGTAAGTATTATTCGCATTGCGATTACGACTTAGAGCTGAGTTCCTAATGGTTGTATTGCTAGAATATAACGTATATTCTAGCAATACAACAACCATTAGGAACTGAGCTCTAAGTTGAAATCGCAATGCGATTAATGCAGGTTATATTAATCGCATTGAGAATTCAACTTAGATCTGAGTTCCTAATGGTTGTTGTATTGCTAGAATATAACGAAGATTGAGAATATAGCGCTATATTCGTTATCTTCGTTATATTCTAGCAATACAACCATTAGGAACTCAGATCTAAGTTGTAATCGCAATGCGAATAATACAGGTTATATTAATCACATTGCGATTTACAATTACTATTACTGCAGCTTCAGAATGAATCTAAGATGGATGCTGTCCTTGCGTTTAGATAGGAGGTGGGAGGGTCTGGAAGGGAGGGTATGCTGATTGGCTGGAATGTGTCTGCTGACTGTGAGGTACAGGGTCAAAGTTTGCTCAATAATAAAGTATAGGGGCGAACGCGAACATCGAATATGTTCGCCTGCCGCGGCGGACGCGAACAAGCTATGTTCGCCGGGAACTGTTCGCCGGCGAATAGTTCGGGCCATCTCTACTTCCCAAGTTTTAAAGAGTTCTCTGAGTTCGTCAATAAGGAAGCATGAATAGCATGTAATCCTGTAACAGCATCTTACTTAATTAAAACCTTAGAAAAAAGGCCTGCAAGAGAGCTAAGACGCGTAAGAGCAACTAGTTTTGCAACCAACACAGAAGCTAAAGTTCTAGATTAGAGTTGAGCGAACACCTGGATGTTCGGGTTCGAGAAGTTCGGCCGAACATCCCGAAAATGTTCGGGTTTGGGAACCTAACCCGACCCGAACTTCATCCCAAACCCGAACCACATTGAAGTCAATGGGGACCCGAACTTTTGGGCACTAAAAAGGCTGTAAAATACTCCAGAAAAGGGCTAGAGGGCTGCAAAAGGCAGCAAAATGTAGGTAGATGCCCTGCAAACAAATGTGGATAGGGAAATGAATTAAAATAAAATAAATAAAAATAAACCAATATCAATTGGAGAGAGGTCCCATAGCAAGGAAACAGGCTTCAAGTCACCCACCAATGGGGAAGGTCACTTTCTGTTATTTCGGCCCCAGCACCCAGACAGAGGAGAGAGGTCCCACAGCAAGGAATCAGGCGTCATATCACTCACCACTGGAGAAGGCAACTTTCATATATTTAGGCCCCAGCACCCAGACAGAGGAGAGAGGTCCCACAGCAGAGAATAAGGCGTCATATCACCCACCAGTGGAGAAGGACACTTTCAGTTATTTAGACCCCAGAACCCAGACAGAGGAGAGAGGTCCCACAGAAAGGAATAAGGCGACATATCACCCACCACTGGAGAAGGCCACTTTCAGTTATTTAGGCCCCAGCACCCAGACAGAGGAGAGAGGTCCCACAGCAAGAAAAAAGGTGTCATATCGCCCACCACTGGAGAAGGCCACTTTCAGTTATTAAGGCCCCAGCACCCAGACAGAGGAGAGAGGTCACACAGCAGAGAATCATGCGTTATATCACCCACCACTGGAGAAGGCTACTTTCAGTTATTTAGGCCCCAGCACCCAGACAGAGGAGAGAGGTCCCACAGCAAGGAAAAAGGCGTCATAACACCCACTACTGGAGAAGGCCATTTTTAGTTATTTAGACCCCAGTACCCAGACAGAGGAGAGAGGTCCCACAGAAAGGAATAAGGCGAAATATCACCCACCACTGGAGAAGGCCACCTTCATTTATTTAGGCCCCAGCACCCAGACAGAGGAGAGAGGTCCCACAGCAAGAAAAAAGGTGTCATATCACCCACCACTGGAGAAGGCCACTTTTAGTTATTTAGGCCCCAGTACCCAGACAGAGGAGAGAGGTCACACAGCAGAGAATCGTGCGCCATATCACCCACCACTGGAGAAGGCCACTTTCAGTTATTTAGGCCCCAGCACCCAGACAGAGGAGAGAGGTCCTCCAGCAAGGAATAAGGCATCATATCACCCAACATTGGAGAAGGCCACTTTCAGTTATTTAGGCCCCAGCACCCAGACAGAGGAGAGAGGTCCCACAGCAAGGAATAAGGCGTCATATCACCCACCACTGGAGAAGGCCACTTTGAGTTATTTAGGTCCCAGCACCCAGAGAGAGGAGAGAGTTCCCACAGCAAGGAAAAAGGCGTCATATCACCCACCACTGGAGAAGGCCACTTTCAGTTATTTAGTAACCAGCACCCAGACAGAGGAGAGAGGTCCCACAGCAAGGAATAAGGCGTCATATCACCCACTACTACAGAAGGCCACTTTCAGTTATTTAGGCCACAGCACCCAGACAGAGGAGAGAGGTCCCACAGCAAAGAATAAGGATTCATATCACCCACCACAGGAGAAGGTCATTTTCAGTTATTTAGGCCCCAGCACCCAGACAGAGGAGAGAGGTCCCACAGCAAGGAATAAGGCGTTATATCACCCACCACTGGAGAAGGCCACTTTCAGTTATTTAGACCCCAGCACCCAGACAGAGGAGAGAGGTCCCACAGCAGATAATCATGCGTCATATCATCAATCACTGGAAAAGGCCACTTTCAGTTATTTAGGCCCCAGCACCCAGACAGAGGAGAGAGGTCCCACAGCAAGGAAAAAGGCGTCATATCACCCACCACTGGAGAATAGTGATGTCGCGAACATAAAATTTTCCGTTCGCGAACGGCGAACGCGAACCTCCGCAAATGTTCGCGAACGGGCGAACCTGGCGAACCACCATAGACTTCAATAGGCAGGCGAATTTTAAAACCCACAGGGACTCTTTCTGGCCACAATAGTGATGGAAAAGTTGTTTCAAGGGGACTAACACCTGGACTGTGGCATGCCGGGGGGGGTCCATGGCAAAACTTCCATGGAAAATTACATAGTTGACGCAGAGTTGGGTTTTAATCCATAAAAGGCATAAATCACCTAACAATCCTAAATTTTTTTGAACAACGTGGTTTAAAACATCTAGTGTGTGTATACGATCAGGTATGATGTTGTATCGATCAGGGTTATGCCCGCTTGACAGACATTGACAGACCAAACTCCCCTTTTAATGCACCGCAAAAAACCGCAAACTCCCCATTTGCACAAGGTTGGAAACCAAGCTAGTCATGTCCCGGTGATGTCATTGAAGGTTTCTTCCTCCACCCAGCCACGTACAACACCAAGGGTCCCCGAAAGGTGAATTGAATAGATTTTTCGAACGGGGAGATGGTTAAAAAAAACGCTGGCTCCCTCCCCTTTGTTTTTATCCACAGTCACTGCGTCTGCGCCGTGCAATTTACTCTCACACCCGATATGAGTGGTATTTTCTGTAGTAGTATTCTCATCAGTTTAATCCCTGTTACATCCCATATCAAGGATTGCCTTTTGTGAAAATAAATTTACTACTGTCTAAAAATTAAATGCCTTATTTATCGGCAAGCTACTGTGCCACCCGGTATCAGTGGTTGGCACTGGCAGTGGGCACACTACAGTCTGTGGAAGTGGGCCTGACACACACTGGCAGCAGGCAAGCTAACTGAAATTACACTAAAGTGTAAAAATTAAATGCCTTTTTTATGCAAAGTCCTGTGCCAGCCGGTATGAGTGGTGGGCACTGGCAGTGGGCACACTACAGTCAGTGGAAGTCAGCCTGACACACACTGGCAGGCAACTAACCTTAGATTAAAGTGTAAAAATTAAATGCCTTTTTTGATGCAAAGTCCTGTGCCACATGGGATGACAGGGGTGGGCACTGGCAGTGGGCACACTACAGTCTGTGGGCCTGCAGCTCCTCACACACGGGCAGGCCAGGCAACTGCAATATATATATGGAGAAAAAAAAATGCAGACTAATGTTGCAGCCCTAAAAAGGGCTTTTTGGGGTGCTGTCAGACGCTGTCCTTACAGCAGAGATCAGATGAGTCTTTCAGGACTGGAGTGGACACTGAATTCACTAGCCTAGCTATCGATTTCCCTATTAAATCAGCAGCAACTACACTTTCCCTCCTCTCACTAAGACTGCAAATTCCGAATAAATCTAAAATGGATGCTGTTCAGGAGATGGGAGGGTCTGGGAGGGAGGGTATGCTGCTGATTGGCTGGAATGTGTCTGCTGACTGTGAGGTACAGGGTCAAAGTTTGCTCAATGATGATGTATAGGGGGTGGACCGAACATCGCATGTGTTCGCCCGCTGCGGCGAACGCGAACAAGCTATGTTCGCCGGGAACTGTTCGCCGTCGGATAGTTCGGGCCATCTCTACTGGAGAAGGCCACTTTCAGTTATTTTGGCCCCAGTACCCAGACAGAGTAGAGAGGTCACACAGCAGAGAATCATGCGTCATATCACCCACCACCGGAAAAGGCCACTTTCAGTTACTTAGGCCCCAGCACCCAGACAGAGAAGAGAGGTCACACAGCAGAGAATCATGCATCATATCACCCATCACTGGAGAAGGCCACTTTCAGTTATTTAGGCCCAGCACCCAGACAGAGGAGAGAGGTCCCACAGCCAGGAATAAGGCGTCATATCACCCAACACTGGAGAAGGCCGCTTTAAGTTATTTAGGCCCCAGCACCCAGACAGAGGAGAGTGTTCCCACAGCAAGGAAAAAGGTGTCATATTGTAATGCAAGGCACCAACAAACAGACCAGTGATGAAAGCAAAAAGGTGTTTATTCACCAGAAACATAAACGTCCAGAAAACTTGCTGGCAGGGCCGGGCCAACACAGAGGCTGGGGAGGCTCCAGCCTCAGGGCGCTCCAGCCTCAGGGCGCAGTCAGGGACCGGCCAGAGGAAGAGGGACTGACAGGGGGGAACCGCTCAGTGCTCCCTCCTGTCATTCCCTGATTGTACCGTAACCGAGCGCTGTCCGGTCCGCAGGTACAGAGAGCATCAGTCTCCTGTACCCGGCCGGACTGACAGGAAGTGCGCACACAGTTTGCACTTCAAGTCAGTCGGCTCGGTACAGGAGACAAAAGCTCCTCCTCCTGTACCCGCGGAGGCGCAGACCATGCAGAGCTCGGCCACGCTACAGCAGAGGTAGGAGGAGAGGAGGGGGAGAAGAAGGAGCATGACAACATGGGGGGGCAGAAAGCATGACAACATGGGGGGGGGAGAAAGAGCATGACAACATGACAACATGAGGGGGGGCAGAAAGAGCATGACAACATGGGGGGGGAGAAGAAAGAGCATGACAACATGGGGGGGGGGCAGAAAGAGCATGACAACATGGGGGGGCAGAAAGAGCATGACAACATGGGGGGCAGAAAGAGCATGAAAAGATGGGGAGAATGACAGGGGGCAGAAAGAGCATGACAAGAAGAGGGGATTATGACAAGAGGGGGAGAATGACAAGAGGGGAGAGCATGACAAATTACTATGTGGGGCACTGCTGTGTGGTTGAGGGGGTGTGGGGACATTACTGTGTGGGGGGCAGTGTGGCGGACATTACTGTGTGGGCGGCAGTGTGGCGGACATTACTGTGTGGGCGGCAGTGTGGCGGACATTACTGTGTGGGCGGCAGTGTGGCGGACATTACTGTGTGGGCGGCAGTGTGGCAGACATTACTGTGTGGTGGACACTACAGTATGGGGTGGCATTATACAAAAGCTCTGCACATGCAACTCCCATGTATTGGGTCACCACAATTCGGGTGGTCATTCACTAAATGAACCCTGTTATGGGGAGAATCTGTGGATGACACATATTTGTCATCCACAGACACCCCCCCACCCCCCCACCCCCCCAAAACAGGGTTAATTTACTGAATGACCACCAATAAAAGAGGTGGGGGTCACATATGCTATTTCATAATGACAGCAGGGCCCGTGCAGAGACTGTATTCTACTATAAACCCCCCCCCCCCCGCTCACTGGATATAATCTTATTAACTAAACAACTGTAGTAAATCACTGCAGTTATATAGTTAAGATTATATACAGTGTGTGTGTGTGGGGGGGTGTAGTAGAATACAGTCACTGCACGGGCCCCGCTGGCGCTGTCATCAAAAAAGCAGATAAAACCCCACAGCCTCACCCCTTGTATTGGGGCTCATTCCTACACGGACCCTGTTATGAGGAGGGGGGATCTGTGGATGACACATATGTGTCATCCACAGATTCCCCAATAACAGTGTCATCCATCACAGATGCCCCATAGCAGTGTCATCCACAAGTTGGAGGAGGGGGGGGCGCACTTGGACAGCTCAGCCTCTGTTGGTGGTGGACCTTGTCCCAGCCCTGCTTGCTGGTAACAAGAAATAATAACAAAAACCAGGCAAGGAGATTCCAGGAATAGTCCCAAACAGTGCTGAATGATGCTGTGCACTTGGCAGTCGAGTCACTCCAGATCTTGGGTCCGCTGCAAAGGACAAAGTTCCTGGCAGTCTTCAGTCACTAGCAGTTGTGACCTATACCTGGTTGAGGGAAAATAACAGTGGGCACTGATCACCCTGAGAGACCTCCTTTTAAAAGCCTGCTGACCAATCCCATGGTGCCAAGTGTCCACTTCCATAGGTGAACAAATTGCCCTGCACCTGAGTACATGGCCTAAGGCAATCACAAGTTGATTAACCCATGGCTGGCTTCCTAATCTACTTTGCTCTTGTGAGTCAGTATATTATGCGCCACTGGTCGATGAAGCGCATAAGAAGTGCGTACTCGCGACCGTGTATCCCTTTGCAAACCTGCCCTCGTGCGTACGCACGGACGCATGATCGACTCAACACGAGTATGCGAGCGTGTGGACCAGATGCGGAAACGGAAGTCGCAGGAGACACCGGAGACAACCCTGGCCGCGGTGTCTTGTCACTTGCCTGGCCACTCTGTCCCCGGGACTCCGACGGTCCTCCCCTCCGATGTCAACGCGAACGCATCCCCGCACTGGTTCGCAAAGGGGTCAGCGCTGGTGCATCAGAGACACGCATAACCTGTCCCGCAACTCCACGAGGACCCCTCTTGGTTTCCCTGGAGTGCAAAGCAGGTGAGGATCTTACACATATCACCCACCACTGGAGAAGGCCACTTTCAGTTATTTAGACCCCAGCACCCAGACAGAGGAGAGAGGTCCCACGGCAGAGAATCATGCATCATATCACCCACCACTGGAGAAGGCCATTTTCAGTTATTTAGGCCCGAGCACCCAGACAGAGGAGAGAGGTCCCACAGCAAGGAATCATGCGTCATATCACCCACCACTGGAGAGGGCCACTCTCAGTTATTTCGGCCCCAGCACCCAGACAGAGGAGAGAGGTCCCACAGCAAGGAATAAGGCGTCATATCACCCACCACTGGAGAAGGCCACTTTCAGTTATTTAGGCCCCAGCACCGAGACAGAGGAGAGAGGTCCCACAGCAGAGAATCATGCATCATATCACCCACCACTGGAGAAGGCCACTTTCAGTTATTTAGGCCCCAGCACCCAGATAGAGGAGAGAGGTCCCACAGTAAGGAATAAGGCGTCATATCACCCACCACTGGAGAAGGCCACTTTTAGTTATTTAGGCCTCATCACCCAGATAGAGGAGAGAGGTCCCACTGCAAGAAATAAGGCGTCATATCACCCACCACTGGAGAAGGCCACTTTGAGTTATTTAGGCCCCAACACCCAGACAGAGAAGAGAGGTCCCACAGCAGAGAATCGGGCATTATATCACCCACCATTGTAACAGGCCACTTTCAGTTATTTAGACCCCTGCACCCAGATTGAGGAGAGGTTTATTCAACTTTGGGTTGCACCGCAAGATTATGGTAAAGTTAAAAAAATGAGGATTCAATAAAGAAATGCCCCGGAGTACAAGAATACATGGTTGAGGGGGAGGCAGTTATAAATTTCTATTCTGCACAAGGGAGGGACAGGTCCTGTGGGATCCATGCCTGGTTCATTTTTATGAACGTCAGCTTGCCCACATTGGATGTGGATAGGTGGCTGCGTATGTCAGTAATAACGCCCCCTGCCGTGCTGAATACACGTTCAGACAAAACGCTGGCCGCCGGGCAGGCCAGCACCTCCAAGGCAAAAAATGCTAACTCTGGCCACGTGGACAATTTGGAGACCCAGAAGTTAAATGGGGCTGAACCATCAGTCAGTACTTGGAGGGGTGTGCAGACGTACTGTTCAACCATGTTAGTGAAATGTTGCCTCCTGCTAACACGTTCCGTATCAGGTGGTGGTGCAGTTAGCTGTGGCGTGGAGACAAAACTTTTCCACATTTCTGCCATGCTAACCCTGCCCTCAGAGGAGCTGGCCATGACACAGCTGCGTTGGCGACCTCTTGATCCTCCTCTGCCTTCGCCCTTGGGCTTCCACCTGTTCCCCTGTGACATTTGGGAATGCTCTCAGGAGCGCGTCTACCAGCGTGCGCTTGTACTCGCGCATCTTCCTATCACGCTCCAGTGCAGTAAGGTGGGCACATTGTCTTTGTATCAAGGGATCCAGCAGGGTGGCAACCCAGTTGTCCGCACACGTTAAAATGTGGGCAACTCTGCTGTCTGCGCAGGCACTGCAGCATGTAGTCGCTCATGTGTGGCATGCACCCCAGAGGTAAGGACAAGCTGTCCTCTGTGGGAGGCATATCATCATCGTCCTCCGTATCCCCCCAGCCACGCACCAGTGATGGGCCTGAGCTGTGTCGGGTGCCACCCCACTGTGAACCTGCTTCATCCTCATCCTCATCCTCCTCGTCCTCCAGTAGTGGGCACCGGCTGGCCACATTTGTACCTGGCCTCTGCTGTTGCAAAAAACCTCCCTCTGAGCCACTTCTAACAGACTGGCCTGAAATTGCTAAAAATGACCCATCTTCCTCCTCCTCCTCCTCCTGGGCCATCTCCTCTTCCATCATCGCCCTAAGCGTTTTCTCAAGGAGACATAGAAGTGGTATTGTAACGCTGATAACGGTGTCATCGTCACTGGCCATGTTGGTGGAGTATTCGAAACAGCGCAACAGGGCACACAGGTCTCGCATGGAGGCCCAATCATTGGTGGTGAAGTGGTGCTGTTCCGCAGTGCGACTGATGCGTGCGTGCTGCAGCTGAAACTCCACTATGGCCTGCTGCTGCTCGCACAGTCTCTCCAGCATGTGCAAGTTGGAGTTCCACCTGGTGGGCACGTCGCATATGAGGCGGTGAGCGGGAAGACCGAAGTTCCGGTGTAGCGCAGACAGGTGAGCAGCGGCAGGATTTGAACGCCGGAAGCGCGCACAGATGGCCCGCACTTTATGCAGCAGCTTTTACATATCGGGGTAGTTGTGAACGAACTTCTGCACCACCAAATTCAGCACATGCGTCAGGCAAGGGATGTGCGTCAAACTGGCTAGTCCCAGAGCTGCGACGAGATTTCGCCCATTATCGCACACCACCAGGCCTGGCTTGAGGCCCACCGGCAGAAACCACTCGTCGGTCTGTTGTTCAATACCCCGCCACAACTCCTGCGCGGTGTGGGGCCTGTCCCTCAAACATTTGAGTTTCAGAATGGCCTGCTGACGTTTACCCCGGGCTGTGCTGAAGTTGGTGGTGAAGATGTGTGGCTGACTGGATGAGCTGGTGGAAGCAGAGGAGGAGGAAGCCGAGTAGGAGGAGGAGGCTACAGGAGGCAAAGAATGATGCCCTGCGATCCTTGGTGGTGGAAGGACGTGCGCCAAGGAACTCTCCGCCTGCGGCCCAGCCGCCACTACATTTACCCAGTGTGCAGTTAGGGAGATATAGCGTCCCTGGCCGTGCTTACTGGTCCACGTATCTGTGGTTAGGTGGACCTTGCCACAGATGGCGTTGCGCAGTGCACACTTGATTTTATCGGATACTTGGTTGTGCAGGGAAGGCACGGCTGTCTTGGAGAAGTAGTGGCGGCTGGGAACAACATATTGTGGGACAGCCATGGACATCAGCTGTTTGAAGCTGTCTGTGTCCACCAGCCTGAATGACAGCATTTCAAAGGCCAGTAGTTTAGAAATGCTGCCATTCAGGCCCAGGTCTCGAGGGTGGCTAGGTGGGAATTTACGCTTTCTCTCCAAGGTTTGTGAGATGGAGAGCTGAACGCTGCCGTGTGACATGGTGGAGATGCTTGGTGACGCAGGTGGTGGTGTCGGTGGCACATCCTCTGTTTGGTGGGCGGCAGGTGCCAACATTCCTCCCGAGCCGGAGGAAGAGGCCAAGGCAGCAGCAGAAGAGGGAGCAGGGGGAGCCAGAGTGAGTTCCTTGCTTTTAAGATGTTTACTCCACTGCAGTTCATGCTTTGCATGTAGATGCCTGGTCATGCAGGTTGTGCTAAGGTTCAGAACGTTAATGCCTCACTTCAGGCTCTGATGGCACAGCGTGCAAACCGCTCAGGTCTTGTCGTCAGCACATTGTTTAAAGAAGTGCTATGCCAGGGAATTCCTTGAATCTGCCTTTGGGGTGCTCGGTCCCTGGTCCAGTAGCAGGCGAACTCTCTTGGCGGCGGCTGGTCTGCTTTTGCCCCCTGCTCTCTCTTTTGCTACGCTGTTGGCTCGGTCTCACCACTGCCTCTTCCTCTGAGCTATGAAAGTCAGTGGCACGACCTTCATTCCATGTGGGGTCTAGGACCTCATCGTCCCCTGCATCGTCTTCCACACAGTCTTCCTCCCTGACCTCCTGTTCGGTCTGCACACTGCAGAAAGATGCAGCAGTTGGCACCTGTGTTTCGTCATCATCAGAGACTTGCGGACTCTGATGAGGTGGTATTCCCATGTCCTCATCATCAGGAAACATCAGTGGTTGTGCATCAGTGCATTCTATGTCTTCCACCACTGGGGAAGGGCTAGGTGGATTCCCTTGGGAAACCCTGCCAGCACAGTCTTCAAAGAGCATAAGAGACTGCTGCATAACTTGAGGCTCAGACAGTTTCCCTGATATGCATGGGGGTGATGTGACAGACTGATGGGCTTGGTTTTCAGGCACCACCTGTGCGCTTTCTGCAGAAGACTGGGTGGGAGATAATGTTGTGAACGTGCTGGATCCACTGTCGGCCACCCAATTGACTAGCGCCTGTACCTGCTCAGGCCTTACCATCCTTAGAACGGCATTGGGCCCCACCAAATATCGCTGTAAATTCTGGCGGGTACTGGAACCTGAGGTAGTTGGTTCACTAGGACGTGTGGCTGTGGCAGAATGGCCACGTCCTCTCCCAGCACCAGAGGGTACACTAATACCACCACGACCGCGTCCGCGTCCCTTACTAGATGTTTTCCTCATTGTTACCGTTCACCAAGCACCAAAATAAGAAAAAAAATATTTGGCCCAATGTATTGATTTCAAATTCAGGCCTTTTTTTTACAGGCACCTAACACTATCTGCCTATTTATTTATGTAGCGCAGACATGCTCAACCTGCGGACCTCCAGCTGTTGCAAAACTACAACTCCCAGCATGCCCAAACAGCCTACAGCTATCAGCCTACAGCAGGGCATTGTGGGAGTTGTAGTTTTACAACAGCTGGAGGGCCGCAGGTTGAGCATGCCTGATGTAGCGTATTACACTAATCCAGGCACAGCAGTAACCACTGATTTAGGGGAATATCTCTTTTAGGGCTAGTATTTAGGCCCTAGATGAAAGGTATCCTTTTATGGACAGATTTGCACTTGGCCTGCAACAGCTCGAACACCAGATTCAGGGTATTGCTATTTTGGCAATTGAATTTCACCCCAGAACAAAATATATGTTTTGGCGGACACTATGAAACTTGGCTAGCCACAGCTGAAACCACTAATTTATGGTATTGCTATTTTGGCAATTGAATTTCACCACAGAAAATAATCTATCCTTTGCCAGACAGCAGACAGTATTATACTTGTCTAGCCAAAGCTGGAACACCAGATTTAGGGGATTGGTATTTGGGCAATTGTATTTAACCCCTTAATAAAATATAGAAATAGCTTTCCTGAGTTTCTAGGGGTGACAATTAGCACAGCCAAGCCCCTGATGTAGGATATAGCAAAAATAAACTAGTATTGATGGATTGATGGACTTGGTGGCAGCTTGTTCTGGTGCACCACAAGTCACAAAATGGCCGCCGATCACCCCAGAAAATAAGTGATAGAAAAACGCTCTGTGCAGCCTAAAAACCAGTGAGCAATTAACTAGCAGAAGTTCAATGATTCTCAGCTGTAGATCGATCACTTCATTAGGAGCTGTTGCTGACTTTAACCTGCCTAATCTCGCCCTTACAGAAGCTGCGTCCTCTCCCTACACTAATCAGAGCAGTGTGACGTGCGGCGCTACGTGACTCCAGCTTAAATAGAGGCTGGGTCACATGCTGCACTTGGCCAATCACAGCCATCCCGAACTATGCTCGAACTGTTCGCTCAACACTAGTTACAAGTTGCCCACCCTAACCAAATACAGAAAGGCCATCTGTCCAAATAAAGTAATCTTAGAGAGGATACAGAAGTATATGATCATACAGTACAGCAGAATTTGTCTTTGTACGGTCGGCATGGCAAAGAATTTCAGTTCATAATAAATGCATGCTATGGTTTTCACGTACATATGCGACGCCGCTACCATATAGCATACTATGGAATCTGTATGCTTTTATGATGACACAAATATTTATGGAAGGGAATAATGATTTTGTATTTGGTATTATGTCATGTTACTTTCTGTTTTTCATTTTGTTTGTTTCTTTCTCTTGTTACTACTTATTGCCTCAGCATGCTTACGCACTTCTTTGTATGCATATGAAAAAACTTCAATAAAAATTATTAAAAACACATACAGTACAGCAGAGCGTTCATCCCTCGATCCTAGAGAAGTAAGAGAGAGAAAGACTTCTTGTCATAGGAAAATACTCCTTATGTAACTTCTGGGAACTAGTGTTGAGCGCGAATATTCGGATTGCTAATTTTTATTGCGAATATCGGCACTTCGAGAATATGCAAATATAGTGATATATTCGTAAAGACGAATATGCGTATTTTTTTTTTTTTTCATCTGAACCCATTACCTAGTATACCTACTTGCTTTTTGCTTGTGGGCCAATGTGAGAAGGCTGCAATATTGTAGTCTGTAGTGAATTAGAATATTCTTCATTATTTCATTTATTTTTTCTTATGTGATAAATCAGCAATGTAATGCGAATATTCTAAAACACGAATATATAGCACTGTAGAATATAGTGCTATATATTCATTTTTTTAAATATTTGTCATTTTTTTCCATCTGAAGTCATTCCTCCCTGCTTAAGTTGCTTTTGGGCCAATGACTGTTCACATTAAAGTGAAAAATGATGAATATTCTAAAAAAAGGAATATATAGCCCTATATTCTATAGTGCTATATATTTGTGTTTTAGAATATTTGAATTACGCAAATATTACATTGCCGATTTTTCACAATCAATAGAATAATCTCAAATACGAATATTCGCGAATATATGACTAATATTCTAACGGATATATACGAAATATTGCGAATTTGAATATTGTCCCTGCCGCTCACCACTACTGGTAACTAATGTGAATCACTGTAAAAGCTGCTTTGATGTAAATGACTTTTGCATACATTGATGACCTGTGGATCCGCTTCAGTAAAGTACTGGGAGTTTGTTAAAAGCTCTAGTCTCCTTATTCTACATCAACTCCATTTTTCATTGCACCTTACGGTGCTGGCGTCACTGACTACAACACAGGAGCCCAGCCATCAAAGCACTCTAAACACCACCATCAAGGGCACCTGAACCAACATCTGGCTGGTGTTTCCTGCAACAGAGAGTGCCCCAGAGGATTTAGTGTCGTCTTCCTCATCACTGCACGCCAACCCAGGGAGCTGTAGAACCGTGAGTATGACTACACCCCCATCGGCCCACTGTCACCTCATGTGTTGCCCCTGCGGTCCAGAACGCTGCACTTGCACGTATGTATAGATAGTTGTTGTCTATTTTTGCAGGAGTCTTAATCTGTATATATAGTAATAGTCAGGTACTGTATGTGAGTTGTTTAGGAGTCTACATCCAGTAGACAGTATATGTTGGGATCTAAATACATGTATATTGTACATAGATGCACATTATTAGCCAAGTTTGCTTGGTCTCCAGGGAGGGCAGGAAAGGAGGCAGCTGTGTCTGGTAGAGTATTCTATGTGATGTGTAGTGCAGTATTTGTTTCTTCATATAATGTCCATTGCTTTGTCACCTCTATGTTATGTATGATTTTTTTTTATTAATAAGTATCTGCGAGGGTTGTATGTTACTCCAGGGGTGTGAAAAAGTCTGGAGGGTGTGTATATAATACACAGAATTAGTTTATTTGGGAAACAAAGATAACAGTCTAGGAACTGAATAAAGGGACAGAATATGGAGAAAGATAAATCTCCAATAGACAAAATTCCCTTTATCACAACCCAGTTTCTCAATCTCCAACCGCTCTCCTGCCCTATTAGTGTGCAGCGACTGGGCCGCAGGGACAATGTGTTAGTGTTGTCGCATGATGGATGTAATAGTTGGTACTCACGTTTCCGCAGCTCCCTGAGCAGGCTTATGCGGTGAGTGGAAGGATAGTACCGAATTCATTTAAGGTACACCCAGAAGTTGTTTGAGGTACCCTTGGTGGTATTGGTTTTAGGTGCATGGAAGACATGGTCCCTGAGGTTCGTGATACTAGCACCCTTGGATGCAAGTAGATGAGTTTGGACAATAAGGAAACCAGTTCTCTTAAAAAATTCTAGGGGCTGGCACATGGAACTTTCTCTGGAGCCTAGATAACTGTCCACAATGGCTGCTGAGTTGATGCTTCTACCTCAGACAACTCGCCATGCCACGGCTCTGCAATGACTTTCTTCCCTTTAGAGAGAAGGAAGGGTGGAGACGGCCCTGGGAGTTTTGTTAGAACCTCCCCCTCCCTATGCAACTTTGTGGGAACTCAGGCACAAGCCCCATTTCCTGAAACACAATTACAGTGTCTAGCAGTGTGTTTCGGGACACTGCAGGTGGAAGAACCTTTCTTCTGCCATCTGCTTCTCCTCCTTTTCCACATCATCATCTAATACCAATAATATGCCATTAGGAACATCTAGCTCCTCCTCTCTCTGCATCTTGCTGACTTTTCTAGGACATGGAGACTTTGAAGAATGATTTTGAAGAAGTAAATCCAGCAAAAATGAAGACCTGGCTTCCCTAAGGGATGCATAAAGAGAGAATAATGTTCATATTATACTACATACTACGTCCATAGTCAACTACGTGTAAAGTGAGGGACATACTGTAGCACCTGTAACTGGCTAAGTACACGTTCAGCTTCTGTGACATTAGATAAGTGCATGCATACTTGTCTTTTTACAATCGCCTCAGTGATCGAGGAGGAGCATCAGCAGCAATAGACAACATTGAAGTCAATAGGAAGGAACGTCAGCTTCCTTCTGCTAGCCTTGACGAGCCCTGACTGCTGGAGATGGGGTATAAGCTGGTGGGAGACGCATTGGTTCCTTTGGATGGCCCATGCAACTGTCTGTTCACTATAGTGTACAGTAACTGTACCAGTAATATAACGGATTAACTAGGAATGTCACAGCAGTTGAACAAGATGCAGGCGATAATATAATACACTGCCCTTTAGTACTGAGGCACAGGTTATCTATATATAAACTAACCGATCAACTCCGAATATGCCAGCAGTTCAACAAGACACAGACGGCATATATTAGACTGCCCTTTAATACTGAGGCACAGTAATTCTATTTATAATTTAACAGATAAAATAAAATTGTCACAGCTGGTGATTACATTCAACCTGCACTATCCCTGCAATCTCCCTATGCTCTCCCTACAGTGTCAAACAAGTCTTCCCACAATCGCCCTGCACTATTTCTACACTGTCCCTGCCTTTTTCCTCTCAAATATTCTTCTATTATTCATTTTCAGCAACACTGTCCCTAGTCCATAAGCGCTTATCATGTCTCTCCCTAAGCTTAGCTCACAGTGAAATGGTGGAGACCATGTGGGATGAGGCTTTTTATAGGGCTGTGACATCTCAGTGGATGGCTATCTGCAGATTGGCTGGCTGCATGGCATTATGGGTCATATCGTGTTCCCAAGATTCTTAATTTCACTTTGTAACATGTGCAACAGCCATTTTAGAAAGAAATATGGTTCGTTAAAATGAAGCCCGAGGAGGGGGGCGTGGCTTGGCTGCCGAGTAAGATGGCCGATGGCCGCTTGAATCTTCAGCTCCTGCACCAAGCGACTGTTTTAGCAGCTTTTGCCCTCTAGAAGGATTTGATTTCCATCCTTTACGCTGCCCGTGGATCCAGTGAGTGGCCCTGAACATGCCTAGGGGTAAGAAATCGAGCGCCAAGCAGGAGAAGCTGGACTTTTACTTTGAGAAGGAGCTTCCCCCCTCCCAGCATCGGTTGGCGGCAGTTCCCGCTTCTTCATCTACACAGGGGACAGGAGGTCCCGCTTAACCTTGCCTGCTCAGCGATGTGCTGTCTTCTCAAGCAGAGCAGATGGATCGACAACATCGGGATGCACCCTCCCCGATCCCAGAGGCCTCTGAGTCAGGCGCGGGCGCCATCTTGCTCCCAGTCTCAGCAGCATGTGGCCGGATCAGAAGGGCGCCTGCCGGCCACACTTGAGGTGAGAAGCGATTTGTCCTCAGCGTCCCTATCATCTGATATTCTACAACAGTTCCCTGCTTCTGACCAGCCGGCTTCAGGGACTTTGCTAAGGGACATGTTAGTAGCCTTTGGGGGGGCATTACAGAAGGACTTCTCTGCCATACTCTCCCCATTACGGCTGTCTGTGACAGAACTGGATTTCAGGGTCTCCCATATTGAGACCAAGATGGGAGAGTTTGCTACCTCTCATAACTTGGTGATTGATAAGCAGGAGGAGCTCGCCTTGGAATTGGAGAGACTCCAGGCTAAGGTATATGACCTAGAGGATCGCTCTAGGAGAAATAATTTGAAATTCCGAGGTATCCCGGAGGACGTCCCTGCATCTGCTCTTGCGGATTACATTAAGAACATATTGCAACAGCTTCTGCCATCTTGTTCAGTGGGCGATCTTATCATCGACAGGGCCCATAGGTTGCCAAGGCCTGCTCATTTATCTGAAAATATACCCCGGGACACCCTGGCCAGGATTCACTTTTTCCGCACTAAGGAAGCGGCACTGATGGCTACTCGTTCATTATCTGAGCTACCAGCGCCTTTCCAATCAGTCAAAGTCTTCTCAGACCTGTCGGCTTATACCATGCGACAAAGGCGTTCATTAGCTCCAATCACCCTGGCTCTGAGAGAGCAGAAAATATTGTATAAATGGGGTTTCCCAACCAAGCTGATCCTGACCCACCAGGGCAAAACCCACATTATTACGTCTGTGGAGGACGGCAAGCGTCTTCTACACTCATGGAACATTCCCGTACCTGACACGGATGTGGCTCTCCCGTCCCGTCCTCAATCTGTGTCAGCGGAGTGGCGTACCGTGGTTGCTAAACGGGGCAAAAAGCACTGAAGTATTTGTTGGTTCACTTATGGTGCAGGAGCCTGCACATGTTCTTTATAGGCTTCAAGTGTGACTTTCGTTCCACTGTGTATTTTAGTAGATAATGGAATCTACTTTTGATCGGGATATCTCCTCCCGCCTTGTTTTTAATGTTATTGTTTACAGTTTTCTTTCATTATTAATCTGTATGGTCACGCTTCTCATGTGGTTGTGCACCTCTTGCTGTGAGAGGTTTGATTATGGCAAGTATCTATTGTCTCTAATGTGGGGTCTGCCTATATGTATAGCTCTCTCACCTTCCGATGGGTCTCAAAATAATCTCTATTAATGCCAGAGGCCTGAATAGCCCTCATAAGAGATCCTTTGTGTGGTCAGAGGCTATAGCGCATAAAGCAGATATTCTATGTGTGCAAGAGTCACATATAGTGGCTAAGGATGCCTTCAGGATCCGCCATCGTCTATATCCTCATGTGGTGCAGTCTCATTATCGCAGCAAGCAAAGGGGAGTAATTCTCGCTATTAGTAGTTCTGTAGCTTACTCTCCGGGTGAGTCAATTATAGATCCCAATGGTAGATTTATCATCCAGGTGTGTATGCTCAATAACATAGAATATACCTTGGTGGTTCTCTACGCACCTAATAAACACCAGATCCATTTCATTAATAAGGTTCTCGCTAAAATGCATAAGATTAAAAGGGGACATATCATTATCTGTGGTGACTTTAATATGGTGCCCAATTCCACGGATGATTCTACAGCTTCTACTCGCCATCTCTATCCCACATTGCAACCTTTGCTGCTGCGTGAGGAGTTGTACGACATTTGGAGACTACAACACGCCTCAGAGCGTGATTTTTCGTATTTCTCCCAAGTGCATAGCACATATTCTCGTATTGACCACTTTTTAGTTAGTCGGTCTTTACTGCAGTTAGCGGAAAAGTCTACTATTGATGTTATAAAGTGGTCTGATCACGCCACAATCTCTTTGTCTGTTAAGGAAACTTTCTCCCGTAAGGAGACTTTGTGGCGCAGTAGCTCGTATTTGTTAACCAATCCAGCTTATAGATCTGAACTTCACAGCACCCTTACAGAATATTTCGCCATCAATGCACCATCTGTATCTGACCCGTATAGTTTGTGGAATGCCCACAAAGTCGTGCTCAGGGGTATATTCATTAAATTGGGCTGCCAGGCAAAGAAGCTTAGGGAGAAGAAAATTCAGGATATTCTATCTGAATTGTCTGCTCTGGAAGCTTTGAATAAGAGGTCTGTTACACCAGCTATTACGGCTCAGATTAGGCTCCTTAGAACTCAACTCAGGGATGCTCTCCTGTTCTCTTACGAGAAGGAATTAAGATCTATGAAGGCGAGGTTCTATTCTCAGGATAATAAATCGGGCAAGCTACTGGCCAGGAGACTTAAAGGTAGAGTTGTTAAGGCCCGGATCCCTTATTTAACTGACCCACTCTCTAGCTCAAAAATTTACGACCCAAAAGCTATTGCTGACCAATTTGCAACATACTATTCCTCACTATACAATCTTAGGGACTCCCCGCAGACGTACCAGGCCTCCACTTTTGAGATTCAGTCCTTTTGGATAGCCTCCACCTCCCGACCCTAAGCCAGCAGGATAGAGAATCGTTGGCTTTACCGATATCTCAGCCAGAAATTCTGAAGGGTATCTTATCTCTCCCGTCTAATAAGGCCCCAGGACCGGATGGGTTTTCTAATCTCTACTATAGGACCTTCCCGGATCTTTTGGTACCCCATCTGCACTCTGTTTTTAATACTGCCTTTCAAGAGGGAACATTCCCAAGGGAAATGATGGAAGTGACTATTGTAGCTTTGCCTAAACCGGGTAAGGCTACAGATAGCCCTCAAAATTATAGGCCCATCTCCCTCTTGAACTCTGATTTAAAACTCTATGCTAAAATTTTGGCAACTAGGTTGGCCAAAATTATGCCTGCCCTGATAATGTCCGACCAAACGGGATTTATCAAAGGGAGACAGATAACCGATAATACTCGGAGGGTGCTAAATCTTGTGGATGTGGTGGGTCATCGAGGCGATCAGGCTCTCTTGGTGGCTTTGGACGCGGAGAAGGCGTTTGACCGCCTTAATTGGTCGTTCGCCTTATCCGCCCTCCAACGAATGGGTCTGGGTGGGGCCTTTGTCACTGCAATTCGGGCATTGTATTCTGACCCTTCAGCTAGGGTTTTTGTTAATGGAGCCATATCATCCCCGTTTAAGATAACCAATGGCACAAGGCAGGGGTGCCCTCTTTCCCCGCTTGTCTTTGTGTTAGCCCTTGAACCACTTGCACAGGCGATTAGGACTCATCCTACTGTTAAAGGGGTCCCGATAGGGAACAGGGATCATCGTATATCCCTGTACGCAGACAACATTTTATTGTCTTTAACAGCACCAGAGGAATCCCTTTCTGCTGTTTTCTCAGTGTTAACTTCTTTTAGTCGGGTTTCATACTATAAAATAAACGAAACAAAATCCCAGATCCTGCCGCTAAATATCCCGGACCAGCTGTTGAAGACCTTGCAGGATAGCCATCCCCTTGATTGGAGACAGAACTCTATCAAATATTTGGGAATAAATATTCCTCCAGTAATGTCCCGGGTGTACCAGCTTAACTATTTACCACTGATAGAGGTTATAAAGCAAGATACTTTGGAGTTTGGCAAATTTGAGGTGTCCTGGGCGGGACGAGTGGCATCTTTTCAGATGCTAACTCTCCCAAAACTACTCTTTATTTTTCGCACTGTCCCTGTTAGAGTTCCCAGAAGTTCTTTTGTTACCACCCAGAGTATTCTTAATAACTACATTTGGTCGGGAAAACATCATAGAGTAGCTGCTCAGGCTCTCTATCTCCCCAGGCAACTTGGGGGTCTGGGTTTGCCCAACATATTTGATTATTTTCTGGCGTCTCAGGTTCAGATACTGAGACATTGGTGGTCCCCTGACACCCTGATCCCATGGGTGCAACTAGAGATGGATCAATCCCCATCTGGGAACTTGAGGGCATTGTTAATTAGTACTATTAGCTGTTCCCCTGCTAAGCTCCCGAAATTACCCTTTTTGATGGAGGCTGCAATAGCTCACTGGCGTCTTTTCCATGAGAGAAGCTTCCCCTCAGAAGTTTCTTTATTTTCGGTGTCTCCCATTCAGATTCTAGCTCTGCATATACCCAATATTGATATTCAGACCTGGGTGTCCAAAGGCCTTCTTTGGTTACATCAACTTTATACGGGGCATACCCTTAAATCTTTTTCTCAGCTCCAATCTGAATTCGGATTCCCGAAGGAGGACTTCTTTAAGTATCTGCCGATACGTCACTTGGTCTCCACCGGGACCGTTTATATGACCACAGCTAATGAGACTGTCTTCGGACTGTGGTCGTCTCCTACTGGCTCCAAAAAGGGCATCAAACCTTTGTACTCTGCGTTGGGCCGCAAATCCCAATTCTCTAAATCAGCTTCCCAGAAAACCTGGGACCGAGAGCTCCAATGTACTATTGTGGATGGTGACTGGCGGAATATATTTAAATTTATCACCTCCACCTTCCGAAACACCCTACTCTATGAGGCTGCTATTAAAACCTGCCTTCGGTGGTATTTTACTCCCGACAGATTGAGCAAAATTTACCCGGGCGTTTCTCATCTCTGCTGGCGGGGGTTTGGAGGTCGGGGTACTCTACTACATATTCTGTGGTCATGTCCCATCATAGCCCCGTTGTGGTCGGATGTGTTCCGTATCGTCTCAGACTTTAGTGGAACCCGAGTAAATAATTCTCCGCAGAATGCCCTATTCTTTATGGACATTTGTAAGTTGCCTATAGAGGTCAGGATACCATGTGCCTTTTTGTTACTTACTACCAAACTAGTTATTACTAGATATTGGAAGTCTATTACAATTCCTCCATTAGCTGAGATACTTTCAGGAGTGCACACATCATGCTCTTATGAGAAGATTTGGGCGTATAAAGACCAGAAATTAGACAAGTTCTTAATCCACTGGAATAAATGGCTGTCCCATTCTACCAGTTTAGCGCTTCCATCTATCGATTTACGACTGTGATTGAAGCAGTGACCTTTGTTAACTGTTTTAATTATTTTTCTGTTCCTATTGTTTTGTCTGTTAAATGGTACATATTGTACGATTTTGTGCTTTCTGGCATCTCCGGACATATTAGTCTGTTTTTGCTTACCTTTTGCGTGCCACTTAGTCGAGCAGGTGAAGTGGTCCCTGGGACCTATATTGTTTTAATCTCTACTAGGTATGCTGTACTGTCCTTCTAGATTGTCCGAATATTTCATATGCTATTTTGGACTTGTAATTGATTGCTTAATTAATCATCTGTCTGTACCTTTTTATGTTGTAAATCCTCAATAAAAATTATTGAAAGAGAAAATGAAGCCCGAGGAAATTTGGCTTTGTGACAAATCAAATTTTTCTTAAACTTAGGATCGAATTACGCTTTCGATATTTCAATTCGCTCATACTACCATACTATTTTTTTTTCTACTCTGTATGTGACTTGTCTCTTTTACCCTATATTTAATCACACTTAGTACATAGGTCTATTCACTTAGCCTGCGAAAACATATTTTTTTCTCAAATTGTAAAATTCAAGTTTTAAAAGATACCTGAACCTCATCTGTGTTGGATTCAGCTATACAATCCAAATATATCCAAGTTTACATAAGTAGATTTTACCGCAGAAGATCTCTAATCTACAGAACATGATGGAAAAAGCTCTTGTAGTCACAATTTGACATGTCATTAGATATTTTGAAACATGATGTCTTAAAGAGGACCTTTCATGGGGATAAAAAATATAAACTAAGTATGCCTACATGTAGAGTGGTGCCCAGGTATTTCCCTGCACTTACTATTATCCCTGGGCGCCGCTTTATTCTCCCGGTATAGGCTCTGGCATGTTCAGAGATCAACTGGGAGGAGTCCGCCTGTTTTGTCCTGGGCGTCTCCGCAGCACTCAGCTCACAGCCTGGGAGGTTTTTTTTATCCCAGGCTATGAGCTGAGCGCTGCGATTGGCCAGCGCTACAGCCTGGGAGAAGGAGAAGCCAGGACAAAATGGGCAGACTCCTCCCAGTTGAGCCAAATCTCTGAACATACCGGAGCCTATACCAGGAGAACGGAGCGGCACTCAGGGATAATACTAAGTGCCAGGAAATACCTGGGCGCCGCTTTACATGTAGGCATGCTTAGTTTAAAATTTTATCCTCATGAAAGGTCCTCTTTAACCAATGTTTACACGTACATTGCATTCTATATTATCATTCTGATTATAAACATTATAATATTTTTATTTAGTATTTTTATTTGGTCACATTTTCTGGGTTGCTATGTCTTCTCATTGTATTCCATGGTTTGTTGCTGGACAATGATCGGTCACTTGGACAAGAAGCGAGGCTCGGCGCATATCTCAGCTGATGCAATGATTTCAGTCTTGTGTTGGTTCAAAAATTTGAGTCCTGTCGTTCTGTACCCGGGGGAAGGGTGAAGGTGAATTTTTGTAGCAGAGCGGAGATAAGCAAAAAGAGCTCCATGCGGGCCAGGTTCTCTCCAAGACAGACTCTCTTCCCTGGAAGAATAACACAAATCTATGTATTAATCAGGTCATTATATTCTCCGGGGTCACTTTGTGGTTCAACTCCTCACCAGCTTGCACGCAGCCTCAGACCACCATTTACCTCCATAGCTCTTATTTTGCATGGCTGTATTACAGGTATATTTTTGGATATCATTGGAAATCTTTGTGCTTGCCTGTGGAGATGATTGAATTTCCCAAAATTAGCTTCGAGATCTATTTTGGCTGCGCTCCCAGGTCTCCTAGAGCTATTTAAAATCTCTTTAAATCTCATTAATGCCAAGACAGTATTAGTAATGTCAGAGTGACAGTGACATCTACAGCTAGGGTTAAACACTGCATTGTCTGGTTTTATTCTTGTTAAATTAAGGTCAAGCTAATATTCCTTTTTGGTGTCAGGTGCCTTCTGTTATGTAAAATTTTGGCTACCATTTTGAGTGATTTGTGTGGGACGCATCACAAGTTTAGGAATCGCTGAAATTACAATCTTTTGGGAAATTCTTAACAAATGATATATCTGTAGAATTGATTCAATTATCCCTACGTATCTGGAAGGGTCAGTTTGGTGGCTTTTGCACTTTAAAACTATTCACAACAGTTTGCAGATATAAAAATTGATGCCTAGCACAGGTCTGAGCTCCAGCATATCAGATTCCCAAAGTTTTGACATGTGTCCTGCATACATCCCTGTTAAGTGATATGTTAGAATATTCTGTGACCATCACTAGTATAAAACGGCACTGTATACCACAGACAGGAAGCTGTAAACAAGTTGTCTATTGAGCACACACTCTGTCTCTTTATTGCCTAGTGCTTAGAAAGATATGGCTCAGCTAAGTCACTGTTTCTTTACTTTAGATGCTTTTATGTGACATCTGTATATGTCTTCTATATCAGGAAATAAGAAAAATTGGCTTCTATCTTAACATGTTATTTTTTTTTCCTTTCCTCTGGATCAACTTGCAAGATAAGAGGCTGAACTGGATGGACAGATGTCTTTTTTAAACTTTACAAACTACGTTACTATGTTACTATTATTCAGTAAATTCTGTATTCACTTTGCCATTGTTTAAGCCTATTTATTCCCGTATACCAGAATCCACAGTAAAAAAAAAAAAAAAATGATGGCAGTGGTGCAATATTGGGGCAAATATGTTTTTTGTTTAGGAGGTGACACAAAAAAGGGGTAGCAATTACTCTAGAAAAATACCATGGATCTAGGCCTGTGCAAAATGTCCAGAAATCAGATGGTTAAGCAATTAACTAATGCTATACAAAAAGTAAAAAAAAACATGTAGTCAACACTATGGAGCTATGGAAACATCTGGGAAAAGGTAGAAATTTTTGATTAAATACACCCTTATTACAGTCAAATAGTCAAACATACAAATTTAGTACTGCGAAGCAACGTAGACCACGAGGCAGCACTTAATAGTCAGAATCGTCTTTCATAGCATGACATTGTTATGTAAAGCACAGGCTAGCCTACAGTAGCATTCCTATTCAATCACAAATTAATACATTCCATTCAACAAAGGTAGAAATACTTCAGTTGAAGTAAAATGTACAGAGTAACAGGAAAACAAACAGGAAATATCAGAGACTGATATCTAGGGGATACTATCTGTTTTTGGGGAGAGCGCCTTAATAGGTGGGAGGAGACTTATAGGCCATACATGTTTCTCTGGGTTTCTGGGAAGAAAGGGATGCAAATGAGCTCTTAACAAGCTCTGCCTTTAATGCCACCCGATGTAGGACAGCTATCCTATAAGTCAATGTTCGACCCTTTAAACAGGCCTTGAGACATGACTCAGATATTAAATAAACCAGCACCTCATCTGCAGACAGCTGTTTCGGTGTGGTTGCCCCTCTGCTCTGCACTGATGAAGGGCAATCACCCCAAAACAGCTGTCAGCAGATAAGGTGCTGGCTTATTTATCATCAAAGTCATGTCTCAAGGCCTGTTTAAAGGGTTAAACATTGACTTATAGGATAGCTGCCTTACATCTGGTGGCATCCGAGGTGTAGCTTGTTAAGAGCTCATTTGCATATCTTTCTTCCCAAAGACTGGTAACCATTTAGTGAGTAAGCATAGATGGGATGACACATCACAGAGTCTGTGGAAATACATCAGGTCATTTATCAAACTTGTGTAATGTAGAAGTGGCTTAGTTGCCCATAGCAACCAATCAGATTCCCCCTTTTATTTTGGACAGCTTCTTTGTTAAGCAAAAGGTGGAATCTGATTGGTTGCTGTGGGAAACTAGATCAGTTCTACTTTTCACCAGTTTGATAAATAACCCCAACAGAGTCTTAGAAGTAAAGGAGCTTGGGAGGATAGATCACTGAGATACATCAAAGTTATCCTACAAAAATATTCTACAGTTTTCAGACCAGCTCCCGGATCTGAATACTTCTGTAACTGAACATCTAATATAGCCACTGAGTTATTCAATTAAACCTGCAGCAGACAGGTAACACCCCCTGAGAAAGGAAACACCACCTGTACTGCCAGCTCGGAATAAATCTAGCGCAGTAATTGCAGCAATGAGATCTCTGGACCCATGTGAGGTACAGGGCTGGTTCTAGCTGTATTAGAAAGAAATTGTCATGTACTATATGATTCTGATTTTCATTAATCACCCGGATTGTCTGACAGACAACCTTAACTGAACAAAAAACAAAAAAGCTTGTAATTTTTCTTCTTTTTAATAATTTGTGCACCAAACCTGTAACTTGGCATTGTTTAAATAGGCCTCATCATAAAATGTCTGATAAATGACAGACTGGAAAAAAAAAGACCCGTGCCTTGTCATTTGCGAGTATGTGGGTGGATGTGCAAATAGCAGCAGCAGAACAGTCAGCAGCAGAAATACAGTGGTAGTAGCAGCAGGCCACAGATCTCCCTCTCTTGTGGTAGGCACCACATTATCATTTAGGACAAAGCAGAAACTGACTGTGCAAACAATAAAAACTCTCATTGTTGCCCTGATCCTTTCCCGTCTTGATTACTATAAATCATTACTAATTGGTCTCCCCCTCACAAGACTCTCCCCTCTCCAATCTATCCTAAACACAGCAGCCAGACTCATCTATCAGCCTAACCCCTACTCCAATGCCTCCACGCTGTGCCAGTCATTACTCTGATGCCTCCGCCCTGTGTCAGTCACTACTCAATTGCCGCCCCCCGTGTCGGTTACTACTTCGATGCCTCCCCCCGTGTCAGTTACTACTTCGATGCCTCGCCCTGTGTCAGTTAATACTCCGATGCTTCCCCCCTGTTTCAGTCACTACTCCATTGCCTCCCCTCTGCCATTTACTACTCCAATGCCTCTGCCCTGAGCCAGTCACTACTCCGATGCCTCCCCCTGTATCAGTCATTACTCCGATGCCTCTGCCCTGTGACAGTCATTGCACTCGTTGCCCATACAGGGCAGGATTCTATTTAAAGTCCTCATTCTCACCTACAAAGCTCTACATAGTGCTGCACCCCCTTCACCTCTTCACTAGTGTAGATCGAGCACCAAAGTGCTCGGGTGCTCGAGTAGAACACATCGTGATGCTCAGGTTCTCTACAGAGGACCCGATCACAATGGAAGTCAATGGGAGAACCCGAGCATTAAACCAGGGTGACTGGTTCACAGAAAACATCAGAAATTTATGGAAACACCACCAAAATGGTTCGAGAACAGCATGGGGATCAAATGTACACTGACACCTCTGTTAACTTCTGTCATAGAGGCAGGGCAGAGTGCTGGTGGCAGAGTGCTGGTTGCAGAGTGCTGGTTGCAGAGTGCTGTTGCAATTCTGTGTTTGTAGGTATATTTTACCATGGCTACGTGCACCTGCATACAGGGACGTACTGACTGACCCCCTTTTTTTCTGTGCAGCATGGGTAGGGTGTCTGGATGCATCTTGGACTCCCAGGTTGCTGCTGGGAATGATGCAAGAGGCACTCTGATACACCCTGTACATCACATAAAGGAGGGCCTCATTCACATTGTGGTACACTTGTTCAGGTAGTGAGACTCCTACACTCATAAAGCTTATGCACTAAGTGAAAGGGCTGAAAAAATTACAAGGAACCTGCACTGCAATACAGCCTTTATTACACATAAAGGAGGGCATCATATACACCCTTGAAAAATTATGATTGACGGCCTGCTGGTGACCCTCTAAAGCATTAGGGACGAGGGCCTGTTATTTGAGCTGACCCCTCTAAAACATTTGGGGTGAGGGTCTGCTGCTGAGCTGACTCTCTAAAACATTAGGGGTGAGGATTTGCTGCTGAGCTGACCTTCTAAAACATTAGGAGCAAGGCCCTACTGGTGACCCTCAAAAACATTAGGGCGAGGGCCTGCTGCTGATCTGACCATCTGAAACATTTGGGGTGAGGCTCTGCTGCTGAGCTGATCCTTGAAAACATTAGGGGAGAGGGCCTGCTGCTAATCTGACCATCTAAAACATTATGGGCGAGGGCCTGCTGGTGACCCTCTAAAACATTAGGGGAGAGGGTCTGCTGCTGAACTGACCCACTAAAACATTAGGAGCAAGGGGCGAGTAATAATAAAATTACTTTGAATGTCACAGCTATTTGGGATGCACAAACGTTATACAGGAGAATTAACGCAGGTAATGTCTCTGCTGTCACCAACAGCTAATGTTATACAGGACATGTAGTGCAGGTAATGTCGTAGCTGTCACCAGCAGCTAATAAAAAATTACAGGGAATGTCATAGCTATTTGGGATGCACAAACGTTGTACAGGAGATGTAACGCAGGTAATGTCGCTGCTGTCACCAACGGCTAACGTTATACAGGACATGTAGTGCAGGTAATGTCGCAGCTGTCACCAGCAGCTAATAAAAGATTACAGGGAATGTCATAGCTATTTGGGATGCGCAAACGTTATACGGGAGATGGTGCGCAGGTAATGTCGCTGCTGTCTCCAGCATCCAAACAATTGCAAGTAATTTAGCACACATTGCGCTAATATATTTTACAGCCAGATAAAACAATAGTCCTTAAAAGGACTGTTGGGTCTCTAACGCCTTTTAACACTCAAAACTCCCTAAAAAAACACAATTCCTCTCCCTACACTATCTGTCCCTTCTGCTGTGGCTCACCCTGACTAAGTCTAAGCCGAACCACGTGTCATCGGGTGCTATATAGCACCCGATGACGCGTTCTGGCCAGCCAATCACTGTAATGCCAGTAACCAACATGGCTACGGCATTACAGTGAGTGTCAGTACTTCCCCGCACATTTATTGATTGCGTAGCAGCCAACAAACGTGCGGGGTGGAGACTCGAGCATCGAGCTCGAGCTCACACGGTGTTCGGATGAACACAGTGATGTGCCGAGCATCACGATGTTTGAGTGAAAAAGGTGTTCAGCCGACCATGCTCACCCAACACTACTCCTTTCTGTCTACCATCCTACCATGCCCCCCGTTCAGGCAATGACTTTACGACTAACAAACACTGTAATCCGAACCTCTCACTCTCTCCCACCTCACCTTCAGCATCATTCCTCTGAACCTGATCCATCACCCATCAGTATCTACCACACCCCATGCACCCAGAATCACTACAGATATCGGCTGGTGACGATGCAGCTTTATATCTATTCCCGTATGGTGTTAAGATGGCCGTCCATTGTGCAGAACAAGCACTTTTACTTTTGTCTCACCCCTTTCTCCTCATGGATTGTAAGCTCTTGTGAGCAGGGCCCTCATTCTTCTTGTTTTAATTGTTGACCTGTTTGTTGCAATGTTATTTATGACTCTGTTTGTACTTGAACCCCCTGGTTATAAATAAAGATTGATTATTATTAAAGTGTACCTGAGTTAAAAAAAAAGTGCGCATAATGGCTGTGCTTTTTTGTACAAGCATAACTGTGATTTTTCAGCCTAATTATTCCCTGCCTCAGCTGCACAGCTAGATGCATTTCACTCAGAAGCAGGAGGGTGTCTCTTTTCTGCCAGCACTGTACTGCTGTGGCATCATTTCCCATACTTCTCACTGTTTGTTATCAGCTCTGGAGCTCACAGAATAGATAAGGAGCAATAAATCACATTTACAGAAACACAGGAGTGTCATGTGATGTTCAGAAGCAGTGCAAAAGCAGTTCTTTTATCAGACTGAAGATCCCGGATAGCTCTGACACCTCCATTTGCTCTCTGCCATGTTCTATGACTCTGTTATTATGGATGGATCTTGCCTGACAACAGGCAGTGGACTGCAAGTTAGGAGGAAGTGAGACCCCTAGCGGCTATGACTTTACAGCTTTTTCCAGGTGGGTGCAGGTATAGTTTTTTAAGTGGCATCTGTCAGAAGATTTGTACCTATGACGCCGGCTGACCTATTACACGTGCACTTTGCAGCTAAAGGCATCTGTGTTGGTCCCATTTTCACATGTGCCCGTTTGTGCTGAGACAAATAATGTTTTATTATGAGAAAATGAGCCTGTAGGAGCAACAGGGGCGTTGCTGTTACACCTAGAGATTTTTCTTTCTCTGCAACCGCCGCTCCCTCTGCACTTTGAATGACAAAGCTAGGCAGTGTAAATATTATCTCACTTGGTCCTGGCAAGAAACTGGAGACGGTGCGGCAGCTGCAGAGAGAGCACAGCCTCTAGGAGTACAGGTAACGCCCCCGTGGCTCCTAGAAGCTCATTTCCATATATCAAAGCATCATATTCCTCAGCAGTGCGGGTCCATATGAACATGGGACCAACACAGATGTCTTCAGCTGCCGAGTGCACACGTAACAGCCATGTCACAGGGACAGATCTGCTGACAAATGCCCTTATAAATGAAGTGATTTAGAAATGTGCTAGTTACACCATTTGTGTGACCGTACAGTGACTCTTTAGGGACTCATGGCGCTGCAGACACATAAGGACGACCTTTGTACTCGTCCCATAAAGTTAATAACTGCCCGATAAAAAGATTAAAAGAGAATAAAACATATTTCATAATTAGAGATGAGCGAACACCTGGAAGTTCGGGTTCGGGAAGTCCGGGCGAACTTCCCGAAAATGTTCGGGTTCGGGATCCGAACTCGACCAGAACTTTATCCCGAACCCCATTGTCAATGGGGACACGAACTATTAGGCACTAAAAAGGCTGTAAAATAGTCCAGGAAAGGGCTAGAGGGCTGCAAAAGGCAGCAAAATGTAGGTAAATGCCCTGCAAACAAATGTGGATAGGGAAATGAATTAAAATAAAATAAATAAAAATTAACCAATATCAATTGGAGAGAGGTCCCACTGCAAGGAATCATGCGTCATATCACCCACCACTGGAGAAAGCCACTTTCAGTTATTTAGGCCCAGCACCCAGACAGAGGAGAGAGGTCCCACTGCAAGGAATCATGCGTCATATCACCCACCACTGGAGAAGGCCACTTTCAGTTATTTCGGCCCAGCACCCAGACAGAGGATACAGGTCCCACAGCAAGGAATCATGCGTCATATCAACCACCACCGGAAAAGGCCACTCTAAGTTATTTCGGCCCAGCACCCAGACAGAGGAGAGAGGTCCCACAGCAAGGAATCATGCGTCATATCACCCACCACCGGAGAAGGCCACTCTCAGTTTTTTCGGCCCCAGCACCCAGACAGAGGAGAGAGGTCCCACAGCAAGGAATCATGCGTCATATCACCCACCACTGGAGAAGGCCACTCTCAGTTATTTCGGCCCCAGCACCCAGACAGAGGAGAGAGGTCCCACAGCAAGGAATCATGCGTCATATCACCCACCACTGGAGAAGGCCACTCTCATTTATTTCGGTCCAGCACCCAGACAGAGGAGAGAGGTCCCACAGCAAGGAGTAAAAGTTTGTATACAGGAGCACATCCGTAATATAAAAAAGGGTTTGATTACTCATAGTGTCTCAGCCCATTAGGGCTGAGCACCAAAAAAAACCCCCAGGGGCTGTCCTTTGTGGGGGTTGAAAAAGTTAAAGCACATTGGCGGGGGGGAGATCTCACAACGTGGATCAACAGAAAAGAGGTGGAATGGATCCACCGTTTAGGGACACTCCAACCTGCAGGTTTGAATATTGATTTTGACCTTAAACCCTGTTTAACTTGATAGCTTGTTTGTTGTAATTGATTTGTGGGAGGACCTGTCATTTCTGTCAGTGAGAAGGTCGGTAAAGAATACTGATGAGGGGCATTGGGGTTTTTAGATTCTGTCTTTTAGATTCTGTGATTTGTTCTTTTTCCTCATGTGATGAAGTGACGTAAGAGGGGTGTGTGTAGGGTGGAACCAGCTTCTGACTGGAGGGCGTGGAGTATGTAAATTATCATTGGCTAAGACGCACATGTGACCTGCAATATGAATGAAAGGTCCTTTGCATAGGTTTTTATATGAGTGTCAGTTTTAATATCTTGTGATATTGTGATTTTAATGACTGCTGTAGATTTGATTTATTTATAAGTGTATTTTGATGTTGTGAAATATGTATATTATGTCGTGCACTGCGATTTAAATGGAATCTGTGGAAGGGTAGTAAAATAGTCCGGCCCCGGACATGATGACAATTCGCCCCTGACGAAGCTCATGGAGAGCGAAACCCGGGTCGGGCAAGGAAGACGCTGAGACCAAGTCCATATTTTTTGATACGACAATTTCAGCTTTTATTTTGTAAGTGCAATTTTATTCACATTAAAAATTGTCTCAATGGTATTACGCTATTTTCTGGTTATGTTGGTCATTTAGGACGTTTCAGTCCAAGGTGTCTGTCCTGTATCTGGCGGTTATCCGTGACGAGGTGGATCTGAGACGCTGGCGGTGGAGCAGCGCGGTTCCTTGGATCATAACTATTTATCGACTACGCCTTTACCCACGGCAATTGGAACCTGCAGCAGCAAAGAACCTGTGTCTTTTTCAGCACGCTCAGTCTGAATATATCCCTAGCAACAAATAGGGATACTATACTTTACTATATAAAAACCTCCCCAGCAGCCATTTCCTGCAGTTTATTACAGTTCTCAGAGAGACATCAGTGTCAATGCTGTGCTCTCTGCTTTCCTGTGTCATTACATTAGATAGTTAGTTGGTATATATATTGTGGTAAGGTGCAGGGTGCCGTCGTGGATGGCAGGTATGTGTCACCGAGGTTTATAGCCTCGGTGAGGTAAGAGCCCGTTTTTGTTGATGTCAGCAGCAGCTAGTGCTACTGACAGAGATTAAATAGCATGGCTGCAAAGCCGATCCGGGCCGGCTCTTACCGGGAGCAGCTAAAGTGTAGGGTGGGTGGCTGCTCCCCACGACCCAGTCCTGGTTTTGGGCTGGGTTTAAAAGCTCAGCCAGCTCAGCAGCTGGAGGAAGTGATTACCCTGGAGCTGCTAACAGGGCTGGGAGTTCTCTGTCCTGGAGGAAAGAGCTCAGCAAGGAGGTGTTTTGTTCCTGGCTACCTGAAGCTGGATTCTCCTGCGGCTGGGCCGACAGCGTGGTGCGAACCTGCACCTACACCTCCCAGGTGACTGAACCTGTGTTGGCCTGTTTTTGTTTTGCCACGTTATTTCCGTTGTGTGTGAACTGTCACCAAGAGACTGTTTTCATTTATGGTGTGCAAGTGTGAATAAAACACTGTTTGTTGCACAATCTGGACTCCTTGTTTTGCCTCTAAACTGCACCCGTACTCGCTGTCTACCGGAGCGACTCCCACATTTGGTGTCGGATGCGGGCATGCGCAGTGAGGCTGGCGTGAACGCCGAACTTTGTTTTTGTGCTGAGCAAAAGTGAATGTCCTATATTAGGCCGGCAAAGTTGCAGCCTGTGATCTCTGGCAACATGGAGGCTGCTGTGAAGGCTCTCGTGGAAGCTAACGTGCAGCAGCGGGAGACCAACCAGTTACTGCTACAACATGTGATGGCATTACAGGCGGCCGGAGCGTCCCACCACGTCCATGATGCCCTTAAAGCGGTCCGTGCGGCGATCCTAAAGATGACCCCGTAGACGACGTGGAGACATACCTAGCGGTCTTTGAGAAGGTCGCCGTGAGGGAAAAGTTACCCCGTGACCAGTGGGCCGAAGTGGTTGCTCCATTCCTGGCATCCGGACCCCAGCAAGTTTTTTTTTGATTTGGCAGACGACCAGGCTGCTGACTATTCCACGGTGAAGGGGGAGATCCTGGCCAGACTGGGGTAAACGTGTTGGTCCGGGCTCAGCGTGTCCACCAGTGGGACTTTAATGTGGCTGAACCCGCCAGGCCGCAGTACTATGAGTTGCTGCACAGGTTGCAAAAATGGCTGCAGCCTGAGGTTCTGAGTCCGACTGCTATGCTGGACCGGCTGCTGGCTGACATGTTTTGGAGGGCCTTGCCTTACCCCCTTCAACACTGGATCGGCCAGGTATCCCCACCAATGCCCTTGAGATGGTCGACCTGGTGGAACGATATGAGGCCACCAGAAACCTGCAGGGGGTTCTTTTGGGAGGGGGCCAGTCAAACCCCGGAAATCTCCACCCCAGTCCCGGCGGCCGGCCAAACCCGCCCGGGATGTACCTCTGCAGATCCGTCCCCAGTGGTCTGCTGGCAGTGTCGGGAGCCTGGACACATAAGGGCCAACTGTCCACAGTGGGGGAACCCATGGAGACTAATTATGGGTACCGGGCTTCCATGTATGCCCGGAGACTGTGTGCGACCGGCATCCCCGAGACATTAGACAGTCGTCATCTGTGCCAGGTGCAAGTCGGGGATAACCTGGCAGTGGCGCTGTTGGACTCAGGGAGCCTGGTAACCCTGGTAAGTGCTGCCCTGGTACAGCCCACCCAGTATACGGGCCGGAAAGTTGGGGTGGTGTGCATTCACGGAGACTTAAAGGACTATCCCACTGCTGTAATGTCTCTGTCCACGGCGGCCGGCACCTGGACTTGTGAAGTGGCGATCTCCGCCAAACTACCGTATGAACTAATAATTGGGAGAGACTTCCCTGGTTTTCCGTCACTATGGCCTGAGGGGAAAGTGACTAATAGCCCTGAGACAGGGGTAACCCTAGCAGAGTGGCCTGGTTCCTGTGGGAGGCCAGAGCCCTGGGAGCCCGAGTCCGAAGGGCCTGCGGTAGGGGTGACCACCACTTCTGTGATAGAGGGGGAGACACCCCCACTGAGTGTAATGGTGGGAGACATGGAGGACTTGCCACCAGGTCCTGAGTTGGCAGACCTCCACGCCTCCGGAGATAATTTTGGGACCGCCTAACACCGGGACCAAACCCTAACCAGGGCCTGGGAGAATGTGCTGGAAATTGATGGTAAACCCCAGAAACCAGGGGCTGAATTAATGTTCCCACGATTTATTGTTCTGCAGGATATGTTGTATCGGGTGAACCAAACCGAGGTGAACCTGTTGAACAGTTGGTGGTGCCCACAGCGTATCGCAAGCTTGTCATGGAGCTTGCCCACCAACATGTTCTTGGGGGACACCTGGGGTGGCAGAAAACCCAGGACCGCATACTGCAGCGGTTTTATTGGCCCGGGTGTTCAAGGAGGTAGAAGATTATTGTAAGTCCTGTCCAACCTGTCAGATAACTAGCCCCCAGCCACATTTCCGTAGTCCTCTGGTACCTCTGCCAATTATTGAAGTACCGCTTGAGCGAGTCGCTATGGATTTAATTGGGCCTGTACCAAAGTCTGCCAGGGGCCACCAACACATTCTGGTAGTTCTCGACTATGCCACTGGTATCCGGGAGGCGGTGCCTCTGCGACATACCTCAGCTAGGCTCATTGCCAAAGAGTTAATGGAGATGTTTTCCCGTGTGGGCCTGCCTAAAGAGGTTCTGACAGACCAAGGGACCCCTTTATGTCCAAAGTAATGAGGGAACTGTGTAAATTGTTGCGTATAAAGCAGTTACGGACGTCCGCTTACTCATCCGCAAACAGACGGTCTTGTGGAGAGGTTTAACCAAACTCTAAAAATATGTTAAAGAGGGTGGTGTCTAGAGATGGGAAGGACTGGGATCTGCTTCTGCCCTATCTCATGTTCGCAGTGCGAGAGGTGCCCCAGGCCTCTACTGGGCTCTCGCCTTCGAACTGCTTTATGGCAGACACCCTCGGGGCCTGTTGGATATCGCCAAGGAAGCATGGGAACAACAGCCTGTCCCCCACAAAAGTGTCATTGAGTATGTCGCCCAGATGCAGGAACGGATGGAAAGGGTGTTGCCCTTGGTCCGGGAGCATATGGAGGCAGCGCAACAAGCCCAGAGTAGGGTGTACAATCGTCAGGCTCGGGTACGGGGCTTCAATCCGGGAGATCGGGTTTTGGTTCTGGTACCCACCCTTGACAGCAAATTCCTAGCTAGGTGGCAGGGCCCCTATGAGGTGATCGAGAAAGTAGGGAAGTAAGTTACAAAGTACACCAGCCAGGCGGCGCAAGCCGGAGCAGGTGTACCACGTGAATTTACTTAAGCCGTGGAAAGATAGGACGCGGCCGACGACCACAGCCCCCGGCCAGGGCTTCTAGGTGAAAGGGTCCAGCCCCACAGTTCGAGGCCTGTGAAGCCGTAACCACGGTAAAAATTGCAGACAGCCTGTCTTCCAAACAAGTTCAGGAAGTCAGGAGTTCTCAGTCGGAACACGGATGTGTTCTCGACCTCCCTGGCCGCACGCCTCTCATCCGACATGACATCGCCACTGAGCCTCAGGCCAAGGTCCGGTTAAAACCATACCGGGTACCCGAGGCTCGGCGGCGGGCCATCGCGGAGGAAGTGCAGTTAATGTTGAAGCTCGATGTCATTGAGGAGTCGAAAAGTGAGTGGGCCAGTCCCATAGTCCTAATACCTAAGCCGGATGGGACGTTGCGGTTCTGCAAACGACTTTCGCAAGTTAAATGAAGTATCCAAGTTTGACGCTGCATCCCATGCCCCGAGTAGACGAGCTTGTTGAAAGTTTAGGACAAGCCCGTTATTTTTCTGTGCTGGACCTCACTAAAGGGTACTGGCAGGTACCCTTAACGGAGTCGGCTAAGGAAAAACCGCATTTGTTACCTCGCAGGGCCTGTATCACTACAAGGTGTTACCCTTTGGCCTGCATGGCGCCCCGCCACTTTCCAAAGGCTAATGGACATAGTGCTGCGACCACATCGTCGGTACGCCTCGGCCTACTTAGATGATGTAGTCATCCACAGCACCGACTGGGAAAGCCATTTACCCAAGGTGCAGGCGGTAGTGGATGCCCTGAGGAAAGCCGGACTGACCGCTAACCCAAAGAAGTGCTCCATAGGGTTAGAGGAGACAAAATATCTGGGATATGTAATTGGGCGGGGAGTTATCAAACCTCAGGTAACTAAGGTAGAGGCCATTCGTAACTGGCCCCGACCGGTCACCACCAGGCAGGTAAAGTCGTTCCTGGGGATTGTAGGTTACTACATGAGGTTTGTGCCCCACTTTGCCACAATAGCAGCGCCATTGACAGACCTGTTGAAGGGGCGAAAGTCTGGGAGGGTTAGCTGGAGTGAGAAGGCGGAGGAGGCTTTCTCCGCGTTGAAGTCGGCCCTGTGTGGGTCCCTGGTTTTGGTGACACCCGACTTCAACAAGGAGTTTGTCGTACAGACCGACGCTCGGAGGTAGGCCTCGGTGCGGTACTGTCTCAGGAGGTCAACGGGGAAGAACATCCCGTTGTCTTCCTGAGCCGTAAGCTCAGTCCCGCCGAGTCCAGATATAGTATAGTGGAGAGGGAGTGCCTGGCTATCAAGTGGGCACTCGAATCTCTCCGCTACTACCTGTTAGGGAGGAGGTTCTGCTCTGGTGACCGACCATTCCCCTCAAATGGATGAGTCAGGCCAAGGAGAGGAATGCTCGGGTCACCAGGTGGTTCCTATCCCTGCAAAATTTCAAGTTCTCCGTGGAACATAGGGCAGGTCGCTTGCAGGGAAATGCAGATGCCCTTTCCCGCGTCCACTGCCTCACATGTGTCCACCCCCTCAGGGTTGAACAAAGGGGGGGGGTGCGTGGTAAGGTGCAGGGTGCCGTCGTGGATGGCAGGTATGTGTCACCGAGGTTCATAGCCTCGGTGAGGTAAGAGCCCGTTTTGTTGATGTCATATATATATATATATATATATATATATATATATATTGTGACAGGACCATGGGGAAAGTGATAGAAGGAGTATACATTTCACCTAGGTTCCTGTCTTATACGTTCTAAAAGCAGCCAGGGAATTGACAGCAAGGAAAACTAGGTTTTCCCATTGCAAGGGTTTTGTTAAAAACCTGGTTAGAAGGGCCTGGCTGCTTGGAGCAGGGAGAGTTGGGTGGGTCTCTGCTCCAATTAGCCACTCCAGGTATTCAGGGTAACTGTGGCTAATCACCTGGAACCTGGGTGAGCTATATAAGGGCAGACAGCTCACTAGCTGTGGTCTCTGCTCCTGGGAACAACTCTGGTGTGAGTAAAACAAACTGTGTGTTTTGTTGATGGAGCTGGGCACAAGGCTCAGTCTCATGTAGTGAGGAACTACTTCTTGTTTAGACGTAGCGGCCAGACGGCCAGGTATTTCATTTATTCTTGAACTGTTTTTGTTTTATATTTTGACCTGCAAACATCAATAAAACTGGCTGAGGCCAGTTGCATCACACTTGCGTGGACTGGACTGTGATTAATGTGCCTATAGCGCCCGTCTATCCCAGGAGGCGGCGATCCCGAAGCTAATCCCGTTACATATGGTGGAGGATGCGCTGGCACTAAAATCCAGCAAGTTTTATGTCCTGGGTTAAGTCTGCTGTGCTTGTAAAGCCAAACAGTGCAGACATGGAGGAAGTTGTTAAACAGCTGATCCAGGCTAACATTCAGCTCCAGAAAGCGAATGCTAACCAGCAAGAAACTAACCGGTTGCTCATAGAGACGACACAAGCTGGGCTCAGAGAACAGCAAGCAGTTAATAAAAGTCTGGTGGAGCAGATAAAGGTGCTGTCTGAAAGGCCCCAAGTCCGGGAGGAATCCATCTCTGCGGGGAGGAGAGTGCAAGTTTCACTTCAAAAATGGTCGCAGAGGATGATGTGGAGACATACCTCACCGTGTTTGAAAGAACCGCTGAAAGAGAGAAACTCCCAGTGGAACAGTGGGCAGACACCCTTGCTCCATTTCTCAGTGGGGAGCCGCAGAAAGCCTACTTTGATTTGAGTGAGCAGGATGCCAGACAGTACTACAAACTGAAAGCAGAAATTCTTGCTCGCTTAGGTGTAACATCTGCGGTCAGAGCCCAGCGAGTGCACAACTGGACTTTCCAACTGGATAAATCAGTGAGGTCGCAAATGTATGATCTTTTCCACCTGGCTAAAAATGGCTGCAACCGGAGGTATGTACCGCCGCTCAGGTGGTTGAAAGAGTGGTCTTGGACCGGTTTGTTCGTGCTCTGCCAGTTCGGATACAGCGCTGTGTTGGTCAAGCGGACCCCAGGGATGCGGATCAGCTTGTCGCCCTAGTGGAGCGGTATCTGAACACTGAGGAGTATCTACAAGACTTTTCTCCTGCTCGGCCGGCCCCAAGGAGCCAGAAGACTGCTGATCGCGGTAAGACTGTTCCTGATCTAAAGGGGGTGAGGGAGGGCCGTAAAGTTGGAACTGACACTGACCTATTAGCCCGACCTCTTAAGCCAGTTAGCCCTAAACAGCCTGTGACTGTCAAAAACATTGTTTGCTGGCGGTGTCAAGGATTGGGCCACGTGGCTGCCAACTGTCCATTGGTTGATGAGCCTATGGAGTGTGACAGTGGGCGGAGGAGGTCATTGTTTGCGGGACCTGCCTGCTCTGCTTTGCCAACCCCAGATACGCAGCGACAAACTTGCAACCTGGTGATTGAAGGACACTCAGTGCAAGCTCTGTTGGACTCTGGTAGTCTAGTGACTCTTGTGCATGGCAGCCTGGTGGACACTACGAAGCTGCAAAGAGACAGATGGGGGTCATCTGCATACATGGTGATACAAAAGAGTACCCCACTGCTATAGTCTCTTTGAAACCCCGTATGGGAAAGTAACCCATGAAGTGGGGGTTGTAAATAGTCTGATGCATACTGTCATTCTGGGGTGTGATTTTCCTCTGTTTTGGCAAATGTGGAATATTCTTGATAAGTGTTTAAGTGGGTCTGCTGTAGATCCTATTCCTCTGACTGAACCTGTAAATGTGCAAACAGTAGGGGTGACCCAGAGTGAAACCGAGGGTTTTCCCTTAGCAGTGCTTGCAGGTGATACTGATGATGTCCCAGAAGTTGGACTCCCTGATTTGCCAGTCTCCAGTGACAACTTTGGGACAGCTCAACTCAGGGACCCTACACTAACCCATGCATGGCAAAGTGTAAAAGTAGTCAATGGGGTGTCTCAAGAACCTGGGGTAGAGAAAATATTTCCCCATTTTGCTTTAGAGAATGAACTCTTATATAGAGTTGATGAGAAGAATGGACAAGTTGTGGAGCAACTTGTGGTCCCAAAATCACATCGCCAAAAGGTGATGGATCTAGCGCATTCACATGTGCTCGGGGGCACTTGGCCTATGAAAAACAAAAGACAGGATTTTGCAGAGGTTTTATTGGCCCGGGGTACATAAAGACGTAAAAGAATACTGTGAGTCATGCCCAGAGTGTCAGTTACGCAACCCGGTGGCAACCTTTAGGAGTCCGTTAGTGCCACTCCCAATTATTGAAACTCCCTTTGAGAGAATTGCAATGGATTTGGTGGGACCTCTTGTTAAGTCTGCCAGAGGTCACCAATACATTTTGGTTGTCCTTGATTATGCTACCCGCTATCCAGAAGCAATACCTCTAAGGAAAACCTCTGCAAAGATGATAGCCAAGGAGTTGTTCCAGATGTTTACTAGAGTGGGCATACCTAAAGAAATACTTACTGACCAGGGGACGCCCTTTATGTCAAAGGTTACAAAAGAGTTGTGCAAGCTGTTGAAGGTAACTCACTTGCGTACTTCAGTCTATCATCCCCAAACGGATGGACTAGTTGAAAGGTTCAATAAAACCTTAAAAGGGATGCTCAGAAAAGTGGTGGCACAGGATGGTAAAGACTGGGATTGTCTTTTACCATATCTTATGTTTTCTGTACGGGAGGTGCCTCAAGCATCTACCGGATTTTCTCCCTTCGAGCTAGTGTATGGTCGGCACCCTCGGGGTCTTCTGGATATTGCAAAAGAGACCTGGGAGAGTGAGGCTACACCCTACAAAAGTGTGATTGAACACATTGCACAAATGCAGGAAAGGATTGAAAAAGTAATGCCCATTGTAAAAGAACACCTGCTGCAGGCCCAGGAGAGTCAGTCCCGGGTTTACAACAGGTCGGCTAGAGTAAGAAACTTCAACCCTGGGGATAGGGTACTAGTCCTTGTCCCCACAGTAGAAAGTAAATTTTTGGCCAAATGGCAAGGACCTTACGAAATAGTTGAGAAGGTCGGAGAAGTGAATTACCGGGTTCACCAACCAGGTAGACGTAAGCCCTACCAAATTTATCATGTGAATCTAATCAAACCCTGGAAGGACCGAGAGGTGTTGTTAGCAGCTAACAGCATTGGCAAAAAGGGAAATAGCGTTGAGATACCAGAGGTAAAAATTGCAGACACCTTGTCGGGATCTCAAACTCAAGAAGCAAAGGAGTTTGTTCAGAAAAATAGAGATGTCTTTTCTGAGCTACCTGGTCGAACAGATATAATTAAACATGACATTGTAACCGAACCAGGGGCCAGAGTAAACCAAAAGCCTTATAGAATACCTGAGGCTAGACGTAAAGCTGTCTCCCAAGAAGTCCAAACAATGCTTCAGTTAGGGGTTATAGAGGAGTCCAATAGTGACTGGTCTAGTCCTATAGTCTTGGTTCCCAAACCTGATGGCACCATACGTTTCTGTAATGACTTCAGGAAACTGAACATGGTCTCAAAGTTTGATGCTTACCCAATGCCGCGAGTGGATGAGCTGATTGATAGGCTTGGTAATGCGAGGTTCTTTACCACATTAGATCTCACAAAAGGTTACTGGCAAGTACCTTTGACTGATGAGGCCAAAGAAAAACAGCCTTTAGTGTCCCTGATGGCCATTTTCAGTATGTAGTCCTTCCCTTTGGTTTGCATGGGGCCCCGGCCACATTCCAGAGAATGATGGACAAAATTTTAAGACCACATCGTAAATATGCAGCTGCCTATTTAGACGATGTGATAGTCCATAGCACAGATTGGGAAAGTCACCTACCCAGGGTTCAAGCCGTCCTGAATTTATTAGGGAAGCGGGTTTGACAGCAAACCCAAAGAAATGTGCCATTGGGCAAGAAGAGGCAAAGTACTTGGGGTACACGATTGGGCGAGGGGCTATAAAGCCTCAAATAAACAAAGTGGAAGCCATTCAGAACTGGCCAAGGCCTTTGAACAAAAAGCAAGTCAAAGCATTCCTAGGTTTAACTGGTTATTATAGGCGTTTTATTGAAAATTTTGCTAGCATTGCGAGCCCTTTAACAGACCTTACAAAAGGGAAGGATTCAACCATGGTCAAATGGACCCCAGAGGCGGAACAAGCCTTTAAGAACCTGAAGCAGGCTCTATGTGCCCAGCCAGTGTTAGTCACACCAGACTTTAGAAAAGAATTCATCGTGCAAACAGATGCCTCTGATGTTGGCATAGGGGCTGTGTTGTCACAAGTGAGGGATGGGGAAGAGCATCCAGTAGTTTACCTGAGTAAAAAGTTAAATGAACATGAGAAGAAATACTCAGTTGTAGAAAAGGAGTGTTTTGCAATTAAGTGGGCCATAGAAGCTCTCAGGTATTACTTGGTAGGAAGAACATTCAAACTTGTAACTGACCATGCCCCCTTAAATGGATGTGCCAAAACCGTGAGAAAAACAGGCGAGTGACCCGATGGTTCATGTCTCTTCAGGATTATAGTTTTACAGTTGAACATAGACCCGGGCGTCAGCTTGGAAACGCTGATGCCCTGTCCAGGGTGTACTGTTTAAGGGCACAGTGTGTTCCTACCCCAAGGTCGAAACAGGGGGAGGATATGTGACAGGACCATGGGGAAAGTGATAGAAGGAGTATACATTTCACCTAGGTTCCTGTCTTATACGTTCTAAAAGCAGCCAGGGAATTGACAGCAAGGAAAACTAGGTTTTCCCATTGCAAGGGTTTTGTTAAAAACCTGGTTAGAAGGGCCTGGCTGCTTGGAGCAGGGAGAGTTGGGTGGGTCTCTGCTCCAATTAGCCACTCCAGGTATTCAGGGTAACTGTGGCTAATCACCTGGAACCTGGGTGAGCTATATAAGGGCAGACAGCTCACTAGCTGTGGTCTCTGCTCCTGGGAACAACTCTGCTGTGAGTAAAACAAACTGTGTGTTTTGTTGATGGAGCTGGGCACAAGGCTCAGTCTCATGTAGTGAGGAACTACTTCTTGTTTAGACGTAGCGGCCAGACGGCCAGGTATTTCATTTATTCTTGAACTGTTTTTGTTTTATATTTTGACCTGCAAACATCAATAAAACTGGCTGAGGCCAGTTGCATCACACTTGCGTGGACTGGACTGTGATTAATGTGCCTATAGCGCCCGTCTATCCCAGGAGGCGGCGATCCCGGAAGCTAATCCCGTTACAATATATATATATATATATAACAAAATAGAGCAGGCAGCACTCCGGACTTCTGTGGAAAATGTGGGATTTATTAACACCCAAACAACTGCAACGTTTCAGCTCGCCTCAATGGAGTCTTTGTCAAGCAAAGTGTAGTGCTCAAGTGAACATTAAATAGTGGAAGCTCATAGTTAATTACTTAACAATCAATCAGTAATCAAAGTGCTAAAATAGTAAAAAAAAGTGTACAAAAATAGTTTTAACATGATCATGTGATACCTTCAAATATAATACGTGATCGGTATAAAAATCAAGTTCATTATATAAAAAATAAGCTTTCTAAAGCGAAAAGTTGATGATCCAATCAATTAATTCAATCACGTGCAAGTGTGTAAGTGATTATTACATTAAAATAAAATAAGAACATACGCTAGTCACGGAAGCTTCCATGGATCGCAGGCTTGTTTTGGTACCTAAGTGCCTGCGCCTGTGGTACCTAATATTCCTGCGCAGTGTGATATAGAGACAATTGACTCCATCTTTTGGATGGGCGAGAGGAGGATCCTGCGCGCTAGTGTGCGGGCAGCATCATACTCTCACGATGTTTGACCGGGCGCAGGCGCATTAGGTACCAAAACAAGCCTGCGATCCATGGAAGCTTCCGTGACTAGCGTATGTTCTTATTTTATTTTATTGTAATTAATCACTTACACACTTGCACGTTGAATTAATGGATTGGATCATCAACTTTTCGCTTTAGAAAGCTTATTTTTTATATAATGAACTTGATTTTTATACCGATCACGTATTATATTTGAAGGTATCACATGATCATGTTAAAACTATTTTTGTACACTGTTTTTTACTATTTTATCACTTTGATTACTGATTGATTGTTAAGTAATTAACTATGAGCTTCCACTATTTAATGTTCACTTGAGCACTACACTTTGCTTGACAAAGGCTCCATTGAGGCGAGCTGAAACGTTGCAGTTGCTTGGGTGTTAATAAATCCCACATTTTCCACACAAGTCCGGAGTGCTGCCTGCTCTATTTTGTTATCTCCTGCTGATCCCTTGGTCCAGGACCCTACAGTAATTTGCACCTGGCATCCTAAGGAGTGCTGCTATTCATAACCTTTGTGTTTAATATATATATATATATATATATATATATATATATATATAAATTACAGATAGTGGGAGATAGTCAGTGGAGGTTAGATAGTGATATAGTGTAGATGTCACAACAATACTTAGTGAACCAATCAGTAATATCTACTCAGATCTGATAAAATGTCAAGTTGCACGTATTGCTCAAAAAAGTGTTCATCGTTAGTGCCAATTTGAGCAATCACGAAAATAATGACCGGAGATTGCAAATTCTAGAATTAGCAAATTTTTTTGGGCAAATATTATGCGAAAAGTTCACGAAATTTTGCGAAAACTAATATTGCCTATGCCACTCATCACTATTCCCTAACTGCAGAACACTAGGGGCTTTGACTGCCCTCCTTGTATACAGTTTGTGGCTGAACTAGAACCTTCTAGTGGGAGGAGTGGAGTGGAGAAGCTCAGGACAAACAGATACAATGTTACACTTTCCGTCTCTCATAGACTTACATTAGAGCTTCAATGTTACTCAATGGCAATGACAGACATGATAACTAGAGGTGAAGTCCATGAAAATTCGATTCAGCTGCTTTGCCAAATTTTACAAATGTCACAAGGCATATTTAGCCGGTGAAATGACAACGATTGCGGCGTCCCCGTCATTGAACCCCTCAGATGCTGCGTTCATTGCTGATCGCAGCATCTGAGCTGAATATTAAGGCCTTTCAGGTGTTGATCAGTTTAAAAAAAATCTAATTATACTTACCTTATCCATTTGAGTGCCAAGAGGCCGCCGCAGCCATCTTACTTGAAGGTCCAGCATGAAATCTCATGCATTGCATGATAACATCATCACTCTGGCTGACATGGTGACATCATACGTCACCGCGCACAATATTTTGCATGGGATCTTCAAGCAAGATGGCTGTGGTGGCCTCTTCTCACTTTAATGGATGATATGATTATGATTTTTTTTTTTTTATTGCCATTTTAAGGAAAATTAATTTGTTACCATGAAGCACGAGGATATTCGGATCCAAGTCCACTGTGGATACTTCGATTCAGTCAACACTAATAATAACCGAGCTGAACCTGACATCCAAAGGTCAGACTGTCTGGTTTTGGTCGTAAACAAATCTGACTTTTTCCCTCCAAAACATGGTCTTCTTTAAACCTAATGATAGCTGTGGAAAATGACCAGCTTCTCATGAACAGGATATATATTGTAACAAACATAAAATGCAGTTACACCATACAGTATAAGCCAATGAAAGTTAACCCTTTAAGGTAAAATAAAGTAAGGAGTTGATGACTCTACATAGGGGAAACAGGGGCAAATGTCCAGACTTCACCGTACCCCTGCTCCAGGGCACTACATACATACAAATATTGTCAGATGTTTTCCTTTGCTGAGATTGCATGAACTTCCCTTCTGGAGAGCTATGTGTATACAAATGGACACACAGAGAAGCTACCAATGGGCACTAATGGTTAAATAAACACTGGTTGTAACTAAATCACTTTGTCCATGCATTGTCTTCTCCTACGTACAAACTGCTTTTCTTGTGTAGGAATAAATACGTGGGATCTTGCCCTACTGGGTGGTATTTGAGTAGTGCTACTTTGATCCCAATTCACTTCTGTCTCTTGTATATTGCTAAAATGTGTCTTGGTTACTTGTAAAAAGGGGCCTTGAGCCCAAAATGCATTGTGAAAGACTTCAACAAATAAATGTCATTTATGCTGCATCGGATATGTGTGTTTTAGTAGGTAGAGAGCATAGCTCGGTAAGAATGTACAGTACTTATGCCTTAAGATACTGCGTGTCCCAAAAATATGGAGCAAAAATCAGAAAAAATGTCTGGCCATGCACCAAATTTATCATATAGCACAAAGAAGTTTGAGAAGTTTGGCGCATCTTTAGTCTGACTGTTTACGTTTACACTGACTAGATTTTAGATGGTTAGTACATCTACCCCTGTATCCCCTCAACTAGGAACATCACATATTCTTTGTCTGTCTTTGTTTTATTTCTGGTCACGTCTTTAAATATCCAGCTCTTACCTGCTGAGAAAGGCATGAAGGCCGACCTGTTGCGAAAATTCCCATCCTCATCCAAGAAATGACTGGGGTTGAATACTTCCGGAGTCTCCCACTGAGATGGGTCTGTCAGGACGGATGAGAGGAAGGGGATCACGGTTGTTCCCTGATAAAGAAAAGACATGTGTTCTATAAATGTGTCTCTCGGTTAGTACTGTATACCGATGAATTTATTAGCGTGTTGTTCAACGTGAACTAGCATAAAGCTACTGTATACCTTATGAAAGTGACTGCATATTACTGGGAAATGCCACCATTTTTTCATTGATGGAACCTGATGGAAAGAAGTGCAAAGACACACATGCTGCTCTTAGAAGCCTTCGAAGAGGGGGTGGGGTGGGGGGGCCAGTAAAGAAGTACAGACAGACACACATACATGCTGCTCATAGAAGTCTATGGAGAGGTAATGGGGGTGAGGAGGAGTAAAGAAGTTCAGGGAGTCAAAATCAGACATGCTGCGGACAGAAGTCTATGGACAGGGCAGGGTCAGGGGAAGGAAAGAAGTTAAAAAGACAAACATAGACATGCTGCTCATATGACACTATGGAGAAGTGAGGAGGAGTAAAGAAGTGCAGAGAGACCTGATCTGCTTCTTATTGACGAATATAGAGAGGCGAGGAGGTAGTAGAGAGTGCAGAGAGAAACCTACAGAGATGATGGCTATAGAAGTCTATGGATAGGAGAGAGGTTCTCTTTATCATTAGGGAGACCACCTAGAATGCATGAGGAGTATCGTAATCCAGCCAACACTAATCTGCATTTCTGGAAAATATATATGCAGATTAGCATATATTACACCTGCTGGCATTGAAAAGGCTTAAAAGAAGTTACTGATCCAACATAAGCTGAGAAAGAAAATTTCTGTTGATGCCATACACCATAAATATAAAGTAAAACAAAGGGATTTGCCCCAATAAAAATGGGACAGGATGTCCATGCCAGAAGTTCCATTGAATGAGATAGATAAGAAGATAATGCATAACAGAGCAATATCACCAGGCTGAGTCTCAGGCACAGTAACGCTGTATGCAATTTAGGATTGTGATAATTGTGTAAAATGTAGAGAAAACTGTGTTAAATACCAAAACAAAATTATGTATAACCTGTAAGGGGAAAAAAAAAAAAACTTATGGGAATTAAGGTCATTAGGACTACAGCAGCACAAACAGTAGGTCCATTAAAGTTTCTTTTGTAAAACATGGTGTTTCCAATTCCCCAAACTTTTCTCTAAAACTCCTCCCGATCAGGGTCCTTGATTACATTGGAATATCCCAATGGTCAGACAGGATATTATGTACCCCTTTGATAGAAGTGTCAAAAGTACCTGTTATCTATACTTTCTTATTTTGAACCTCTTGTTTCCTTGGTTTCAAAAGATTACTCGTTCTCTGCCTAGCAGCGAGGTCTGCAAGACATCTAAAGAATAAACCCTGGCTAAAAACTTGTCCCTCGAGGCTGTATAACACTGGTCAATTGTCGGGCAGATCATGACTGACAACAAGCATTCGTAAGGGCGTTTGTTAGAGATAATCTCTAATCTAATCCTTAATAATACTGCCATTGCTTGCCTACAGTAGATTGTTCTATCTAATCATGATCTGCTGCTGGCAAATAATGATCCAGTATGGGGACGAGCGATGACATTAGTAATCACTGCTCCTTATACTATAGAGGAGGCTGCTGCATGTAATAGCTGATGAGCAGGTGATTGTCGGAAAGGAACACTTCCTTACTTACAATCGTCAGCCTGATCGTCTGGTCTAATACAAGCCTTAAATTCCTGGACTGTATATGAAATTCATGGTCTGAAGATCAGTTTTGCCTAACACAAAGCTACGGTTCCTTTGGAATGCAACGTTTAAGGGTCAAAGGCTGATGACTACTCTGGTGGGACAAGTTATTTGTCACTGTAGGTTTTCGATTAAATCAAGAAAATTGATAGATTGATATAAATTGACAGATCATTTACAGATCATTTTAGTGGTTCTACAATTTCTAGAAATTACTGTTTTGTTCCAGACAAAAAAGACCAGTAAATCATCTATATATCTTAACCAACAGTGTTGAGCGAAGCAAAGCATTCGAAGTGGAATTAGGACCGAAGTTTAAGAAAACTTTGATTCCAAACTAATCCAAATTTCCTCGCTCTTCCTAAAATAGCAGCTGCACATATTAGGAAGTGAAAATAAGTGTAGAGGAGACAAGCCCGAGAATGCGACATCGCCCATAAAGTCATGCAGCCAGCCAATCCACAGGTAGCCATCCCCCAGCTAGAAAGAGCGCTATAAAACCCTGATCATTTTCCTATAAACTGAGCATAGGGAGAGACGTGACAAGACGCTCATGGACTAGGGACAGTGTTACTGTAAAGTGCAAACTGTTAGCGGAGAGTGCAGAGAGAGTAAATTGCCATGTGCATCACTGTGCAGTGCACCAACATTGAGGGCTAAAGCTAATCAGTTCTGTTAGAGAAACAGTTGGTATACACTGTGGCCAACAGACAGTTGCCCGGGCCCTCCAAAGGAACGAGTAGTGGCAAATATGATGCTGTAGCCGGCACATGTAGCAGCAGAAGTAGGGATGGTGGCAGCAGCCGCAGCAACAGACCAGAACTGCCACTCTCATCCAGCGGTCGTGTTTTGGCCAACAATCCAGCTGTACTGGAATGGTTGACTCGCTCTTCTACATCATCTCAGTTGAAAACAGATACACACAGCCAGGAATCGGTGGGTTCCTCTGACACCACGCTTAGTTGGCATGGCCCAAGAACTGCCTCTGAGCTCTCACCTGTTCTGAACCTGCCTCTTGCTTTTGCTGCTCCTTCTGCTAGCCAAATAATTATAGCCTAAAGGCTCTGCGCCAATTTTCAGCAATGATAGCTTTGTGAGGACAGTCAGCAGCTACAGGCCAGACCAGACTTGGAGGAGAGGTCTGCTGTGGATTCCTTTAGGCGTGCAACTACTGATGATGACAGTCGGGTGAGAGCATATGTTGCGAGAGGTCAGTGGCATTCTCAAGAGACTGGTGAGGGTGACACAAGTGACAAGCAAACATATTTAGATGATGTAGCAGATTGCACTTGAGAGGGGGCATCATCATCATAAGGGGTAAAGAGTGGCAGCATGCCCTTGAGACAGCAGGGTGGAAGCAGTGGGAGATCTGGAGCCAAATGTGGGTGGGGTACACTGTCTGCTAGTTAGGAGACTATTTCACATATGGGGGCACTCAAATATCTGGGAACAATGGGCTAAGTGGATGACATCAATAGGTATTTATTAATCACCAAAAAAACACAATAAAATAAAATGAATAAAAAATGTTAAAACAGACTGACAACGCTCGTGTAGATCAATGCAAATAGACGCATCAAATATAAAGCATTATATATCCACTGTAGACCTAGAGTGTGACAGTAGTCTAGCTATATAAAGCCGTATAACACCAAAGCCGCTATTATATTGCACATCTTAATACTCCTCTCAGAGTCTGTAATTGTAGGCTTTTTTAAAAATATCTGATATAAACCTTTTGTGAAGAAAATGCTCAATATAGCTGGTTATAAGAGCAGGTTTGGAATAATCTGGAATATGTCCTGTAATGCAGTATGGGTTTAAATTGTGAATAGTGTCGTCCTATTTGTGGGGCAGCATATCTGCCAGTTACAGTCATAGAACGCCAGTTACATACAGCTCCTTATAGTGGTATTGGTGGTCAGTACATTGCCATACACTGGTATGTGGTTCCCATCCTTATGGTCTCCTTCCTTGCCGCCCGGACCTGCCACGGCGTCCCATGTGGTCTCGCTGTCAAAGCGCGACGTTCCACGTGACCTGGTGGCGTCTCACGTGACCGTAGATGTATCCATGTGAATGGTGCAACTCCACTTCAGGGTAATGGAAGTAGGACGGGAGTTTCACTTGTCCTAGGGCCGGACTTCTACTGGTGTCTGTGTATAGATGAAGATGTAAAATCTTGCTCATATATTATGCTGCATCTCAAATGTCCATAGTACTTTGTTGCTTTCTAGGCACTACGACCAGACGCATTTCGGGGGTACTCCCCTTCTTCAGTGGTAATGTCAGCAAGCAAAAATTCAATCTATTTATACCCTAAAAGCAGTTGAAGGGACTGCTGGGACAATGGTGGTTAAAAAGTTCTGGCATGGAGTTCGTGCGGCTATGATTAGTAGAAAACGCTATTGCGTTTTTGATGTGTTTTTGTATACAATAAGTTATAATCAATAAAATACACAATACAAATAAAAAAATAAAAATACATAATGACCCAATATATAGTGAAAGCACGGACCTAATGCAGTTGCGTTATTGGAGACATGGAGAGGGAGGAGTTAAACCTGGAAGACCGCCCCTCCTATCCAACTCTTCCAGGTTTTACTCCTCCCTCTCCATGTTTCCAATGATGCAACTGCATTATGTCCTTGCTTTCACTATATATTGGGTCATTATTTCTGTATTTTTATTTTTTTATATGTATTGTGTATTTTCTTATGTATTTTTATTTTTTTATTTGAATTGTGCATTTTATTGATTATAACTTATTGTATACAAAAATGCATTAAAAACGCAATAGCGTTTTCTACTAACCACCATTGTCCCAGCAGTCCCTTCAACTGCATTTAGGGAATAAATAGATCAAATTTTTGCTTGCTGACATTACCACTGAAGAAGGAGTATCCACGAAACGCGTCTGGTCAGAGTGCCTAGCAAGCAACAAAGTACTATGGACATTTGAGATGAAGCATAATATATGAGCAAGATTTTACATCTTCATCTATACACAGACGCCAGTAGAGGTTTGGCCCTAGGACCTGTGGAACGCCTGTCCTACTCCCATTACCTTGGAGCTGAGTAGCGATGATCGCGTGGATACATCTACGGTCACGTGAGACGCCGCTAGGTCACGTGGGACGTCGCGCTTTGACAGCGAGACCACATGGGACGCCGTGGCAGGTCCGAGCAGCAGGGAAGGAAACCATAAGGACAGGTACCACATACCAGTGTATGGTAATGTACTGACCACCAGTACCACTATAAGGAGCTGTATGTAACTGGCATTGAATGAGCAATATGAGATATGCTGCCCCACAAATAGGACGGACACTATTCACAATTTAAACCCATACTGCATTACAGGACATATTCCAGCTTATTTCAAACCTGCTCTTATAACCAGCTATATTGAACATTTTCTTCACAAAAGGTTTACATCAGATATTTTTTAAAAAGCCTACAATTATAGACTCTGAGAGGAGTATTAAGATGTGCAATATAATAGTGGCTTTGGTGTGATTTGATTTTTGGTAATTTAGAAAATACTAGTCTGTACCTTTGGGATGATGTAACCTCTAAACTTGATGTCTTCAGTGATGGCATGGAAAAGTGCAGTTGGAGCGAGGTCAAGAACTCTCTGGATTTCATGGATGACAGCATTTGTATATGGCAGCTGGGGCTTGTCCATGATCTCGGGGAGACGCAAAGACTTGGTTACCGCATCTATCTCTTGCTGAACTTTAGCTGTGAGGAAAAGATCAGATCAGCCAGGTGAGTAGTCAGATTAGAACAATAGTAGATTATAATGAGGACAGAGTTTTTTTGTTTTTTTTTTACCTTAAATTCTAAATCTTTACATAAAACGTAACTTTTAATTGATACAACTAATAATAGTCCCTAAAGGTGTATCACAACAAAAACAATGTTTGACTGCATAGAGTATTCGATAAACCTCTTAGCAAAAAAGGTTCAGGCCTCGTTATGACTCCTGGTCTGTATTTAAACTCCGGGCGGGTGGCAAGCGGCAGACAGCATATCTTACTGCCTCAAAATACGCATGGCCAACCGGAATGGCGGTCTCTTCATTCAGCAGAATGTTCCTCCGTTTGCTGTCAAGTGCCTCTCATCCACGGCACTTGATTAGGCCCTGCACATGGGACTGGAGTCTGCCACTTGAACTCTCCTCCCTATTTGAACAGGGAGTGGAGCGTCTAACTTCAGCTCCCCTCTCCATTTGGATAACCGGATCTAAATATCTGGGGTCCAAGTGTGCACTGAATCTATTGTGAACATTTATTCTATCTTTATTTGCTCCCTTGGAGGGATGGTTGTTTTATCATCTGTCCAGCACATGTTTCCCCTGATGAGTCAAATCGAAACATGCATGTAGGGACTAGCTGCACCAGGGCAATATAGCTTTGAGGGCAAGGTTCCGGATGAGGTCATTCCTTTAAAGATGGGTGCTTCGTGGCTAGGCTATCAGGGCCAGGATAGTATCCGCTACTTAGGGACGTCTAGGGCTCCAGTGTCCCCCTGTATGCACCTCTCCAGCACCTCTACCCCCCTTTTTCTAGGATCATACCTACCGCTGTGATCCCAGGATGTCAGGATGAACCACTGTATCTGGTAGGACCACCGGTTATCTTCATTGGTGCCGCCGTGCACCTTTTTTGCTAAGAGGTTTAACGAATACTCTATGCAGTCAAAATTGTTTTTGTTGTGATACACCTTTAGGGACTGTTATTAGTTGTATCAATTAAAAGTTACTATTTATAGAAAGATTCATCATTCACTTTAATCAGTTTCTATAAACCCATGGTGACGACACTATCTATTGCTCTACTTTTGTACCTTGAATTGCAGCAAAGAAAGTTACAAAACATAAATATTAAGTGATACCTGCAAAGATATAGTAAGGCAGATGACCAAATATATGCCAGTCCTGATCCAGAGCCTGGAGCTTCAAGCATAAGAGTATAAGTGACTGTATTAATGAGTCTAGGGTTTGTAGCAGATAAGGGGTCTGGTCTGGAGTCTCTGTTTACTTATATATTGTGGTGATTAGCTTTGTGACGGGAGGCAAAATGGCATCAAATGCAGTCAGAGAGGGTGACATGGAAGTCCATTTTGAATAGTGCTTTGCCTGTTTTTATTTTACTACACCAAAATAACTGTGTAGTAACCCAGAGCAGGAGCTGCCATTCCTACTGCCTGCTACTCTCCTAAATGCCTGGCCTATGTGTGATACCAGCATGCCTTCTGTTTCCAGGTCCGTTCATTAGGTGCTATGTAACTGTTATGTATTGTATTTCATGCACTGTGCCTGGTTGACCAGCAGGTGCCAGTGTTCCTGACAGAGAGTACCTTTAGATAGAATGGAACTTACCATTCCATTCTCCCCCTTTTGGGCAGAAGTGGGATTGTCCTGCTTCCCACCAAGGGAGGGGTTGCAGAAAGCTGGATAGAGAGTTGAGTTTTAGAGTCCAAAGGGACCAGACATGGCAAAGTGAGGGGAGCGTTCCCCACTCCTGCTGCAGGAGATCTGGGGAAGCATCTTGCAGAGCACGCTGGCTCCAGACTGAGTATTATGAAGGGGGTCAACGGCCAAAGGCACCCCACTCAACGGTGCCAGAACTGCTAGAAAGTCTAGTAACCAGACTGAAGCCAGAGAATAGCACTGCAGGGCAATAAAGCAAAACATTCAAGTTTACCTCTAAGTTTGCCCTTAGCCTGCTGTAGCCAAGAGAAAGATCAAGAATTGTTTGGATGATATAAGTTTATTGTAAGTTAATTCAAGTGAAAACCATTAACCCCTTGGCTACCGGAGGTTTTTTCGTTTTTTGCGTTTCCATTTTTCTTCCCTATAATCCATGAGCCATAACTTTTTTATATTTGTGGTCACATAGCTATATGAAGGCTTATTTTTTGCAGGACAAGTTGTACTCTCTAATACCACCATCAATTATGGCATGAAATGTAGTGGGAAGCGGGAAATAAATCCAAATGGGGTGGTAATGGGAAAAAAACGCAATTCATCCATTGTTTTATGGATTTTGTTCCCATGGCGTTTTGTTTCTGGCCAAACTGCCTTTCATTTTATGGGTCAGTACGATTAAAATGATACCCCACATGCATAGGTTTTTTATGTCTAAATAGTCTAAAAAAAAAGTTAAACTTTGATAACATTTATTATTTTTTTTTACATCACCATATTGTGACCCCCATAACTTTTTTATACTTATGTCTACTGAGCTATTTAGGGGCTCATTTTTTGCGGAACAATCTATTCTTTTTATTGATACCATGTTGGAGTGTGCGTACATTTTTTATCACATTCTATTACACTTTTTTGGGTAAAAGAACCAATGAAAAAATAGCAAATTGGCAATTTTGACCCTTTTTTATGTTACACCATTCGCCGTATTGGAATTTTTTTTCTATTTTAATAGTATGAGCGTTTTCGTCGCGGTGATACTGATGATATTTATATTTATTGCTATTTAGGGATTTATTTTTTAATTATACGGAAAGGGGGAGGGGGTGATTTAAACTTTTATATGTTTTATTTTTTATGTTTCATTTTGTGTGTCATATATGATATTATTAATAATGTTTTTTAATTTTTAATTTTGGTCAATCAGGGATTTTTTAAATGTAATTGTACTTCCAGTTTGCTCATTTCTTATCCTGGTCTGCCATCTGGTGGCCAAAATAAGAATTGCAGCAGAATGGCCGCACAGGGCATCAGTAGGAAGCCCGGATGCGCTTCCATGTTTTTTTTTGTGCATTTAGGTGCAGTGATCTCACTAAAGCATTTAATTACCGCGATTGGCGTTATTGACGGTCCCGGAAATCAGCCGCAGGTCTCTGCTGTAAGCAGAGATCTGCCGGCCATGACACCTGCTGCACCTGCGAGCTGGCGTCTTGTTTGCACATTGCTCCAGTGCCGTTCCTCTACGGGGGTTAAATGGGTTAAACTTCACCAAGTCTGGACTCTACTTATTCCTCCAACTACAACTCCTTTGTTGTGATGGAGTGATGGTATGAAGGTAGGAGTACCATGACACAAACTATCAGGGCTGCATCAACACTCGCTATACCTAAACTTTGGGTCTTAATTGCACCTGGGGGGCAGCCCGTTGAAATTGTTTAGCCTTTACATTCATGTCCAAAACATAAGTCAGCCACCGCTTGGATGAGCGCTAACTAAAAATAAAGAAACATTATTATTTTTTACCTCACAAGTCACAAAATCACAGTAATAGTCCCACAGACAGGTTCTGTCTCCTCACATGGCTCTGCCTCTCTAGTGCACACCTTACTAGCCAGAAAGGGAGTCACAAGCCCCCCACCAACCTGCCCATCAGTCCATAAAATCCAGGCCCAAAAATAGGATATACCAGTTATCTTAGCAAACTACTCTGGGACACTCAGGTTTTCTGGATTCCTTATATCTCATCCAACTTTACCTGGAAGAGACTTATACTTCCTGGAGCCTAGTACACATGTGAGAGAACGCTCAGGGAAGTATAATGACTATAATTGAGCACAGTTTTGAGAACCTGGTCTTCACACGGATACTAAGGGGGAGATTTCTCAAACTTGTGTAAAGTAGAACTGGCTTAGTTACCGATAGCAGCCAATCAGATTCCACCTTTCATTTTCCAAAGGAGCTGTGAAAAATGAAAGGTGGAATCTGATTGGTTGCTATGGGCAACTAAGCCAGTTCTACTTTACAGCAGTTTGATAAATCTCCCCCTTAGTATCCGTGTGAAGACCAGGTTCTCAAAACTGTGCTCAATATTGTGCTGGTGGTGTCTCGGTGTACATACAGTGCATCAGTACAAGATAAGTAATATCTGTTTGTATTGAAACACTAGGCCAGTGGTCAGCAACCTCTGCCACTCCCGCTGTCGTTAAATTACAACTTCCAGCATGTACACTGGCTTGGCTGTTCTCAGAAGTCCCATAGAACTGAATGTAGCATTTCAGAAAATAATCTTTGCTTTGTCAGAGAATGGATTTTTTGGAAATAAGTTCTAAAATGAGCTGCAGATTTCCGTAGTGTGGAGCCTGATCGAATGCCATTAGGATGCAGGGCCTAGGCAGACCCTTGCTAATCCCAGCTCTTGCCTCTACTCCTCTGTTGTGCTAAGCTGTCTCTTCCCTTTAGAGATCCTGAGGTGGTGCACCTATATGGGTTCTACTGATAGCCCAACACAGGAATCTGCAGCATCTTCGAGGTCACACTAGTTCTCTCTCTCTCTCTCTCTCTCTCTCTCTCTCCACAGTGTCTTTCCCTTATCTGGCCTCAAGATTTCCCTGTCCTTCCATTTATCCTCTCTAATAGAGATGAGCGAACTTTAAAAAAAAGTTTGGCGATCGGCGTTCGGGTTGTGGTAATCGCCGCATCCCATTATGGATTCAGCACTGGATTTGATCCCGTGCTGAGCCACGCCCCCTGCACTGATCACATGACGGTGACGTCACCCCAGGTCCTTCGGCTGTTCAACAGTTCGGGTTGGTGGAAGCCGCCCCTTATGGATTCCATATGCAGCGATAGTCCACGGTAGTGGAATCCATAACGGGATGCGGCGATTACTACAACCCGAACGCCGAACTTTTTTTTAAAGTTCGCTCATCTCTACTCTCTAAGCTTTTGTAAAGAAACTGTTCTGTTTCAGTATCTTGCATTGTGTATTGGTATGCTCCTCTCTTCTCCTCCCCCCTATGTTTCAGCTTCTAGTTTGTTCAGTCTAGCCACTTCCTGTTTTCCCTGTCATGCATTGCTGTTTGTGTGTGCTCTAATTCTAAGGAGAATCTGAGGAGAATCTGTGTAGTTTCTCCCATTGCATTGTTGGTCCTGCAATGCAGGTGAGTGGGAGGGGGCTGTAGGCTGCTTAACACCTTTTAAGACCCTGTTCACACACCATAGGTAGTCTAGTGGTAGGACCCCATGCCATGCTGAGAGACCGTGACGTGGTGCATGAAGGGGCTCCGATATGTTCCTGGTGGAAATATTGGCGAATCTCTCAGCTTTTAACATCTGAGTGAGGGATTAGCCAGTGTTGTCAGTTGCTTATCCTTGTGGTGCACCTTTTTTCCGTGAGTTATGTGTTTATATATTTTCATCCGCACATGTTTTATTTTGTGTAGGATGTTTGTGTGGTGCTTGTGGTTCGCGCCGGTATCCATTGTATGCAATTTTTGCTGGGGATAGCCGCTCGCAGCGAACCACATGCGGAGGAACTGCCCCCCCATTTAGAAACACGCCACAGTGTTTGGGGTTTGGAGCAGTCCCACCCATTTAGGCCACGTTTATTTCTGTGATTCGAGAATCTGTGTAGTATCTCATCTTCTTATCAAGGAGAATATTAGAGGCATAATTATTTTACCATCTGGATTCCCTGCACATCTTGTAATACATTCTCCGGATTAAAGACTACTTGATTAACTCCTGGGTGTCTGATGCGTAAACTGTAAGTGGAGAATGTCTGATTCAACAAGTCACCTCACAGATGCGTGATTGTATAAAGCTGACATTTCGAAATGCCACAGTAAAAGAATTGTCTTAGTACTCTCCTTCTCCCACTAAGAAAATAATATTCTCCTCCTCCAAGTAATAGCCATCATCATTTGTCTCCCATTATGCTAAAGTGGAGGGTAATATCTTATACTTCTCAGTACTGCATTCTCTAGTATCGCAGAAGCTTCTAGCAATTTCAGTTTCATACAGGCTAGGAACTGCCTGTTTTCTGAGGTAAATATTGTCTACCTGCTGTAAGCTATTAAAAGACTGAACCACCACTAGAGGTCACTGTTGTGTTACAGATTGAAATGCAGGACATAGCTAGAAGGATTTCTAAGCCCTCATTAAAAATGAAGGAGGCGCTCCTAACTAACAAAATTGAAATATACAATAATTTATCTATTTTGTGGAAAAAGACTGAACAATGTATGGATGCAGCACATAGATCAGGCTATAACGAAGATCAATTAAAGGCCATGTGTACAAAATTGAATAAAAGCTATATTAGTTATAAGAGACTGTCTGAAAAATATTCTTCTCTGTTATCAAGTCTAAACTCAGAGGAATTCATCCTAGAAATAAAGACCCACACTGCACTTAATGATAAAAGATATAGCAGATTTATGGCAGTCAAGTCAATGCTAGAGGACAAGATATCACAACAATATAAAACTGCATCCCGCCATTCTAACCTTTCAAGGCACTCCAAGGCTTCATCCCGTTCCTTAAAAATCTATTGCTCAGTCCTCATCGCTAAGGTCTCGCTCACAGCACTCTTTGCTGAGTACCTCATTGGTGTTGGCACGCGCAAAAGCGGAAGCAGCGAAGGTACAAGCTCACTGCATTAGAAAGGAAGCAGCCATTAAGGCACAAGTTGCAGAGACACAAGCCCAATCTCAAGCTATACAGGCTCAGGCGCAAGTGACCAAAGCCAACGGCGAAGCTGAGTTGGAGGTCCTTCAGAAGGAAAGGGAAGAAGCAGCAGCCATGGCTGAACTCAGAGTTCTTGAAGAAGCTGCTGAAGAAGAAGAAGCTTATCATCTTATGTCCAAGATATCTAATGACTCAGAAGGCCGTACCCTGCAATTCGTCCTAGACCAAAGCAAAGTCAATGCATTTGCACCAGAAGATTTGAGCTCTGCACGCCAGCCTGCTGAACTCATGCGAATAGAAAAAGAGGCAGCTGATAACTATACAGTTGACCCCAGTCCAGTGGACATTTCTCTTTCTTTCAAACCTCTGGCGCCTTACTCAGTATTTCAGGCGCCATTAGAGACCAAGCCACTTCAAGCTCATCAAATTACATTAAAACCTCCTGTGACTAGTTACATAGCAACCAAGACGCTGGCGCCAACATTACCAGATGTGAAGCCTTCATTTACGCTCAACCCAGCTGCCACTCCATTCCATCTTCCAACCCCCAAACATAGGGTATCAGATGGTGCCAACAACACCAGCGAGGGAGAAGTTCCCATCGCCATGATGCAGGAAAGAAATAACGCATCAGAAATAGCTAAGAACCTCACTCTCAGGGACCTCATCAGTACTAGCCTTACAAACTTTGATGATTGCCCAGAGAACTATAGAAGTTGGAAGGCCACCTTCAAGACAACAGTTCAAACCCTTGGTGTACCGCCTATGCAAGAAATTAATTTACTAATTAGATGGCTAGGTCCATGGTCGTCAAACTGTGTTAAGAGACTCAAAAACGTTCATATCTACGAACCAGTCAAAGGCCTTCGTCTCGCATGGGAAAGATTAGAGCAGACATACGGCGGCTCAGAAGTAGTTGAACGTGCCTTATTTAAATGACTATACAACTTTCCTGGATTATACCAATACAGACCGCCAAGGGTTCCAGGAATTAAGCGACCTTCTTCTTGAGTTTGAAATCGTCAAGGGAGACCCACAGCTACCAGGTCTCAGCTTTCTTGATACCTCCCATGGTGTGGGCCTGATCGTGGAGAAATTACCCCTCAATATTCAAGACCAATGGGCAACAACAGGTTCAAAATACAAGGAGCAACATCGTGTTCCCTTTCCAACATTTTAATTCTTCTGTAAGTTCATCAAGGATTTAGCTAGAGCTAAAAACGATCCGAGCTTCAACACCTTGGGAACCAACATCTTTGGCTCTACTAAACAGAGACACGAGACTTTCAGTCCCATAGAGGGGGTCCCTAAAGGTCTAATTTCAGTAAAAAAGACAGGGGTTGTGCCCACTACTAACAATGGAAATGAAAGCCCCAAGGAACCAAATCATCATTGCCCTATCGATGATAAACCACATCCTTTAAGGAAATGCTGTGTCTTCATAGCAAAGCCCTTTGAGGAATGTAAGGAGTTCCTAAGGAGTCATGATATCTGCTTCAGATGCTGTGCATCCACTGAGCACTTCGCCAGAGACTGTAAGGTTCCAGTCAAGTGTTCTGAATGTAATAGTGATCTAAATATGTCCGCTGTTTACCCGGGACCAATCAGGTGGAACCTAGAACCAGTTAACTGGCACAAGCCCATTCCGATCAAGGCGGGGAGAGTCATGGCGGGGAGAGTGCCGACCGACCAACCACAACTGTCATGCCCAGATGCACAAAGGTATGTGGAGATGGACTTGTGTGCGGTAAGTCTTGTTCTAAGATTTGCCTCGTGGATGTGTTTCCTACTGCACAACCAGAGAAGACCATAAGAATGTATGCTATTCTAGATGACCAAAGTAATCATTCCCTAGCTAGCCCTAAGTTCTTTGATCTGTTCAGGATAGAGGGAGAGACTACACCCTACACCCTAGGAACATGCTCTTGTTATATGACAACCTTAGGAAGAAGAGCTAATGGTTTTACCTTGAAGCCCATCAAAGAAGATAAGAAAATCTCTCTTCCAACCCTTAATGAGTGTGACAAATTGCTGGACACAAGGGATGGGATTCCCACACCTGAAGCCGCACAGCATCACCCTCATCTCAGGAACATAGCCAGAGAGATTCCTCCCCTTGATAACCATGCCGAGATCTTACTATAGCTAGGTAGAGACATTCTTGAAGCTCATAAGGTCCTTGAACTTCGCAATGGCCCTTTCAATGCTCCATATGCCCAGAAACTTACAGTGGGTTGGATCATCGTGGGGGATGTATGTCTGGACAGAATCTGCAGACCCTGCCAAGTACACTCCTTCAGAACTGACGTATTAATAGGGGGACAAACTTCTTACTTCAGGCTTTGTCCTAACCACTACTATGTGCAAGAGGTTCCTTGCACAAATATTCTAAAAACATCAGAAAGCAGCTTAAATCCCAAGAAGTCAGCTGCAGAAGAATGTTCCTGGACAGAAGGGCAGCTAGTAGAAAGGCCTTTAGGATCTCAATTGGAGCCCTGTTCAAGCCCTTCCCAGCTTTGCAGTCCTCACACAGTTTATCATAATGAATCCTATATCATCACTGACAACAAGCCTTCTAATTCTTGTAGTTCTGATGAGATACAGCAGAAACGTGAGCCTTCCAGTCTACTGTTTGCCAATGAGTTTAATTCTGTAAAAGAAGTATCTTCTGAACGTTCTATAAAGGAGGTTCCTTCAACAGAGGAAGAGTTCATTTAAGATACTTTGCAAGAACCTTTAGTTCCATCTGCAGTTGTTGATTGCACCCAAGAGGATCACAGTTATTCCCAGTCTTCAACGGATTAACACTTTCATATTGCTCAGCCTGTTCTGGAAACCACAGGGAAAGGTTCACCGCCAATGTCCATGACAAATATTGCATGTCAACAGCCAAAGTCTGTACGTACAAAGACAGATCCCATTTCAGAAGTGAAAAGCAGACATGAGCATTTGCGCTCACGATTCATAGACAGAATGAAATCTACATCTAAGTCAGCCTCACAGGATGGGCGCTCTCGCTCTAGATTGGTGATATGGACAGGGAGGTCACATTCTGGATCTTTGGCAAGATCAAGGAAAACCACGTCTCGCTCAGTTTCTAATGAAAGCAACAGACAATCTCCTGCAGTAAAAAAGAAGAAATCCACATCTGGGGTGCATAAAAGATCACTCAAGAATAAACCAGAAAAGATAGGAAATATTCCTGTGCCATCTGGCATTTTCAAAGAGCACAACCTTTATAAGTTTCGGTGGAAGCAGGTAAAACATCTCGCCAGTCAGTTCTGGGAAAAGTGGAGAATAAAGTACCTCTGCCTCTTGCAAGAATGCAGAAGGTAGCAAGAACCAAGGCCTAATTTAAAGGAAGGAGATTTTGTTCTGTTAAGAGACAAACAAGTTAATCATCTCGACTGGCCTACTGGACTTATTACTAAAGTCGTTTCCAGTTCGGATGGAAAGAACTTTCATGTTAAGATTCCTTCTACCAGAGATGCTCAGTCATCATCTTCTTAGACTGTTTCCAGTACCAGCTCTATGGTCTGAACTGAAGACATATCCTTTTTTGGTTTGAATAAATGTTCATTGCATGTTTCCTTTTCAGGTTTATGGACATTATTCATTGTTATTTATACAATTCCATTGTATGCATATACATAGTGGTATCTACCGATACCAGACGGGGAGTGTTCTGTTTCAGCATCTTGCATTGTGTATTGGTATGCTCCTCTCTTTTCCTCCCCCCTATGTTTCAGCTTCTAGTTGGTTCAGTCTAGCCACTTCCTGTTTTCCCTGTCATGCATTGCTGTTTGTGTGTGCTCTAATTCTGAGGAGAATCTGAGGAGAATCTGAGTAGTATCTCATCTTCTTAAGGAGAATATTAGAGGCATAATTCTTTTACCATCTGGATTCCCTGCACATCTTGTAATACAATCTCCGGATTGAAGACTACTTGATCAACTCCTGGGTGTCTGATGCGTAAACTGTAAGTGGAGAATGTCTGATTCAACAAGTCACCTCACAGATGCATGATTGTATAAGGCTGACATTTCGAAACGCCACAGAAACTGATGGCAAGACATCCACGCTGACCTCCAACTCAGCCCAGCCCAATTTTTACTGCTGCCAATATTTTACAAAATAAAGGGCAACCCAGTATGCTTGGAAATCTGCATAAAAGCTCATTTGAAGAATTATATCATTTGAAGAATTGATTTGATTTCTGGCTGAAAAGATAATCTGCACTCAGTCTTAATGATAAATAAATCCAAACAGCAGAAAATGGCCAGCGACATGGCCCAGCTCAGGTGAAGCGCCCTCCATAAACCATATGTCTCCTTCCTCATAAGTAAATCATCACAAACAGCAGGAGGCTATTTTATATGTATTGTGCCACCACTAGTAGTCCATATGCCAACCACCAATTATTTCCCTTGGGATTAGTTCATATCCAAGGACGTTCGGAGTACAGGGTGAGTGACGTCCATACCTTGCACCTCTGGATAATGGGCCAGGAGCAGCAAGCTGAATTTTAGGGTGGAAGCCGTCGTCTCAGTTCCCGCTGATAAAAGTCCTGTAAGCATCATGAGGAGACTGGTATCACAGATATCTGGATCCATCTCATGTTCCACCTGAGGAAGCAAAGAACATCCAGTCAGGTATGTGGTTATTATACTGGACATGTCTTCATTGTAGTGTTGGTGACAGATTACACTTACCAGAAAAAGTAAGTGAACCCTTATCCAATTACCTAGATTTATGCATTGATGTTTAATAAAATGAAGTCACACTTATAGACAAACTCAATCCAACTATACTTAGGTAAAAACACTACAGTTATGGCCACATGTATCATGGGAGTTGGGCACAGAAGATCTGACCCATGCACTGCGGTGAGTGTTCACACTGGAATTTGCACCTGACATGAGGTGTGAAATTTATATTTGCTGCAATAATGCATCATCTCCATGATCATTTTTACAGCAAAATCCACTCTATTGGTTGCAGATTTTTTAGGGTACCTGTGGCCGTACCTTAATGGTGGTACTACATAGCCAATAGCAGTAGCAGCAGCGCTCACAATTTACTGCTAATTGCGTAGCCGCCTGAAACCTTGGTAAGTCAGGTGGAACCAACAATTAGCTGTCCGTCACCGGTGATACTTGTAACCTCTAACAGACACTAGGAGGGTCCTATTGTTCGTTGGGTAAGGGGACCCACAGCGTAAGAAGAAAAAGTACAGTAAGTCAACCTGTGTATTAAGCATTTCTCCAAGAACTAATTAGCAAAAAGTGTTTCAGGTGAGGAGTTCACATTGGAAATGTGGGTTTTCCAGGTGTTTCGGTCATAAGGCATATAAAACCTGGTTTCTGAGAAAAAATGTTCTTCTCAAGAAAGATTGGTTATTGTGAACTATGCCTTGAAGCAAACAATTTTTAAAAGTCCTTAGAAGACTTGTTTTAGAAATGCATGGGCATGGACCTGTGAAAGGCTACAAGGGCATTGCTAAACACTTAGATAGACAGACTATCTACAAAAGTACAGTACTATTGCTATTCTCCTCAGGAGTGGGCTTCCTGTTACAATCACTTCAAGGGCACATCGGGCAAACCTGAAAGACCTGACCAGGGTAACAGCAAAAGACCCGCAAAAACCTCCGTTCATCTGTTCGAGACACTAAGGCTTCGTTCAAATCACCGTTTGTCTTTTCCGTTCTCCGGCTCCGTTCAGGAGCAGGAGAACGGAAAGGACGGATGCTGTACATAACTGACACCTAACTGACACCAACGGAGCCTAAAGACCCCATAGACTTTAATGGGGTCCGTTTGGTGTCCGCTCAGAACATGATTTTTGAGTCGACATGAAAGTACTGCATGCAGGACTTTCGTGTCCGCTCAAAAATCATGTTCGGAGCGGACACCGAACGGACCCCATTAAAGTCTATGGGGTCTTTAGGCTCCGTTGGTATCAGTTAGGTGTCAGTTATGTACAGCATCCGTCCTTTCCGTTCTCCTGCTCCTGAAAGGAGCTTGAGAACGGAAAAGACAAACGGTGATGTGAACGAGCCCTTAGCCATGAAAACAACTCGCGGCCCATCTCACGATTTGTCCTATCAGCTGGATGATTCTTGGAAAATATTCTACTGAGAGATTAGCTAAAATTTTGGAAAATTTAAAAGCAGTAATGCATCAACTATCCACTACAATGGAACTCAGAGCACAGCGCATTGAAGCGCAGCACAGCCTGCAAGCTGAATCACGGTCTGACTGTTGGGATCTGTTCTCCGAGTCCCATTGTAGTGGATATTTGAATGCAAGTTGTGATCCCAGAGACCATTGGGGACTTGTAAAGCTGTTTCTATGCTAGCACATGACGGCAGGACCTCTATGATATTTGGTTTATAAATACAGTTCATCACCTCAAGCTGAAGAGATGTTGAAAGATACAAGACAATGACCCAAAGTACACTATTCATCTAAAGAATGGGTGAAAAAGAAGACATTTTGTGTTTTAGAATAGTCACTGGCCTTAACCCTATAGAGTTGCTGTGACAAGACCTGGAGAGTCCTGACCTTAACCCTGTGGAGGTGCTACGATCTGAAGATGGTTGTGCACTGATGAACTGAACTCCATTTGCAGGGGAGGAATGGTCCAAAAATTTGTCCTCAATATTGTGTACACATTTGGTGAAGGGAGGTGATCACTGTACTAGTAAAGCACCCTCTACAGATTCATTAATTGAAGGGTTCAATTACTTTTTCTTCCAAACTGTGAATTTCTGCTCAAATTGCTTAGTAAAAAAATGAGTGTTTGTTTCTTATTAGTTTAGTTAGGTTGTCTTTATTTGTTATTTAAATAAAAATCAGACCACATTTTATTTGTAATCAATGCAGAAATCCAGGTCAATTCAAAGGATTCACTTACTTTGACTTGTTGTCACTGCAGATTTTTTTAGCGTCAGGCAAACCATGTCCCACTGAGCTAAGATTTGATCTGAAAAAACAAAGTGCCACACTTTTTGGGCAGAGGATGGTACAGAGAGAGGTTATATGTTGGTTTATAATCAGTCTTATGCCTCATTCACACAATGAGTGTTCGGTCAGTGATTCCCATAAGCTAAATATAAGCCAAAACCAGGTGCAGCTCTAACCACCGAACAGGTGCAGCTCTTTCCCCTATACTTTATGTCTGTGGAGACTCCACTCCTGGTTTTGGCTAACAATCACTGGTGGAAATAACTGACTAAAACACTGACATGTGAATGAGGCTTTACTGTGATAGAAGGGATCTGTCCATGTCCTGACTTCATGCCGGACTCCTGTATATACACAGCATCTGAACAAGTGGAGCTTACACCAGCTCCCCCTCAGTAGGGCTCATACAGAGGGCAATGATTGGAAACAAACCATTCCTTTCCAATCATTGCTAGCTTGTTCATGTGGTATGGAGATGAATGATCGTAACTATGATCAGTTCTCCCCATACTGTTTAATTTGTCAGCAGAAAATCATTTTTTATACAGAAGAATGTGTTGCAGACAAATGATCTTATTAGCTCCATAAAATGACTGCTTTAAAACATTGTTTGAAGGATTGGCACAATTACTGGAGGCAGTTATCAGGACGGAGCTCTTGTAGGAGGATAATATGCCCATATAAATGAGCCCTAACTCCTTTTTCTCTCCTGGCGTCTGTCCACAGGCTTACCGATAACCTGCAGAATAGTGAGGGCAGCTCTGGAACATAATGCAGGCTGTTAGCTTCTCCTACATCAGATGACTCTTCCCAGAATGCAACTAATAATAATGTTTATATGGAGCCAACATAATCTGCAGCACTTTACAACTCAGCAGTAACAGCTACAGACAAAATCAGAGAACCCAAAAAATCAATGATGCAAGTAATCTACAAGGAAAAAAGTATAACAGTGCTTGTTGTACTTTGATCCAGCCTTCAGTATACTAAACACACATAAACCCGCATGAACCAGTCAGTATCTGTGTGTACAGATATAAAGTCCTTTGAATGCATGGAATGTGGGATAAAGGGATCAGATTCTTCTCTAAACTGTCTTCAGGGAAGGCCTAAACCTGTGGATATTTGGAATTCACCTGACTTCCCAGTTGGAGAGACGTTTTGGAGACGGGAGTAGGTGGTAGACATTAGGGATAATACTAGTTGTAAATCATTGGGAGAACTGAGACAACAGGTACAGTCGTGGCTAAGTTTCGAGGCTGACAGAAATGTTGTTTTTCAAAACGTTTGCTGCTTCTGTACTTTTGGATATTTTTGTTAGATGTTTCTATATACTGAAAAGCAATTTCCTAGAGCAGGGATGCTCAACCTGCGGCAATCCAGCTGTTGTAAAACTACAACTCCCATGATGCCCTTCTGAAGGATAATAGCTGTAGGCTGTTAGGGAATGATGGGAGTTGTAGTTTTGCAACAGCTGGAGGGCCGTAGGTTAAGCATGCCTGTCCTAGAGCATCTCGAGACCATTAATGTGTATGGGTTGCTTCTCATCCAAGGGGGTGTGCTCACTTTAAGTATTTCCTAAGAACACTGACATGCAACTTATCCGGACCAGTGAGAAACAACTTCTTAACCATCCAAGAGCAATTTCTTCAGACCATCTAGGAGCAATGTGGTGATGAGCAACGCTTTTTTGATAGAGACCATGTCCAAAGACGAAACTGAGAACTAAGGGGCTTGATGAACAAAACAATGAAATATTGGGTCCATAGCCAGAATACTCCTCAGATCTCAATCCAGTTGAGAACCTATGGTCAATCCACAAAAAGAGGGTGGATTAAAAAAAGCAAAACTGAATTTTCTGATAAACTCCAAGCATGGATTCGAAAGAATGGGTTGCCATCAGGCAGGATTTGGTCCAGAAGCTGATATTCAACATGTGAGGAAGAACCGCAGAAGTCTTGAAAATGAAGGGGGAACCATGGAGATATTGAGTCTTTGCATACACTTGATGGATTTGTAAATACAAGTGAAAAAAAAAAACAAGCTTATATCTGTACTTCAGTATGCCATAAAACATCTGATAAAAAGATCCCAAAACACTGAAGCAGCAAAATTTGTGAAAACCCAAAGACTGAAAAGTTTAAATTGTGTTTTATAGTGAATATTGGTATAAGCTGAAGGAGCGGTGTAGAAGTTGAGCAGAAATATGGGCCTGGCTACTTTAATCAGGATAGGTTTGAGGGGCAGATCTTAGAGAGGGAAGACAGGTTGTATCACCAGACAAAGGTAATGTAGAGAAAGCTCGAAAATTTCCCCTCTGAAGTCTGCAAAATGGTCAATGCAGCTCTGGAGTACAATACATTCTGTAATCAAAGATTACAGTGAAATGAATCAAGTACCATTTAGTAGATTCCATCTTCATTACCTCTTTTATCTTCAGCAAGTAATAGTCTATGAAATCCCTCGGTGCCTCCGGATTCAAAGTTTCTTTATGGTGCTTTATATATTTGGTTGCAAACCTCTGCAGAAATTTGCTTTCTTTGAAGACTTTTTTCCTGATGATCGGGAACTTCAGAAGAATTGGCACAATATTGCAGAGCTGTAGAGAGGCCAGGAAGAAAAGATGAACACAGAGGTTAAATACAGTAGGACCACAAGAAAGAGAGAAGAAGAGATGAAAACCTCCCAGGAGCAATCAGGACTAATGTGTATGGGGGTCAGACCTTACAGAAAGGATCCAGGTGTGGTCTCTGCAACAATCAACTTAGGTGGGATCACCAATGCAACATAATTCTAAAAAGGATATGTTTTCCTTGTAAGAGGAGTAAGGCTTTTCAAGTCTTTTAAAAATATTCCTTCTAAGCCTTTGTAGGTAGTGAGCGGACAGTAAGACCAATGGACTAAAATGTTCATCTAAACTGGGAATATCAAAACAGTGGTGAATACATTTTGATATACAATACAAAATAAGTAACCATAATGAGCTAGGGCAGTTATTTGGTAACATCCCTGAGGTTTGGGCCAGAGAAGAGGTTACCGCTGCGGTCTAGAAGGAGCATCTGTGGTGATATAGGTCATTAAAGTAGTTAATTGCATCATCCCAAACAAAATAAAATGATTGACAACCGTGCTTAGTGGAGCCAAAATCCCTTTAATATGTCTGGATGTCGATGAAAGAAGCTCGTGCAGCTTCTCATCCTTGTAATCAAAGTGCTCCCCGAACAGCACAGAACTGATGATGTTTCCTACAGCGCTGGCCATGAGCATTGTCGGGTTGAAGGGTTTTCCTGCAGAAAGAGAGAGAAAGACATACTGTGACCTCAGGTCACCATCACCCTCTACTGAATATTAGGAACCTTCCTTATTAGAGGAGTGAGGACGACCTTGAGAATGAAGCGGCTGCAGTGCTGGTTTAGCTTTGTGTTCATGTTTTTTCCTTGCACAGCTTCTGTTACCCAGACCCCTCTGTCCATAGCGGCGCAGCATGGACCTGTCAATGCTGCTATTCCTAAAAGGGGACATAGCACTACCCTACACAAAGCCTATTAGGTGAGGTAGGACCCTCACCACTCACAATTTGTCACTTTAAATTAATAATGTGGTTATATCTAGTGATTATCACCAACAGAACGCATTTCAGAGAAGAAAATGAAGAAAAATATATCATTAGCAAGAAAAGGCCATGTGAAAGAACCAACATGTTCCTCATGGTCCCTGAGAACTATGAATTCTGTCTTATTGGATGACAGAAGATTTTGAAATATGGGGAGCCCACCCACCTCCTGTGTCTGATACAGCCTGGATGAGATACTTGGACTCTGCCAGTACCCTCGTCTCCATCGTCTTCTTTCCCATCCCAAAATTTCTGAGAGATGTCATGGTGAAGCGGCGGAGTGAGCGCCATCGTGGTCCATTGATGCCTGAAGAGAGAAGAATGTTTAGGTATTTACCACAGAAAATTCAGTATTACGGTTTTTTTTCTACCACCTCACCCATCTCCCCAAATGATTAGAAGATAGTTCCTTTTACAACTGAGGGTCCCACTTAATATATTTTCTATTTCTTTGTCTTGCCTCAGATTGACTCACTAAGCCTCATAGTATACAACAGAAGATTCTTGACTTTCAGTATGTTGACATTTTATGGACCGTGTTCAGAACCAAAAAATAGTGATACTTGGTCCTCAGCAACAGTCGATGTCCCTTGTCAAAAGACGGCAAGCAGATGTGATGCAGATAGTGTGTTTCAGCAACTTCTATATATCCTATTCGACCCCCTAACAGTGTCAACCACAGTGAAAGATCTAGTGTCCAGTGCTAGCGATAGTCCACCATTACCACCTACAATGGCCTTAATAGCTGTGCCCCCAGTCAGTATCGCACTTTTTTACCCTTCTGCTAATGAACCAGTCTGTGACAGAGCACCTTAGCTGCAAAAGAAGCATCATCATAACCTGCAACAGCAAGACTATCCACCCTAATTTGGGGTAATTCGGAGGCACAGTTTTGAGGATAAACACTCAAGAGGCCCCTTCATTCTGTGGAGGTCCCAGGAATCAGACCTCTCACTGATCGAACAGCCTAGGGATTGCCCATCAATGTGACTTTCTTCTTCATAGCCTCAACAGTGTAAAAAGAGAACCTAACATTAGAAAGTAAAACATTCTTATAACCATAGCAAAGACAGGTGCACTCTACGTCAATAATAAACCCTCACACTGATGTTAAAATTGAGGGGTTAGTTCGACATATCCTACTAAGAGGACATGTCTTAAGCTCGGACACCACGCCAAGGTCTCTCAAATAGCCCGGGACCCTACCACTCAACCTACCTGTGCCATATGGGCGATATCAGGGGCTGTTGGGCATTACGGGAGCGTAAGGCCTGACTCACAGACAGCTCACCAGTAACCTACAGCATGTAGCCATGCCTGCAATGGGAGGTGGGAGGTGCCTGTGAGCCCCACCCGAGACCGGCTGATATGGCCCAGAGCCTCCCAGGTGCACCTGAATGTAGCCTGTAGATGAAAGGCAGGCACATTTAAATTGGAGTTTATACACCTTCAAAGATATAAACCATTAGAAAACGTGGTACTGGTGTTTAACAAGCAGGATATGCTCAACCCATATGCAGTTGTGCATGTATATAGAGGAGAACATCCTGCACTTGTAGTCCGTTGCTAGGAGCAATCAACAGCAAAAAATGCATACAATGGAAGATGCCAGCAACGGACTACAAGTACCTGTAGCTTTTGATTGTTCTCCACATTCACATTATCGTTATCGTATGTAGGATGGTTATTGTGGTACTTGTAGTCCGTTGCTGGCATCTTCCATTGTATGCATTTTTTGCTGTTGATTGCTCCTAGCAACGGACTACAAGTGCAGGATGTGCTCCCATATATACATGCACAACTGCATATGGGTTGAGCATATCCTGCTTGTTAAACACCACACCGCGTTTTCTAATGGTTTGTATAAAATGTTCTTATCCCTCCCCAGACAGCTGTAGATGTGGAGCAGAAAAAAGTATGGTATGTAAGGTTTTCTTTCCCTCTGCTGGTCTCTTAACATTTTTATCTTTTCTCCCGTCCCAGCTGAGAGGGCATGGGCTCCTCCTGGTGTGGTCAGAGCTATGCTTTGTGATCTGGCCAATCAGTCTACCTGTGTCCCTATGTTGCCGCATCTCTGACCCGAATGATAGACTGCAGCTCCATCCCCCTCCTCCCTGTCTAATATACAATATATTTTTCTAGACTGATTTTTAGGAGTAGATGTGTGGAAATTTACAGAGATCTTCCATGAAGTGTTAATCTCACCGTATCCCTTGGTGGAGAAATATAGCACTGGGATTATCGGTCGCGCACTGAACTGTTCGGCGTGATTTATCAGACCCTCCTTCACCGTCTCATAACCACATAGAACGATCACAGGTTCTGACATTTTCCAGATGGTGAATACTGAGCCGTATTTCTGGCTGAGCTGATAAAGAAAACAAAAAAATTAGGGAAATAAATACAAAAACATAATGTAGACACCATACATATTTGTATCCATTCACAATGGATACAAATATCGAGTCTAAGGGATCCTCCCATTTTTACTAGGCTAGGCTAGGAGTTCAGGACTTTGCTGCAGGGCTACCGATCTACTACCTCTAAGAGTAACCTCCATTTTGCTGACCCAAGAGACACCAGTGTGTGGCCCTAAGGGGCAAGAGTGTGGTCAGCGAACAAGTCAAGGCAAAGGACAGGAAGAATTTGTGATGTACTTAGGTAATAGGTCAAGACAGGTAGCATAGGATGAATACAGAGATCAGGCAGGTGTCAGGCAAGGCAGCCAGGATCAATCCACTACACAAGCAAGTTTAAACCAATACAATAGCACACGTTCGCAGGACTAGACAAGATAGAATCCTATAGCTCCGGAACCTTTGGAAAGCACTCTATCTACCCCAGAGAATGCTACATGTGAATGGAGGTAAATTAGACCATGCATACCCTGGACCTTTAAGAGCTTAGGAGATCACACATGTCCTAAGGGAGTGATCACTAGGTAGCAAGCTGAGATAGTGTGTAACAATAACAGGAATGGAAAGGGTAAGTACACTGGTGGCTCCGCCCGGCTTCACAGTATCGCCTACTCTTCTTTGGTCCAGGCCAAAGATGGAATTTTCTGAAAATAACTGGTGCATTGATGTTCATCGCAGGGTCCCAAAATCTCTCCTTGGACCAATCCCCCCCCCCCTGTTTCCGTATGTCCGTATTTCCATTCCACAAAGAAATAGAATGTCCTATTATTGTCTGCATTATTGTCTAATAGATAGCACTAGTTCTATTAGGGGCCAGCTGTTCTATTCCGCAAAATACAGAATGCACACAGACGTCATCTGTATTTTTCGCGGATCCGTTTTTTGCTGTCCGCAAAATACATAACGTCGTATGCATGAGCTCTTATGGACCTTCCATGAAAGTGTAGGTCACCAATAAAGCTTGAAAATAGGATTTATTGTCTTATGGACTTCTTGGTGCCCATCAATTATAGACTTTTATGCTCTAGCAAGTATGTGTTTTCTGTTGGCTGTGCGAACAAATGTTTTTTTCCTGAGGGAATGTTCTTAACTTAAGGCAGTGGCAACAGACATAATTCAGCCAGATCAATTATATGTTGAGATTCAGAAACCTGATCTCTTAGGTAAAAGGAACATGTGGGGACACCCACCGTGCTGTTCTTTGTAGGACAAAAATGAGCAAAATTGAAGCATTCAAAAAATAAAGACCATAAGGCTTGAAGAGGATTTAGTCACTGAGCAGTTTGGAGGTAACGGTATAGTAGGTGAAGCCAGGATAATGCAAGGTTTAGGCGGAATGTAAGATGAAGAAATGTAAGAAAAACTGCAGATAATAATCAGAAAAGCCCAAAAGCTACTGAATGGATAGTCAAAAACTGCAGATATCTTTTAAGAGATCACATAGCCAAGAAAAAAGAAAGTGAGTTCACGAAGAAGCACTTCTCAAACTTGGCGTAGTGTGAATTTTCCTGCAGATACTGTAGTGCGGCACAAACATGCTTCTGATGCAGGTTTTCGGGATAGACAGTACCAACATGCAGACAGAGAGCAGATCATTGAAGATTTCACTGACAAACTTTTGAAAACATAGCTCCGGCATTGCTGAGCCCCATGGGCATGACAAGATTCATAATGGCCATCATGAGTGTTAAAGGCTGTCTTCCATTCATCACCCTATTCAATGTGGACCAGGTTATAGGCACATCAGGTTGTTGCTCCATTGATCCCATCAAAGAGTTCAAAAATCAGTGGCAGGGAATATTTTTTTGATAGTGATCTTGTTAAGGTCATCATCTTTTTTTCCCTCCAGTAGGAAGAAAGTTGAATCCTCTCTCCAGGTTCTTCTTTATTTATTTGTGCATGGTATTATTCTGTAGAAGGGACAGTGGATATACCTGACCGCATGGATGGCATTAGGTCAATTGGACATTCATATGGTTTCTGAGGTGACAGAATTTTAGCTTCTTGTGAAAAATATCCACATAAGTGGAGTATAAGGAAGGTAGTGTCTGAAGGATTTGAGAGACTTGAGACCTTAGGATTGGCATCTAGACGCCAATGTAGGACTTGCTCAGTTTCCCAGTCAAAAAACTGAGCTTGGAGAAATATCCAAGGTTACCTCTGCAATAATGACTGATAGAGTACATAGAAGGAGATTTTATTATGCAGAACCCTCAGATATATGGCACTAGAAATGAGCGATTTGGCCAGTTCGACAAATTTTTCCCAAAAAATTGGTTCGATCCGAATTTATTTGCGGCGAGTCACGTTAAAAACGGCTATTTCCTGGCTGCAGAGAGCCTGTATATCGGTGTAGAACACTGCCTTGCAGTAACACGCAAGTCTGCTGTGGTAGTGAAATAATACTGTGAGTCCGTATGACATGCAGATGACAGGCGTCGCTCTTAGAATCACTTCACACTTCACTTATTTGGGCAGTCATGGGGCCAAAACTGACCAAATAACTCAAATGTGAATTCAGCCTTACAGGACGATGTTAGCGCCAAGAAGAAGAGCACTCCTTTTACACCCTCGTCAGCTGATTCCACATAGATTTCTGCAGAACCTGTTCTATTAAACGCTGATACAAGTAGAGCCCCCGACAGAGTGGAGAGGGTGTCAGCAGTAAGGTTGTGTTGATGTCACTGATTATTTTGCCCTTCCTTTGATCCGTCAGAACAATAACCCACAAAAACGGATCCTGTCTGTTGAGCATCCGCCTTTACTTTGTCAGCATTTGGTCAGTAATCCATCAGTATTGCTAATGCCAGAAAAAACAGAAGTGGATCCAAAACAGAGATGAAACGCGAATGGATTATTTGCATGTCTTCTGTGTTTTGTACCCACTCCTGCTTGTGGCTACCAAACACAATTCTGATGGGACTAATTCTGATGGGACCATACTGGCCTTAAAGCTGCTACACAGACAGGATCTGTTGTGCGTCTTATTTTTCCTTCCTTCTGACAGATCAGAAGAAGGGTCAAATAAATGATGTCAGCCAGGCCGGAAGGCAAAATAGTGGCCCACTCATGAAGTGGAAAGCATGAGGAGGAGGCCACAGAGTGACACAATGACATTGTGGTGGTGGCGGCAGCATCAGGAGGCCACAGAGTGGCACAATGACAATGTGGAGGTGGCAGCAGCAGCAGTATCAGGAGACAACAGAGTAGCAAGTTGACATAGTGTGGAGGTGACAGCAGCTTTAGGAGACCACAGTTTGGCAAGGTGACATAGTGTGGAGGTGGCAGCAGCATCAGGAGACCACAGAGTGACCTGGTGACAAAGTGGGGAGGTGGCATCAGCATCAGGAGACCAGAGATTGGCAAGGTGACATAGTGTGGAGGTGGCAGCAACATCAGGAGACCACAGAGTGGCAGGGTGACATAGTGTGGAGATGACAGCAGCATCAGGAGACCACAGAGTGGAAAGATGACATAGTGTGGAGGTGACAGCAGCATCAGGAAACCACAAAGTGGCAAGGTGACATAGTGAGGAGCTGGCAGCAGCATCAGAAGACCACAGAGTGACCCGGTGACAGAGTGGGCAGGTGGCCGGCAATACGAATACCAGCTGAAGATGGTGGGTGAAAGAAGGAGCACTTAGCATCAAATGTGTGGCATTAGGCCGGTGGCAACATCAGAATAGTAGCTGAGGCAGGTAGCCAGAAGAAACCATTCTCTTTTGTCAAAGTGTTGGTGTGGCACCATTGATGATCTAGCCTGATGCATCAGGCATTGGTGGGTGGAAATCCTGGCTGATCCATGCCTGATTCATCTTGACAAAGGTCAGTCTCTCCACATTTTGGGTGGACAGGCGACTTCTTATTGGGGTAACTATGGCCCCACCGCACTAAACACCCGATCTGATGCCACACTACTGGCCTGGCAGGACAGCTTTTTCAGGGCAACCTCTGGTAGTTGCGGCCACAAATCCAGTTTGGATGCCCAGTAGTCCAGTTGATCTTCAATGTGGGGTGGCAGGGTGCTATCCAAGTATGCCACTACTTGCTGGTTCAGGTCCTTCTCCAGGTCTAGATGCTGCTGCTGGTGAGTAGTTTTTTCACTAAGCGGGTAAAGAAAGCTGCTCATCAACGACTCTAGACGCAAGTTGCTGCTGATGGAGCTGGAACTGCTCCTTCAACACACCCTGTCACATGAGCCATGGCAGAGGAACAAGAGCGCAGAGGCCAACTGACTACATAGGATGTCTCTATAGTAGTTGAGTTTGTCCTCCCTCTCGGTAGGTGTAAAAAAGGCTCCCATTTTGGAATGGTAGTGAGGGTCCAACAAGGTGGTGAGCCAGAAGTAATCCCTCTGCCGAATGCTGGCAATTCGGCTATCACTACGCAAGCAAGTGAGCATGCATCGGGCCATTTGTGCAAGTGATTCGGAGGGACTCCCTGCCTCCATCTCCACTGCATACTGCCATGGTGTGTCTGGGTCCTCTGCCTCGTCTTCCTCATCACCCTGTGGCTCCTCTAGTTGCTCCTGCTCCTACTCTCCTGTCACTTTTGTGTAAAAAACACCCATTTTGCTACACATTGCTTGTGCTCCAATGATCTCCTCCACCAGTTTAGGCCCAACAGGGCTCATGTGGCCATGAGATATAGGCGCCAGGTCTCCACTCCCCTGACCAGTCAGATTTAACATCATCTGTTCCAGGTCAGGAAGCAGTGGAATGATGTTGTTCATCCTGGCAACTGAAAAATAATGTGTCCTCCTCAAAGGGCATGAGTAAACGGCAGCTGTCGTGCATGAGCTACCACTAGCTGACATCGAAGTTACACAGGGGAGTATGCCTGTCTGCTTGGATCATCAAGAAATCATTTATGGTCTTTCCCTGTTCGTATAGTTGGTCAAAAATGTAAAAGTAAATTCCCCATTAAAAGTGCCCTGTCTGACCCAGGAAGAAAGACAACAGCGACTTAAAAAGATTAAAATAGACAAATTGCCAGGACCGGATGGCATATACCCCCGTATCCTAAGGGAATTAAGTGATGTCCTAGCCAGACCCTTATATTAACGGACTCCATACTGACAGGGAATGTTCCACCAGACTGGCGTATAGCAAATGTGGTGCCAATATTCAAAAAGGGTCCAAAAACAGAGCCTGGAAATTATAGGCCGGTAAGTTTAACATCTGTTGTTGGTAAAGTGTTTAAAGGTTTTGTAAGAGATGCTATCTTGGAGTATCTCAATGAAAATAAGCAAATTACACCATATCAGCATGGCTTCATGAGGGATCGGTCATGTCAGACTGAGCCGGATCGGTTTCAGAGGAGGTGACCCAGACTCATGACCGTGGAATCAGTGGATGTGGAACAGCATGGAGCCCAAAGCAGTGGCCCTATCGCACTCATAGAAGGTGAGGTGCATAGAAGCATGAGGAGAGGCCCGACAGAGTGAGCACAATGACATTGTGGCGGTAGCGGCAAGCAACAGGCCCGCCACAGGCAGAGAGTGGTGGATCTTGGCGGCCTACACACTCGGACTGTGCCACTGGGTGACTAGCGGCGGCACCCTAGGGGTCAGTGCTGAGCCGCCACATCGTAAGCCAGCGGGTACTCTCAGGCCTCAGTACTGAGTGATGCCTGCACATCGTCGACTGCAGTGGCCATGAGTGCCATCAGGGGTCAGCCCTGGCCTCTTCACCTTCTGCCCACAGATTCTACATATGGCCATGTTTACCTCCTGTGGCTGCTTAACAAAAAACTGCCACACCTCTAAGTAGGTTATTTTACCCCAAACACTATGAACTGACTGATTGCAACGCCATTGCTTCTATGAATCTGTGCACCACTACTTTCCGGGCAGGTAGGCTCCTGTGAAGTGGGTGGTCTACCCCGGACACGTTTGGCTCCTGACCTCCCACTGCTGTATCCCTGCTGACTCCCGTCCACACTAGCAACTTGCTGGCTCCACCGCAGCCTCACTGGCAATCTGCCACCCTCTTCTCCGATAATGATGAAGCCCCTATTTCACCCGGCTCCCAAGTGTGATCAGCTACATCTTTATCATGGAGTACTGCCTGCGCATCACTGATGTCCTCCTCAACGGTCTCTGGGTCAGGACCTTCACCGCTCGTAACATCAGCTCCCACGCCACTCTCCTCATCAGTACTTGTCCGCCTAGTGAAGGAAGAGGCGGATGTCTCCTCCACATCTTGGCTGGCCAGTAGCTGCTGACTGATCTCTAGTAGCTCGTCCTTGCTGTATAGTGGGGCTGAGCCCACAGCATATAATACTTCTCTGGCTGAGGGAACAGAAAAAGACAGAGGCAGGTTGAGGACAGGTGAGGGCACAGGGCCTGCTCCCGGGCCATGCCAACTAAGGGTTGTTATTTTCCCACTAATACACTCCAAAAAGGGCTGTAATTTTCTGACTTCACCACGCAACGGCAAATAATTTTTTTGTGCCACTAATAAAAGCAAAAAAGGGCCTTAGAACATAAAACTGCACCGCTGAATGGAACATATATTTTTCTTTTGCCACTAATACACAACAAAAAGGCCTTTAGAACATATAACTGCACTGCTGAGAGGCAAATAGGCTCCATTTTTTTTCCATTTATACATGACACAAAATTCTTTAGAACATATAACTGCACTGCTGAGCAGCAAATAAATTCTTCTTTTTTCCACTTATACACTCCACAAAAGGGCTTTAGAACATAAAACTGCACTGCTGAACGGCAAATAGGCCCTTTTTTCCCACTTATACACTACACAAAAGACATTAGTACATATAACTGCACCGCTGAACGGAAAATATATTTTTCTTTTTTCTACTTATACATGATACAAAAGACTTTAGAACAAATAACTGCACTGCTGAATAGCAAATAGGCCTTTATTTTTTTCCACTTATACATGATACAAAAGGCTTTAGAATATATAAATGTCCACTGAACGGCAAATATATTTTTCTTTTTCCACTAATACATGACAAAAAGGGCTGTAATTTTCACACTTCACCACACAACGATTAATAAGCCTTTTTTCCCCACTAATAAAAGCCAAGATATGCTTTAGAACATATAACTGCACCGCACAAGGGCAAATAAGATGCATAAATATTTTCTTGTAATAAGCCCTGTTAATGCCTGTATCAAACAGCACTTGCACCCCAATAACACAAATGGTTTGCTGGAATTACAGAGCTGTATAATGGCAATTTGGATCCCCAGTCAGTGCAGCAAGGTGTAATAGGATTGTTCCTATTACCCAGGCTGTAACCTCCTGTCCTCTACTGCCGTGTTTCCCAACCAGTGTGCCTCCAGATGTTGCAAAACTACAACTCCTAGCATGCCCGGACAGCCTTTGGCTGTGGAATGATTCCTCCCTATCCTTTCCCTACACCTTGAATAATCTTTCCCTGAACTTGTAAATCGTTCTTTTAGCACAGGCATCCTCAAACTGCGGCCCTCCAGCTGTTGCAAAACTACAACTCCCAGCATGCCCGAACAGCCTACAGGTATCAGCCTAAAACGGGGAATTGTGGGAGATGTAGTTTGACAACAGCTGGAGGGCCGCAGTTTGAGGATGCCTGTTTTAGCACAATGAAGTCTTTCCTAGCACTGTCTCTAGCGCCTGCTGACATCTCTCCCTGCACTAAGTACACTGGAAAATGGCAGAATCCAAGATGGCTGAGGCTATTTATATGGCTGTGACATCACAGGGCTGGCTGGCTGCTGATTGGCTGCATGCATGGCATTATGGGTGATCCTGTGTTCCCAGAGTTCCTTGCTCCGTGTCCTTACACGTGCAGCAGCCATTTTAGGAACAAATGCAATTCGTTACCACGAAGCGTGAGGAAATTCGAAATCGATGGGAATCTAATTTTTTCGTCAACTTAGATTCACTGATCTCTAATTGGCGCAGTAGAGAAGAGGATAGATTCAGGAAGAGGTACTCCATTGACTGAGCTCACAGCTAAAAAGCTCTTGAGGTGTACAGCGGTTACCATGTAACCCTGATGCACGAAGTTGACAGTAGAACCTGAGGCCAGAGGTGTTACCGCAGGACAGAACCACTGAAATTTTCAGTTTTTGAGAGAGGTCATCTACACTTTGGGTCATCACATTTACCAAACCATAGTCAAGCTGCACTGGTCAACGGCACAGTAGGGATGAGGCAGCTGAAGCCATCCGACCAGGCTATTCAAGGATCCAATGGAAGTTTGGCATCATTAGGGAATACTCATCAGGGAATCCCTATATTCCCAGAGGGTGTGGTCCAAGACTTTGCTTCAAACTATCAAGACTATTTTAGCATAATCTGTAGGGAACTGATGAACCTGAAGTTTGAAATGTATGGTGCACTGATTGAGGAAGTTATGGCAAGTCTTGGGATCTCCTTCTTAACACGATGGCAGTGGGAGGTCCAATCTGGTATGACAGATAAATAAATAAAAAGTCCCAAAATACTGTGCCTCTTTGTGTCAGCTTTGCGGTTCCCTGGTGTGCTGTGGGTTCAGTTCACACCATGCAGTCAGTATTCAAAGAAATGGTCGCGCTGCTGCCTCTCATATGAGGGTCTGGATTCCTCTGAAATTGTCAATCAAAGTTGAAAACACAGAGAGTTGATCTCACTATTGACCACGGTTACTGATGTCCTTCTTCCTATATTTAATAAAAATGAATGGACCTCCATAGTGAAGTACTGTCAACTCCGTATAGATTTAAAAGGATTTATTATACTCACAAACAACTATCTTGTATCACAGCATATCAAGGTAAAAAATGCCCGACCCAGGTTTCGCTTACAGACGCCCCTGAAGAAGCGTAAGCGAAACCTGGGTCGGGCATTTTTTACCTTGATATGCTGTGGTCAGTCTATAGGTAGCAAGGAAAGTTTTTAGGACATAATATTACTGACTCAATGAACAACTCCCAGCATGCACACTTGCTTGACTGTTCTTGTAACTCCCCATGGAAGTAAATGGAGCATGCTGGGAGTTGTAGTTTCAGGGCACCTGGAGTGCCGACTCCTGCCATATGGTTTTGTAATTTTTTTGTAGTCCAACCAAGTAGCTGACATGTCTCCTCATAATGAAAAGATCTGTAACTTTGTATTAGACATTGAGGCACATGCAACAGTTTCTGGCATATTTGCCAGATTGCGTCCACATCTCCACCGGACCCCATTATAGTTAATGGGGCTGCGGGGGTTCCATATGCCAGATCCTGAGAATTCTTGCTGGTTGTTCTCTGCCGGAATTGCTGCCGTAGATGTGAAACTAGAATTACATATCTTATGAGCGTGTTACAATGTATTAGTGTTAGCAATCCTCTGTGAGCTAAACACAACACCATTACACAACTCTCTCCTGTTCTGTTCATTATCTCTACTAATACATTGTAACAAGCCCTTGATTGTGTGAGCAGGACTAAGTCAGGAAGGATTCTCAGCCTCTGGATATAAACAATATTTCAGTTCACTGACAGCGAGCAGGAAAGCTGGTTACCATCTCTGCGTATTTTGGGAATGCTGGATTGTCCTCTGTGATTCCTCTATTTTTCTTGAGATGTGTCTATGGTTGATGTTGCAGCTCTGCGTTTGTCTTTGTCTGTTTTTTAGTTTATTTTTAGTCTGGGTGAAGAGTCACCTCGATTGTAATCAGCTCTTAGCCAACATCCAAAGGAGTCAAAGTCCAGACTCACGGCAGAGGAAGCCTCCAAACCATCTAGACCTTCTCCTCTGACACATAACCTGTGTCCAACCAAAACAACAACAACAGCAACGTGATAAACTGAGGAGCAGAGGTAAAGGTCATGTATCCCGAGGCTACAGGTGATGTCATACAGCTAATAATAGAGTATGTTCCTCTTGATTTTTCAATATTCTGCCTATGAGCTTCAGAGCTGAAATCTCCCAACATTAATTCCTTGTTCTAGGAAATGTTCTTTAGTCATTGGATGTAGAAAAAACTAGCTAATCCTGCATTATTGGAGCTGTTAGGTGTCCACCAGCTTGTTATCCAGAAGGTCTAACCTCAGGACACCATTGGTGATTACATGGCTTTCAGAAATTCCAGGCCTAAAATGCTGAGAAGTTTGCTGTGAGCCGGCCTATACATTCCTGTAATGCCCACTGGCCCCTGGTATCGCCCATATGGCACAGGTAGGTGAGTGTTAGGTCCCGAGCTACTTGAGAGACCTTGGCGTGGTGCTCGGGCTTAGACATGTCCTCCACTGCAGGACATGTTGACTAATCTCTCAATTTTAACATCAGTTTGAGGGCTTAATAAGACCGCAGTGTGCACCGGTTTTGTCATTCGTTGCCATTTTGTGTAGAATGTCTATTGTAGTACTTGTGGTCCGCTGCGGGCATCCTCCACCGTATGCATTTTTGCTGGGGATCGCCATTAGCAACGGGCCACAAGTGCAGGATCTGCTCCCCTGTATATATATATATATATGCACAACTGCATTTTTGGTTTGAGCACATCCTGCTTCATGCCACCTTTTAGTTGTTTTGTGTATATATAATTTTTGGAGGTATATAAACTCCTATGTAAATGTAGCCTGTTTTCCATCCACAGACTACATTTAGGGGCACCTGTGAAGACTTGGCCATATCAGCCAGTCTTGGGTGGGGTTCACAGCCTTCTCCCTCCTCCCATTGCAGGCATTGATACATGCTGGAGGTAACTGAGGAGTTTGCTGTGAGCCAGCCTATACATTCCTATAATGCCCACTGGCCCCTGGTATTGCCCATATGGCACAGGTAGGTGAGTGTTAGGTCCCGAGATACTTAAGAAACCTTGGCGTTGTGCTCAGTTTGAGGGCTTAGTAAGACCGCAGGGTGCACCTGTTTTGTCATTCGTTATTGCTATATTGCTAAAATGCTCCATGACCACAGCCTAGTAATTGTCCCTATAAACTTCGGCCACCTTTCCGAGGATGCTGTCATGAAGACGACTCCCATCCATGTCTGGATCATATATATAGATGGAGCAAACATTAACTTCACACATAATGTGTTAAATATATAGTTGCTCCAAAGTTTAACATGTAACACAACAAAGGTCATTAAAAGTCAAGTAAAGGTTTGCTGCAAATGTGTATTTCACAGACTAAATGTCAAGTTACAATGGCTAAATCTGTAGAGGGTTGGGTGCAAATTCTTGTCTATTTGCTTCATCGTGCCAAGGGATAAAGATCAGGCTGGACCAGGGCTGCAAACCTATGGAGAGGTCTGCTTGACAAGGTTTGGAGGGAGTGGAGAAGTTTGGTAGGCAAGGGGTTAATTCCAACCTTTGGGGTGATTTAGCTGGTGGGAGGGGAGAGGTGGGTTTAAAAGTGGGGTAGGGGTGCAGGAAAGTGGGCACTTTGCAGGGACACATTAGCAGCAGCCTTGCACTCGATGATGCTCCACTTTTTAGAGATTATCTACTGTAGTGCTTTATCGTTGTCCTTACCTCTGACGCCTTTCCAGGCAGCATCCAAGCAAAGAGGACTGATGTGGTTGCAGGCGCATGTCCTGGGCCTGCTTGTGGGCATGTCCTGGGCCTGCCAGCTGGTGCTGGGGCCTTCCCCTTGCTAACCACAGAGGACCAAGGCTCCGGCACTCCTGGGTCCAGAAGAGACCCCATAGGTCTGGTGCAGAATGAGAAGCCCCACCAGGGACCGTCCAAAAGATGCCATGGGTAGGAATGTGGCATCACAGTGGTAGCTTGCTGAAAGGAATCCGTCAGCTAGGTGGAACCTCTCCCTCCACAGAAACAGGTGACAGGAGATCAGGAGTGGAAGTGGCTGGAGCTCTTGGGAGGGTTGTCTTTTCCCGGCAGGGGAGCTATGGCCAAGGGGATCTGCTCAGGGAAGAACGCACTCTGGCAAGTCCTACAAGAGAGAGTGTAAAAAGCACTGAAGCCCAGAGGATTGCAGGACAGGAGAATGACAAAATCACCTTGGCCCAGCTTGTGGAGTCACAGCATCCACCCAGCTAGGTGAGATCCATGGGGGTTCCCCCTTTTGCTGCAAAATGTCTTGTGAGTGCTCCTAGGGTGGGGGTAGCCCTGGTGTGGCTGTTAGCAGTGGTTTCCGGGATTTGTGGGGGGTTTAAGGGAACTAGTGGGAGGTTTGGTTGGTCCTGAGTTTGTGGCAGGTCTCTGTTGGTGGCATAGGGTCTACATGCCAGGAAGTTCGGACAAGAGTGAAGGGAGTAGTAATGGGACTGGGATAGCATTGAAGATGCTGGGGGGAAAAGGATGGGAGGAAAGAGAAGGAAAAGGAGGCAGAAGCACATCAGTTGGATGATACAGAGAAGAGAGGGGTCTACGTTTGCTTTGAAGGATAAGATTTGGAAGGAGGAGCAAGTCGAAATTTTTTACTTGCTCCCCTTGGAGAGTTTAAACTTGGATGAAGATCAGAAGGAGGAAAAGAAGGACGATGAGGATAAGTGGAGGTATTGCTTGATCCCTCAGATGTTTTTTAATTGGTTACAGGCTTTTGTGATTCTGGCCAGTGTCATCGAGGAAAAAGGGACAGGAAAAAATTCTGTCCTCTTTTGCTACTTTGAAACAATCAGGGAGGTGTATCAGGTTTACAAGAGGAGAAGGGGTGGGGGTTTCAGGAGCGACTGCGGTATGACGAAACAGTTTTGTCAGCGAAAGGTCGTTCGTCACAGCATTCTCTGGGATCATAAGGACATTGTGATGTGGCTGCGGATGACTGCTTCAGTACTGGCGGGCAGTCCTTTCCAGGCAGAGCCAGAGGTTTTGGGCAGTCTGAGCACTCAGAACAGAAGTGGTGAAAAGGGTATTGTGCTTTCTTTTCAATGAGGGCAGCTGCAAGTATGAGGACAAGTGTAAGCTCAAGCATGAATGCTCCTTGCGTGGGGAAAATCACTCAGCCGCTTGGTTCTTGAAGGGTCAAAAAGGAAAAGGTGGGGGGATGTCGCTCGTAAAGGGTGGGATGCCAATTCTTCTGGCTGATATAGTGCCGTTTCTAAGTAGGTAAACAGATAAGGTTGTGGCGGAGTTTATATTAGTGGGTTTTAGTGGGGGTGTTCGTATTCAATTTGTTGAGGGAAAATTTGCAATCAGCTAGGGAATTTCCAGAAGCGGTTTCCCGAAAAATTGCGTAAAGGTGTGAAATTGGGATGCATGGCGGGCCCCTTTTTGGCCCAACGGATGCCGGAGTTGAGGGTGTCCCCTTAGGGGGTGGGGGGGGGGGGGGCAGTGGGTAGGGTGCTAATAAGGAACCCCACAAATTCCATCTAATTCATCACCTGTCATTTCAAAGGGGGTTCAGTTAACTATGGTATTGCGCCAAAGTTGTGTTCAATAGTTTTACAAGTTTGACAAGGCGGTTTGTTGGGTTCTGGTATATGGTCAGGGGGAATTATTGACCAAGGTTGATATGGAGTCATAAAAGTAAATTCCCCATTAAAAGTGCCCTGTCTGACCAAGGAAGAAGTACAATATCGACTTAAAAAGATTAAAATAGACAAATCGCCAGGACCTGATGGCATACACCCCCGTATCCTAAGGGAATTAAGTAATCTAATATCCAGACCCTGATTTCTGATATTCTGATTTCCTATAAGGTATGTACCGCTCACAATTAGATGTTACAATGCTTTTAAAAATCTCCCATTTTATGGTTGTATTTTTATTTTTGAGGACTTTGTCCCAGTTAGTTAGGCCTATGGCCTCGCTTAGTTGGATAAATTTTGCTTTTTTGAAGTTTGGTATTTTTGTTCCTCCCTTTAGAAACTCTCGTTTGAAGGATAATTGGAAGGTTATTACTTTATGGTCACTATTTCCCAGGTGTCCCCCGACCTGCACGTCTGTTCTTCTGTCAGGTCTATTGTTCTGTCAGGTCTATCAGGTCTATTGGTACTGTACATAAAGGCAGACCCCTCCACCTCACCGGTTTTGACGATCCTTTCTAATTCTAAACAGACTGTAACCCTGTATATTAACGGCCCAGTCATAGCTATCATCCAGCCATGTCTCAGTTATTCCCACTGTCATAGTTATCATCCAGAAATGTCTCAGTTATTCCCACTGTCATAGCTATCACCCAGCCATATCTCAGTTATTCCCACTGTCATAGCTATCATCCAGCCATGTCTCAGTTATTCCCACTGTCATAGCTATTATCCAGCCATGTCTCAGTTATTCCCACTGTCATAGCTATCATCCAGCCATGTCTCAGTTATTTCCACTGTCATAGCTATCATCCAGCCATGTCTCAGTTATTCCCACTGTCATAGCTATCATCCAGCCATGTCTCAGTTATTCCCACTGTCATAGCTATCATCCAGCCATGTCTCAGTTATTCCCACTGTCATAGCTATCATCCAGCTATGTCATAGTCCTCCTCACACATCACTAATTCCAGTTCACTAGTTTTATTAGTCAGGCTTCTGGCATTAGTATACATACATTTGAGAGGTTTTTGTATTTTTTTTACCCTACACCTTTCATTTTGAACCGTTCTAGTCCCTCCTTCCATTCCTCCCCCGGTCTCTATCTGCACTATTTTCCCCGCCTATAATGTAATTACCCCCAGTCCCATTACCTCGCCCCTGGCCTCTATCTGCACTATCTTCCCCCCTATAATGTAATTACCCCCCAGTCCCATTACCTTGCCCCGGTCTCTATCTGCAGTATCTTCCCCTCCTATAATGTAAATACCCCCCCAGGACCCACTACCTCGCCCCCGGTCTCCGATCAGGGCTAGCCTCCCTGCACTCTTCCCTCTACCCCGCTAAGATTCTTACTTACTGTGGTCCCCTTACAGTAGAAGGAAGACTAGCTAGAATCAAGCGACCATATCCAAAGAAAATCTAATGAATCTTTGTTTCTTGCTCCTTTTCTAGAACTCCGGTTTCTTTAAACTCCACTTATGAAAGCAGCCACTTAGTAATGCAAGCCTCAGGTAGAGCAGGCTCTTGGTGAATTGAGTGGTCTAATTTATAGCACCTGCTAGGCCCAGCCACTCCACCTCACCAAGCAGACACAGTCACGATGGACTGTAGGTTGCCAGCTGACAAATTGGCCGATTCGAGGAGGGTGGTGTCCACGGACAGCCACATGCGGAAGATACAATTGCGCAATTTTCAGTCTCTGCTAGAGAAATTGAACTTTGCGTGTTGAATAATGACCATGGGACGGATATTTTATAGGCGTTTGGCTCAGGTGTTCGGGCTCCGCATCACATTTTGTGGCTCGGCAGGGAGCTGCACAAGGATTTGCAGGTCTGGGCGTCCTTTTTGGATAAATACAATGGTCTGTCTTTTTGTATGTCAGACGTAGTGATGACGATGGACTTTGAGCTGTTTACAGATGTGGCCGGGTGCAAGACAACTGGATTTTTGGAGAAGTGAGGCAGTGATCAGTTGGCTGGAGATTAGAGGTATGCCAGAATTTTATCTGTTTGTGCATTTGGAATGGGGATGTCGCGACACAGAGAGCTTGAGGCTGCTGAGGGGGCGTTCTGGAGAACCAACGGGACGCATTTGAATGTAGTGGACATTGATGTTTGGTGTTCTACAGTGCAGGATAACGTCAAACTGGCGCTCCGGGTGTGGCAGAATGTCACCATGTGGTCATGATGGGGGAGCACGGTGACGTCATCGCGCTCAGCGCAGGTTTTTTGGCAGATCTTTTCCACTCAACAGAGGAGCAGACTGCTTCTGTTCTTTCTAAGACTAGAGCTCTAGCCTTCATTTTAGGAAATATGATTTGTTACCACAAAGTGCGAGGAAGTTCTGCTTTGTGGGGAATAAACTTTGGATCAAATTCCACTTCGGATGCTTTGGTTCGCTCAACACTAGTTGATATTTATGTTATTTCCATTATTTATGTTGTTTTGTTTAATAAAATAGCTGCTGTGGCCAATCCACCTACAGTTGTTGAGTCTTCCTTTGGAAGGGGGTGAAATGGTGGGGTGAAGCTTGGGAGGAGAGAGTCGACAATTCCTTAGTCAAGACTCAAGACATATTGAATATTCTAGTTGTCCCCTGACCACGCTGAATTCTGAAGATCTCTATGTCTATGGTGTATGAAGATCAGAGTTTTCGATATCTACATCACCCAGCATGCACTACTCCATGTCTCTCTGTGGACACTTACCTTCTGCAAATTCTTGGCAGCATATCTCAAGTCCATGTACTTGGGGGTCCCTAGCACAGGAATCGGGGTAGGTCCGGGGGGCAATGAGTGGTATCCATGCTGTCTGGACCATGACTGAAGAATATAGACAGTGAGGAGGAAGATGAGGAAGAGAACGAGGATGGTGGTCAGCTCCATGGCTCCTGTGAAAAGGATCAGGTTGTTACTTTCAACTTTGTGTTCACTGTTTTCTCACCAAACTAGACGCGCTGGAATGAACCCTGCCCTGACCTCACAGGCCTCACAACCTCCACATCATTGTTCTGTATCGTTACACTGTTATTATCGCTGTGCCACAGTCTATGCTGGTGATATATAGGATAATGCACTAATACGAGGTACAAATAATCAACTCCATTACAAAACCTTGTCTGTCACCTAGAAAGGCATATCAGATACTGGAATCACTCATGAGAATGATTCTAGTTTCTGAATTTACTATATTTGTGGAGTTTCTTTTGTTTTTTTTTAAACACGTGTAAATTCCCATGAGGCACTTTTACATGTGATCGCTCAATCGCTTGTACCATACACTGCGATACTCCTTGGACCTGAGGGTCACTGGTGGATGCAGATTTTGTCCACTCAGGAATCAGAGATCATGACAATCCGGACGTGTCAGTTTATAAGAACTCCTTAGCGTTTACTCATCAATATCGACTGTCCACTATGTGGTGTGGATTTCGTATCGGAAAATGGGAACCTTGAAAATCTTCAGTTTGACCTCACGTATGTGAGACGTTCGACCCGTGTACAGCCATGTGTATTCTGACTATTCCAAAGTTCTGCTTGTGGCGCGGAGCAATGTGCGGTCAGATATCAGGATGAAGGGCAGACTGCTCCCTGGTTCCCTGTGCTGAGAGATAGAGATGAGCGAATCAAATCCCACGAAGTGGCATTCGATCCGAATTTCAGGATATAATCGATTCACCTAGAAGCCGAATTTCCTCGTGCTTCATGTCAGCGAATCGATTTAACCTGAAATAGTATAAAAAACGAAGAAATTCAAACTTACCTCTTCCATTTGCTTGCGATGGGCTGCCAGCCTCCGTCTTGCTTGAAGATCTTGGCCGAAATACTGTGGGGTGCGAGATTGCATCATCACGCCAGCAGGCACGATGACGTAATTTCGCGCCGCACAGGATTTCGGCCGAGATCTTTAAAGGGGTTCTGCAGTTTGTTACCACTGATGATCTATCCTTAGGATAGATCATCAGCATGTGATCGGCCGGGGTCCGACACCCGGACCCACGCCGATCAGCTGTTTGAGAAGGCCGCGGCGCTGCAGGAGCGCCGCGGCCTTCTCACTGTTACTAGGGCCCTGCTTCAGCGCCGCTGCTGCTAGCGCCCCGCCCAGTGACGTCACGACTTGTATCCATTCAGTGAACAGAGCTTAGCCTCGCCCACGCCACTTGGATACGGGGCGCTAGCAGCAGTAAACAGTGAGAAGGCCGCGGCGCTCCTGCAGCGCCGCGGCCTTCTCAAACAGCTGATCGGCGGGGGTCCCAGGTGTCGGACCCCGGCCGATCACATGCTGATGATCTATCCTGAGGATAGATCATCAGTGGTAACAAACTGTAGAACCCCTTTAAGCAAGATGGCGACAGCGAGCGAGCAAATTTGTGAGCAAAAAGAGGCGGTAAGTTTAATTTATTACTTTTTTATTGTTAATTTAACACTCAGATGCCGCGATCATGTATAAACACGGCATCTGAGGGGTACAATGATGGGGGCGGCTGTCAGTGTACCCGCTACTTACAAAAAAATGCGCTTCATGACAAAGTAATTAGTCACAAAGCAAATTGTGGGGGGAAATTCGGCGAATCAGATTATTCGAACTTTTAAGAAATTCGCTCATCTCTACTGATAGATCCCGTTACTAACGCCGGATACTTCACTAGACGTTCCGCTCTAACCCCCATTCTTAGGATGCCGCAGGCCATATGGTATACACACACTTGCCCCACATCTACTAACACCGCCGTATCTGACTTGCAGTAGTTGGAATGATTTGCACCAAATCTATTAAAAGATTTGAGTTGAATAAATTTGGTGCAAGTGAAGGAGTCTAAAGACCCGTTCTGCTCCTGCTGTCAGCAGACGTCCTGCAGATCTGCACCGAAGACTCTCTTCTTAGTACTTTGGACTAAAATGACATTACCTAACGCGTTTCTTTTTCACTTTTTAAACTTGTTGAGTGATGAGAAAACTGTTTATGTAAGTCCAGAACATGCAGCCCCATCCTGCAGACACAAAGGCAAGCTTCTCACTGACCTGCGTAGTCCGGCTCCTCCGTCCCGGTGAACCTCAGCTGAGTTCTGATCCCTCACCTGTCCCATCGAAGATCCATTCACCAATACACTAATGATTAACCCCCGGAGTATCTCATTAACCCCTTAGTCTCTGTGTGTTTGTGTAAGTGTGCGGCAGCACTTCACTCTGCCGGTTACACCAGTCTTCCCTGTTTGTTTTACAATGGCCGCAGAGACCTCCCTAGGAATGTTACCTACTTGTAGATGGCAAGTTCTTCTGATCAGGGTCCTCATACCTATTATTTTTTATTTTAAAGGGATATTCCAGTTATATAAAGTTGTCCATATTATGAGAACAGGGGCTCTGTACCCTATGGGGGTAACTCCGGTACTCCGACAGAAACGTATAAATATCCATTCCATTCAATTTTGGGGATCCACCTGGTACAGGGCCCTAATCTCGTGATGGGTGGGGGTCGCAGAGGTAGGACTACCACCGATCTAATCTGTGGATAGAGCTTAACTGTCTATAACCAGAATACCCTTTTAAATGGAAATTTGCCTGTATCTCTGTAATGTCTGATCTTCTTAGTACGTAATATGGGTGTGCTAAAAAAATAAGCAGCTGCTGCCAAGGCCGATAAGATAATGGGCTGCATCACAAGGGGCATAGACGCCCGTGATGAGAACATAGTCCTACCACTTTACACATCACTGGTCAGACCACACATGGAGGACTGTGTACAGTTCTGGGCTCCTGTGAACAAGGCAGACATAGCAGAGCTGGAGAGGGTTCAGAGGAGGGCAACTAAAGTAATAACTGGAATGAGGGATCTACAGTACCCTGAAAGGTTATCAAAATTAGGGTTATTCACTAAGGTGAGATGTAATAACTATGTATAAATATATCAGGGGTCAGTACAGAGATTACTCCCATCATCTATTTATCCCCAGGACTGTGACTGTGACGAGGGGACATCCTCTGCGTCTAAAGGAAAGAAGGTTTGTACACAAACATAGAAAAGGATTCTTTACGGTAAGAGCAGTGAGACTATGGTCTCTTTACTGTAAGAGCAGTGAGACTATGGACTCTTTACTGTAAGAGCAGTGAGACTATGAACTCTTTACTGTAAGAGCAGTGAGACTATGGACTCTTTACTGTAAGAGCAGTGAGACTATGGACTCTTTACTGTAAGAGCAGTGAGACTATGGACTCTATACTGTAAGAGCAGTGAGACTATGGACTCTTTACTGTAAGAGCAGTGAGACTATGGACTCTTTACTGTAAGAGCAGTGAGACTATGGACTCTTTACTGTAAGAGCAGTGAGACTATGGACTCTTTACTGTAAGAGCAGTGAGACTATGGACTCTTTACTGTAAGAGCAGTGAGACTATGGACTCTATACTGTAAGAGCAGTGAGACTATGGACTCTTTACTGTAAGAGCAGTGAGACTATGGACTCTTTACTGTAAGAGCAGTGAGACTATGGACTCTATACTGTAAGAGTCAGTGAGACTATGGACTCTTTACTGTAAGAGCACTGAGACTATGGACTCTTTACTGTAAGAGCAGTGAGACTATGGACTCTTTACTGTAAGAGCAGTGAGACTATGGACTCTTTACTGTAAGAGCAGTGAGACTATGGACTCTTTACTGTAAGAGCAGTGAGACTATGGACTCTTTACTGTAAGAGCAGTGAGACTATGGACTCTTTACTGTAAGAGCAGTGAGACTATGGACTCTTTACTGTAAGAGCAGTGAGACTATGGACTCTTTACTGTAAGAGCAGTGAGACTATGGACTCTTTACTGTAAGAGCAGTGAGACTATGGACTCTATACTGTAAGAGCAGTGAGACTATGGACTCTTTACTGTAAGAGCAGTGAGACTATGGACTCTTTACTGTAAGAGCAGTGAGACTATGGACTCTATACTGTAAGAGCAGTGAGACTATGGACTCTTTACTGTAAGAGCAGTGAGACTATGGACTCTATACTGTAAGAGCAGTGAGACTATGGACTCTTTACTGTAAGAGCAGTGAGACTATGGACTCTTTACTGTAAGAGCAGTGAGACTATGGACTCTGTACTGTAAGAGCAGTGAGACTATGGACTCTTTACTGTAAGAGCAGTGAGACTATGGACTCTGTACTGTAAGAGCAGTGAGACTATGGACTCTTTACTGTAAGAGCAGTGAGACTATGGACTCTATACTGTAAGAGCAGTGAGACTATGGACTCTGTACTGTAAGAGCAGTGAGACTATGGACTCTATACTGTAAGAGCAGTGAGACTATGGACTCTATACTGTAAGAGCAGTGAGACTATGGACTCTATACTGTAAGAGCAGTGAGACTATGGACTCTTTACTGTAAGAGCAGTGAGACTATGGACTCTGTACTGTAAGAGCAGTGAGACTATGGACTCTATACTGTAAGAGCAGTGAGACTATGGACTCTATACTGTAAGAGCAGTGAGACTATGGACTCTATACTGTAAGAGCAGTGAGACTATGGACTCTTTACTGTAAGAGCAGTGAGACTATGGACTCTTTACTGTAAGAGCAGTGAGACTATGGACTCTATACTGTAAGAGCAGTGAGACTATGGACTCTGTACTGTAAGAGCAGTGAGACTATGGACTCTATACTGTAAGAGCAGTGAGACTATGGACTCTATACTGTAAGAGCAGTGAGACTATGGACTCTATACTGTAAGAGCAGTGAGACTATGGACTCTATACTGTAAGAGCAGTGAGACTATGGACTCTATACTGTAAGAGCAGTGAGACTATGGACTCTATACTGTAAGAGCAGTGAGACTATGGACTGTATACTGTAAGAGCAGTGAGACTATGGACTCTATACTGTAAGAGCAGTGAGACTATGCACTCTATACTGTAAGAGCAGTGAGACTATGGGCTCTTTACTGTAAGAGCAGTGAGACTATGGACACTTTACTGTAAGAGCAGTGAGACTATGCACTCTATACTGTAAGAGCAGTGAGACTATGGACTCTATACTGTAAGAGCAGTGAGACTATGGACTCTGTACTGTAAGAGCAGTGAGACTATGGACTTGGTCAGTGACTGCAGAGACACTTGTCTGACTGGACCGGAGATGCAGAGGAGAATATTAGCCAAACAGCAGGTATGCAGTTTAGTGCCATGATAGACAGGAGGGCCAAGCAGGTGGCAGTCAGGGTGCTGGTGAGGGATGACCAGAGACAGTTCTGCCTCTAGCATGCCATCTACCCATCTCTGCTGTCCATATACCAGGCCCAGGGTAGGCATGGTATATGAACAGCAGAGATGGGCAAATGGCATCCCAGAGGCAGTACTGTCTCAGTGCCTCTGGTAAGGTTATCCTGCACCACACACCAGCACCACGACTGCCAGACTGCCAGTGCCACCTGCTTGGCCTGGCTGAGCTCTGGCACTTCACTCACTGTATTATTTATGACCCTTATTGCCAGCCTGCCCACAGTCCACATCCACCCACCCCCAACACCTAACAGTCACCTGGGTAAGTCTGTCACGGACTAGTGATCGGGCACAGCACTGGGCAGTAGCTGGACACTTCTTCTGAAGCAGCCGTGCCAGGCGAGCGGTAATCTCCCTCTTTTTGCTGGCTGCTGGCTCCGCCCTGTATTTCCCGCCTGGAAGGTGGGCGGAGCCAGCCTGCCCACTCTTGAACTGCATTGCGCCGTATGGTGCGCGCCCTGGTGGTGATTCATCAGGGCGCGCACTGTGCTCCAACCAATTATGTGCAGACATAAATTTAAAAAAAAAATTGTGGCGCCAAGGGTTGAGCGAACCCGAACTGTAAAGTTCAGATTCATACCGAACTTTACAATTTTTCGCACCCGGACCCAAACCCGAACATTTCCGTAAAAGTTCGGGTTCATTGTTCAGTGATTTCTTGGTGCTTTTTGAAAGGCTGCAGCAGGGGCGGATTAAGTGCATCATCGGCCCGGGGCTGTTTCATAAACTTGGGCTCCATTCCTCTATTTATCAATGACCCCCAACCCCCCATATTTATAGTAACTATTTAAAGATAACTACACAACATGAAATTCTTTGCAAACTTCAAATCTTTATTGTAGTTTTTATAACAATGGTAAATGGTCCTTCAAATAATATATTAAATGGATTAATTTTTTTTTATTACAGGGGATTGATCCAAACTAGATTACTGTATTTTGCGCCCCATAAGACACACTTTTTTCCCAATAAAAGTGTATGTAATGCCGGGAAACAGTAATGAGGCCCAGCAAATCCCAAACGTCCTAAACATGAAAATAGTATACCAGTATTTTATCTATGCAGAATTTTCCCCATTGCCCGGTTTAATCCAGCTATATGGCATTAGTGCCCCCCATTTTCCCCCTGATGAACGATTGTGTAGAAACGTGACACGTCGGGCATTGGGAGACACTGATTGCTAGGTTTATCTAGGGTGAGGTCCCCACATAGGGACAGGTGTCTGGACGGGGTTGCCCCTTTCGGGGCGGGTGCTCTGTACAGATAGGAAGGGCTGGCGTAGCATTCCCCCCCCTCTCCACCTGACAGGGCATTCCAGGGTTAGTCATCTCCCATCTGTTTGCCCCTCCAGATACCTTGTAACCTCCCCACTGCCCACCTGCGGATCACCCGTCTGCCCACCTGGATGGTACATCATTATGCTGATCAGGCACTGAGGCGGACCTGCGGATCACCCGTCTGCCCACTCGGATGGCACACCACTATGCTGACCAGGCACTTTGACGGGATCCCTGTCCTACGATCACATATATGGTGAGCTTGTTCCAATTTTTCTATTGATACTGGGCATGTCGATTATTTTTCCACTTATGTTGTGTTTTTGTTGGTGTACGTTTTTAACCTTTATCTATTTAAAGTTATATTTTATTGTCCCCCATAGCCGGGGTCCCCCTGGCTCTCTGATTTTCACACTTTTTTCCCCCCCAAAGGTGGGGGGGGAAATACAGTAAAAGGAAAAGTGACTTGGTTACTTATAGCAAACAATCAGATTCCACCTTTCATTTCCCAAATGAGATCTGAAAAATGAAAAGGTGGGATCTGATTGGTTGCTTGGGACAACTAAGTCAGTTTTCAGTACAACCAGTTTGGAAAATGTACAATAGTGCCATACTGTATTAGGGTTGTTTCGGGTATCGAATTTTCGATACCCAATCGATACCTTTGTCCCGGTATCGATACGATACCGGGATCTGCCTTTTCTTGGTACTTTGGATGGCGCTGCTCTCGGCGCTCCATGTTCAGTCCGGCAGCTCAGTGAGGAGGAGGCAGTCCCTCCCTCCCTTCCCTCGTGCTGCTACTGCTGCAACCAATCAGGAAGAGATAGAGAGAGGGGGGCGGGCGCACTGAGCCACCAATGAAAAGGGACGTTTAATACACTGCAGAAAGACATTGCTGGCACCCGACCTGACAGGGAGCTGCGATCGGCATTTAACCCCTCAGGTGCGGCACCTGAGGGGTTAAATGCTGCGGATTCACAGCTCCCTGTCAGGTCGGGTGCCAGCAATGTCTTTCTGCAATGAGGTTGTATAAACACAATTACCCCGGCTGCCACCATTACAGACCTCTTCACCACCAGCGGGTTTCTCCTGTGAGTTCCCTGCCTGAACTCGGAGTAGTCTAGAATCTCCGAGCAGGACAGTCATAAATCAGTTAACCCCCTCTGACCCGTGCTATGTGTAGGCTTTTTCTTTTCTGCTCCACCGCACTCATTTCTGATAGCGGCCGTGTCTCATTGCTTCCCCTGTCAGCGCCTGCAGCTCTGGCCGGTAGGACGTGTGTGGGGAAGTCAATGGGAGTTAGGCTGGGAGCCTTGTCTATCTCCTCTGAATCAGGGGCAGCTGAAGACACTGGCAAAGTGACCTATATACAGAACACAGGTCAGAGAGGGGAACTCATTTATTACTAAGTGTCTTGCCCCCGCAGTGTTAAAATCATTGGTGGCAGTGGCCACAGGGTCCCCTCCATTGGTGGTACAGTGGTAGTTCCATGTTACCATGGCAGCCAGGACACTATTGAAGCCCTGGTTGCCATGGTCAGTTCCCTGCTGCTGTGGGCACTGTGCACAAGGCAGCAGGGAGTGTGAGATTCCTATTCACGCTGATAGAGATCTATAAGGGTGAATAGGAGAAGGGCTTAAAAGATCCCAGGTTCTGGCCCCTAAGGAGGGAAATGGTTATTAAATAAAAAGTAAACCAAAAAAAGTATTAAAAAGTAAAAAAAAACACACCAAAATATTAAGTATAAATCACCCCTATTCCCAATTTTACATATAAAATATATAATTAATCTATAAATAAACATATTACATATTGCCGCACCCAAAAGTCCAAACTATTCAAATATTTAAAAAAATTCTCCTGTGCGGTGAACGTTGTAAAAAAAAAATAAAAAAAAAAAAATGCGCAATTCACCATTTTTTTTAAAATCACCTTGTCCACCCCTAAAAATAGGATAGGGCTGTTCTATTATAGGCCAGACGTTCCATAAAATGCGGAATGCACAAGGCTTTTTTGGCATTTCATTTATTTTCGCGTGGTATCGAATGGTATCGAGTATCGCAATACTTATTTGTGGTATCGAAACCGAATCAAAATTTTGGTATCGAAACAACTCTATACTGTATATCCTAATAAGTATCAGAGGAGAGGACATACACTCTTACAGACCACATACATTTACAACATCCCTCATAATCACGTTCAGTAAATGAACAATCTAGAAATTACAAAAAAATATTACAAAACCATATGCAGCGTACTCAAGTTAGGGTTAATAGTGTTCTTGGGTGTGGTAGTGCAATGGTGACCACTAACCTGAGACAGGCTGACTCTCTGGCAGGTAGTTGTAGATAGAGTTCGTGACGCCAGTGCCAATTAACGGTGGCACACCGTTTGCTGATAGTAGGAATAAATGAGGGACCACGTTGTAATAAAACGGAACTTGAACTTTACTAAAGTCTGTGATGGTCATCATACATGGACACAGATGGAAGCGCAGTTCCTTAGAAGATGGTTGGTTTACATTAAGCCTCAAGTTACAATACATTCAGTGGCAGGCGATATGTAGCAAGGTAAATACAGAGGGTTAACACACAGGACTCTTGCAGTACAGGCGGCTTGCACTCTCTACCTGTCTGATCCTGGGAATGTAGACACTTTCCTCCAAGGCCCCAATGCCCTCTCTCGGCTTATATCCTTGGGATTAGATTAAGTACCTCCTCTGGTATATATAGTACCTCTTGCTGTCTTGGTTGCTGCTCTGCCTTCCCTCAGCTCCTCAGGCTGGTGACCAGAAATGCTCCTGCAGGAATCCTTCTCCTGTTCGCAGCTCGACTAAGGAGGCAACACATCTCCACTAGTCCTAGGGTCTGGACTGCTCCTCCCAGGGAATGAATCTTCCTAGGCTGGACCCTCTCAGGCTATAGGGCCTGGGCTGACTTCAACAGGCTCAGGGCCTGAACTCTGGACACCTTCACAGGCTCATGGCCTGGGCTTAACTTTACAGGCTCAAGGCCTGAGCTTAGACTGCTTGTGCCTTCCCTGACTGGGCCTTATATAACCTAGGGCTCCCTAGCTCCCTCTAGTGACTAGAGCTGGAATGAAATCCCTAGCCGGCCTGCACATGCAATACTCACAGTAACAGGGAAGTGCATAGCATTACATTACATCAGAAGATTATTTATACCAACCTCCCCATAAATAAAGGGGAAACGACAGCACACCAGTGACCCTTCTGTAGTGACGGGCATTACAGCTCCCGTACACTACATACCCCGCTGCTTTAAGGTGAGTACGACCTCGTACTCCAGCAGGGCCCGCCCAACTGGAATTTTCACCTGGAATACAAAAAGGACATGCAGGCATACATATTCATAATGTGGGGAGTTAGCTCTGGTCTCGAGGATCGTTCACAAAAACTTCCTTCCGGACAACGGATTTCACGTCCAAACAGTGCGTTTATTATAGCAGAAACAACACAACAGGTGCAAAACAATAAACACTGGCCCGGCTAGGCTCTAACTAAACATATTAGTTGGGTCCCTCACTCACCTAGTGGGTACAGTTCACACCCTGTGAACTGCTGCGGCTTTCTCCAGCCCAATGTCCCACAGCCTCCTGGCTGTTCAGAGCACTGTTCACACACAGCCTCCGATCAGTGTCCGTTGGGGAATTCAGGCTCACCAGACCTCCTGACTGTGGCCCTGCGACCCTTCCAGGCGTCGCTGTGTCCCCAATTCCGGGCTGTCGCTTAGCCCCGTGGCCCCTCAGCCAACTCAGCCGAGACCACTCACACAGAGCCTCTGTCTCCAAAGCTCTCTCCAGAGTGGGCCCCACCCATGTCCAACAAGAGGATTAAATATCCTCCCTGGACATGGGCATTGTCCAAAATCCTGGACTGGAGCATGGGGAACAGGCACCCACCCAGCACATTGCCTGTTCCCAGTAAAAGCCCGCCCTGGAACTGGCTGAGCGAGCTATACTAACACTAGTACTTGGGCTTTCACTCCCCAAGGCCAGGCACCTTGGTGACACGCTCTCTCTGACGGCCTCCCTGGGGTTTCACTGCACACCCCAGTGTTCACATTGCCACATATCCCCCTCTGTTCACACCTGTGGGGGTGAACACATGTACCGCCTGGTCGCTCGTGATAGGGCACCCGCATTATCTTGCCATCTTTAAGCTCAAGGGTCCCCTGGAAGATGTGGCCAGCCTCACAGGCTTCCCTTTATTCTGCCACAACCACGCCAGCAGAACCCAGTTCGTCACAAACACGAAGCTTACTAACCTACCAGTCATCTTGTCCCATACTAGAGACACCTGGTCGCTACTAGCAACTACCACAGTTTTAGCGGACCTTGACCTGTCAGCCTCTTTTTGTCTCTTTGTTTTATCAACAGATAGCATCTTTCTTTTTCCTTTACTCCTCCAGGGGTTATGTCAGGTTTGGCTTCAGTTTCAGAATCTTCTGCTTCTTCAGTGGTACTCCCCACTTCAGCAGACTCTTTTCCAGTCTTTTCTTTGGAGTCTCCATTCACTTTATTAGCCGTCTTATGCTTCACGGACATGGCATCATATCCTTTCCTTCTTAACTCCTCCTCCTCTTTCTCATCAAGGTTGGAGGCACCGGGGATATCAGGACCTTCGCCAGACTCGTCGTCTTCTGGCAATCCCTGCAGAGGTTCACCCGGGACATGGTCCTCCTTTCGGGCAGAATTCAGGGGAGCCAGCCCATCGGAGTAGACAGGACCCTCATACTGGTCGTCGGTCCCCCCGTATTTCTTCCCCAGCAGACTGCTAGCTTTCTGGAAGGCATTGACAGCAGAGGGAATGTCTTTCATGACCAGGTCCTGGCCACACACTGTCACGAGTCTCTGGGTTTCTGCATCCACCTCAGCACCACCATCTGGTTCAGCAGATACATCTTCCATCTTCCTCTCTGCCTCGGCTGGCACCACAGCGCCACCACCTCCAGACCCATTCTTAACGGGTTCTGACTTCTTGGCATCTTTCAGAGGATCTTCCTCTTCAGGCATCTCATTGTCTTCCACCGGCTGCGCAGGAGCACGCTTAGGCTTCTCCAACTCATAGACTTCATCTTTTGAGCTCCTGAGATCTTCCATCTCTGCTCTGAGTTGCTTGTTCAGCCACTCCAATTCATCTTGCTCCTTAAGCGCTTTTTCAAGGGCTCTAGCCAAGGAGAGGGCCATGGTCGTCTTCTTAGTTTTTCGGACTAGCTTGTTAGCAGCGCCCCGCTCTTGGGCCTTCTGGTCCAGCTGCTCTTCACTCTGTTTCGGTGTAACAGCAGTTGTAGGAGTCCCACCATTCTTTCTTAGACACTCTGTGGGATTTCCACCCAGGGACTCTTCAAGCCCATTGTTGAGGTCTACTATAGACTTTTGTGCCTTTCTGGAGTCTTTTCCCTTCCCCAGGACACCAGGCGGTAGACCCTTCAGTTCACTCATCTTTTCTGGGGTCTCCTCTTTTGACCCTTCTGCAGCCTTCTTCGGTGACCCTGTGACGACAGCTTGTCCCTTCTCTATCGTATCTAGGGACCGTGTGGCGAGAGTGAGATCAGCCTCCGGTTTGCCGCTGTACTGTTCTGTCAGGTCATCTAAGACTGACTGGATATGAGCTTCAGACACTAGGCTGACGTCACCCGACTGAACTCTTGTCTCGTCAGATATAACTGTCGTCTGGTTGCTACCAGTAACCACGTCAGTTTGGCAAGACCTCAACATGGCAGCCTCTCTCTCAGAGTTGCTGTCGGTCATAGCACCTGCTTCATATATACTGCTCATGTCATTCTCATTTCCGTCCTCTAGGGGCACCGATGAGCTAATCCCCACCTGGGACATTTTATTAACCATAGAAACCTGTGGAGACTGCATATCCACTTCTAGTACGTGTGGTACACCCTCTAGGACTGCCCCATGTACTTGCACATTTTTCACAGTGGTTTCCCTCAGTTGTGAACTCTCAACATCAATTAGCATTTTTATACCATCCACATTTTTACCAACAGGGGGAGCTTTTTCCCCAATCACAGCCTGCAAAGGGGAAGGACTGTCATCATCCTCATCCCTTCTTGCACATAGATCCACATTATCATTATACATTTCATCAAACTCTGCACCTTCACTTGGCACCGTGTCGGCACCATTGTTTCTAATGGTCATTTCACTTAAACCATTGCTTCCTATCTGCATTTCCCTTACACCTTCATTTAAAGGGACAGGTACAGGTTCTGTAGGAGCTTCATTACTTCCTACAGAAGTGTCTCCATTGCCCCACATTACATCACGCATGAGCCTATTTCCAACATCAAGTCCATCAGTCTCTGTTCCCACCATGGTCTCACCCTCCGTGCGGACCACTGGATAGTCCACAGGATTCACATAATTGTCCCGGACAAACATCATTCTACCTCTTACCCAGGCTAGCATGGGATCTCTGATTTTCGCCATCCCAAACCTAGCCTTGGTCACGGGCACTTTAAACAACATCTTGAGCTTCTCCCTGCAGATTCCTGCGAGAGAGCAACCGCAACAGGCTTACCAGCCTGTTCAGACACAGCATTTTTCCCATAGTCACTCATTTTTGAGACATCTTCACGCCGCAGCGCTTTATCACTCACCAGCCTGGCAGGTAGCAACTGCCGCCCGGCTCATTGTCACAGGGTCTGCCACAAAATTATCAACAGGAACAGTCTTACCGATTGTCGTCACTGACTCGGCACTCCCGGAAGATAAGGGTAGTCCAGGAATATCTCCAGCACGGTCATCACCCTTCTCCTCAATGCAGTAGTTGCCACGGGAGACGCCTTGGACTTGTCTCCTGTCTTTTTCTGGACGGACATTCCAGCCGCACCCTTTAGGATTCTGTGCACAGTCGCAGGGAAAATAGGCACTCCTGAGAAACGCACTGCTCTCCACCTCTTTGTCTTCCCGACGGTTGCCCTTGGCAACGGCACATATTACCTCGAACAGTCCACTCAGAGCCGCCTCTCCAAGTGCCGCACTCGGCTTTCTCACCAACCGATCAGTCTCCAGCACCAGCTGCTCCACTACACCCTCAGTGGTCTTGGTTTTCCGCCAAACCGGGCCACTTCTCACATATGGCATCACCTTTGGCATAAGCAGCTTCCGCCACACCTGACTATCTTTCACCCAGGACGCCATTTTGAGCAAAAAATTTCCACAGGTCAGTTTTTTTCCTTTTTCCCTCTTTTGTGCTTCTGGCCCTTTAAACCTTCGCACTGCTTGCACCACAGGGAAAAACAGTCCAGACAGCAGTTCTTTTGCAACCCAGCAAAGTGTCCAGGACCACACGAGCAGCACCTGCTCCACCGAACAAACAGGCTTCCGGCCCTAAGCTCCAATACAGCAATCGCACAGTTTTTCCTCTGTCCTGTCGTTGCCCCCAGCAACACTTTACCTTTATCCAGCAGGGACAACTTGCCCGCATCCGACACCAAATGTGGGGAGTTAGCTCTGGTCTCGAGGATCGTTCACAAAAACTTCCTTCCGGACAACGGATTTCACGTCCAAACAGTGCGTTTATTATAGCAGAAACAACACAACAGGTGCAAAACAATAAACACTGGCCCGGCTAGGCTCTAACTAAACATATTAGTTGGGTCCCTCACTCACCTAGTGGGTACAGTTCACACCCTGTGAACTGCTGCGGCTTTCTCCAGCCCAATGTCCCACAGCCTCCTGGCTGTTCAGAGCACTGTTCACACACAGCCTCCGATCAGTGTCCGTTGGGAATTCAGGCTCACCAGACCTCCTGACTGTGGCCCTGCGACCCTTCCAGGCGTCGCTGTGTCCCCAATTCCGGGCTGTCGCTTAGCCCCGTGGCCCCTCAGCCAACTCCAGCCGAGACCACTCACACAGAGCCTCTGTCTCCAAAGCTCTCTCCAGAGTGGGGCCCCACCCATGTCCAACAAGAGGATTAAATATCCTCCCTGGACATGGGCATTGTCCAAAATCCTGGACTGGAGCATGGGGAACAGGCACCCACCCAGCACATTGCCTGTTCCCAGTAAAAGCCCGCCCTGGAACTGGCTGAGCGAGCTATACTAACACTAGTACTTGGGCTTTCACTCCCCCAAGGCCAGGCACCTTGGTGACACGCTCTCTCTGACGGCCTCCCTGGGGTTTCACTGCACACCCCAGTGTTCACATTGCCACAATATATATCAGCATCATCTGCATAGATATTCATATCAGGTCCAGCTGGCAAAGGTGAAGTGCGGTGACAAGGGGAGTCGTTCTCTTCCTTCAGGATAGTGAATGGAACTGGGGCGCTGACCTGGCACAGCGGATAAAAGGGAATACCAGGATAGTCCATGACATAATATAAGTCCATAATAAAATATTATAAATTTTGGCTCACACTCAGGGAGTCCATGGAAATAAAGATCACAGAGGCTCGCACATGGGGAGTCCATCTCTGGGCACATTGGCTTAAATATAAAATCTGCGATAAATACGGTCAGCAATACACATACTATTGACATCACAGGACTCTGACAATACCAGGGCCATGTTATCCTGGCAAGTCCTGCGTACCCTAAAAGTGCTGACATAAAATTCCCTTTCAACCTGAAATGGGGGTTAAAAGGGGAAAAAGGTGCAAATAAAAGCACAACTTGGATTTGTTGAGATTTTTCAAAGCAGGCATCGTGTCCCGGAAACCAACAGGGCAGGCTGGGAGCAGTGGTTCACAGTGGCAACTTATCTTCACAAAAATGCCACCGGCCGTGGGGAACTGGCAGCAAGCTCCACCAGTCTGTCAACAATATGGGACAGCTCCTGCAACACCTCCAGATACTCCTGTGAGATGAAGCATGGCCTAGCAGGCCTGCTCACAGGTAGGTGTCGTACTCCTCTGGCTCATCCTCAGAGGAATGATAATGGGGCTCCCAGAGCAATTGTTCTGGCCTAGCAGGCCATATTTGGAAACCGTCACCTCTTACAATTTTGATAGGAGGAGGCTTATCCAGAGCAGCCTCCATTTCTGCATCGGTCCTAGGAAAAGGGACCCACTAAATGCAGTCAGCATAACTGAGCTTTTCTACTCGGTATATTTTCATCCGCAGGGACTTTATAGCCAATGATCCGCTTGCAGGCGGCTTTGGTGGAGATATTTGAACCCTTGCAGAACTGACCACTGCTAGGCGTCGGGCTTCAGCGCAGACCTCGGACCTTTTGCAGCTCGCCTGAACCTCGCGCTCTTTCTCCCTTTGCACTGCCTCAGGAGGTGTATAAGGGTCAGCAGGTCTCTGCAGGACAATGGGTTCCCAGAATACGTTGGGCCCCAAAAAGATCGGGCTGTGTAGGTAAGTGGAGTGGGTCGGCTTGGATCCTGTCTTCTCATCTAGGGCTGGCAGTGCACACTCATCCTCATCATCCCAGGTTTCAGGCCGGACCCTGGGGCGGACAACTGCGGTGGCATACGGTCCTCTCAAGCCCTCCGCTGGAGTGTACTCCACTATTTCACCCATAATCAAATTGTGCAGGTGATCGGGCAGATAGTGGCGCTTCACTGAGCGCCTATTCACATAAAAGTCCCGGCCTGTACCCAGCTCTTGGATAAACCCGAACCCTCTGGCCTTATCGAACGCCACAACGATACCCCGGCGTCGCTCTAACTGCGGCTTACCCTGGAACGGCTCTTCCTGGATAGATTTTGTCATCTCCTCGAACCGCTTCTCCCGGGCGGTAGTCTTGTGCGCAACCGCAGCCTGCAGCTCCGCCATCAGTGTCGGCCATTGCGTGTGCCGATGACAGGTTACATCTCGGTCCGGTGAGTCTTCTTCCGGTCCGGTGGTCCAGGCTGGAGGGTCCCAGGTCTCCGGTGCAGGGGAGTCTGGTGGTGTGGCGCCCCACTCTCCTATGGGCTCTGGCTCGGGCATGCTTGCGTCCGGCGCCTCCATCTTCTCTCCAGCTTCTTCCAGCTTACTCACAGACTCCTCCCTCGGGCTGGGCAGATCTCTCCTCAACTCAGGCCCGCCCCCTAGGTATAACGCAATAGGGTAGGCGGCCACATTATAATCCACAAAGATGGGCGGAATCCCAGGGTAGTTTTCTCCTCCCTCCTGGAGGGTTTTGGCGCCAAATATTCACGCCACTGAGGACAGTGATGGCGCAGGAAGAAGTCTAATGGCGCCAGCGGCCATCTTGGGCGCCATGATGCGGATATTCACTGACAGCAAGCCGCGGTAGTAAAACAGCATAAAAGTCCACAAAAATGCACCCTGATGCGGCGATTTTCTTCCTCTAGATAGTGCAACACTGCACAGCGCTTTTTAGAGGTTTTTGGGACACTTTTCTGTACGTTTTAAGTCCACAAAGTCCACTTTCAATAAACAGGCAATTTGTCACTTTGGTCACAGGGCAAACTGGATAAGGCACAAAGTTCACGCTTCTTGCACTAGGAAGCGTGCGAATCCTGTTCGTGACGCCAAAAGAGAGGTGCAGCGTACTCAAGTTAGGGTTAATAGTGTTCCTAGGTGTGGTAGTGCAATGGTGACCACTAACCTGAGACAGGCTGACTCTCTGGCAGGTAGTTGTAGATAGAGTTTGTGACGCCAGTGCCAATTAACGGTGGCACACCGTTTGCTGATAGTAGGAATAAATGAGGGACCACGTTGTAATAAAACGGAACTTGAACTTTACTAAAGTCTGTGATGGTCATCATACACGGACATAGATGGAAGCGCAGTTCCTTAGAAGATGGTTGGTTTACATTAAGCCTCAAGTTACAATACATTCAGTGGCAGGGAATGAATCTTCCTAGGCTGGACCCTCTCAGGCTATAGGGCCTGGGCTGACTTCAACAGGCGCAGGGCCCGAACTCTGAACACCTTCACAGGCTCATGGCCTGGGCTTAACTTTACAGGCTCAAGGCCTGGGCTTCAACTCCTTCAGGCTCAAGGCCTGGGCTCAGACTGCTTGTGCCTTCCCTGACTGGGCCTTATATAACCTAGGGCTCCCTAGCTCCCTCTAGTGACTAGAGCTGGAATGAAATCCCTAGCAGGCCTGCACATGCAATAATCACAGTAACAGGGAAGTGCATAGATTTACATTACATCGGAAGATTATTTATACCAACCTCCCCATAAATAAAGGGGAAACGACAGCACACCAGTGACCCTTCTGTAGTGACGGGCATTACAGCTCCCGTACACTACACATATGTGCACTCTACACCCAGAAACTGCCTGCAAGGTTGGTGCAAGTAAATGTACCTTGTGCATAATGAGACCCTAGTGTAAGGCTTTGCCTCACTTCAGTAAGTGGCATTTATCATGTAGATAACGTTAGTACAAGGCACTTACTAATGTATTGTGATTCTCCATGTTGCTTCCTTTGCTGGCTGGATTCATTTTTCCATCACATTATACACAGCTCGTGTCCATGCTTATTATGACCACCCTGCAATCCATCAGTGGTGGTAATGCTAGCAGTAGCACACTATAGAAAAGATTGTGCACTCATGTGGTCTCGGCCACCAGTGAGGCGGGAACTTTCTCCTATAGTGTGCAAGCACGACCACCACTGCTGTATTATAGGGTGGTCGTACCTATGGAAACTAGCAGTGTATAATGTGATGGAAAAATGAATCCAGACAGAAAAGGAGACAATATGGACAATCAGTAAACATTAGTAAGTGGCTCATATTAACATCATCTATGAGAAAAATTCCATTAGCTGAAGTGAAACAATCACTTAAGTATAGAAAAAGCAGAGGGTTAAACATGTATAAATTACAAATTTGGAGGAAACTCTAACCGAAAAATGTATAAAGCTCTTTTTGCTCTATAAAAGTTCTGTTGACAGTTGAGGACAAGTTGAAGAAAGCCAAGTTTTATTCCATATCTGTTGATATTTTATATCAATCTTTCATACAGCAGATTTAAACTTTACTACCTGGTGGAAGTTTTTTTTTTTTTTTTTTTTTAATGGATTATTCGGCACTATATAGGCCAAAAAAAGTTTGGAGTGCTTCTTTAACTGATGCAAACTGAAATATAATGTTGTTCACTTCACAGTCATTAGCAGCTTTGAAAATTGCAGTGTATGTCCACATGCAAAGATTGCTCAATATACCAAAGCCTTGCATTTGTTTACACTAAAGTTCCTTTTATAGGAAAGAATGTTTTAGGCAGTCAGACAAACCAAAAGTTCCCAATAACGACTCATCAGCAGAGATGAAGGTGCATTCAAGAGGACCTGTCACCTCCCCTGACATGCCCGTTTTAATAGATCCATCCATTCCCCATGTAATAACATTGAGGAGCCTCTATTCTTATGTCTGTATGTTGTGTCATTCATCTATTATTCCTACTAGAAGTTATGGGTGAATTGCTAGCAGTCTGCGGTAAGGGGACAGAGGGTAAGTAACCAGTAGAGGGGGTGTACCTGCAGAGTCTAAAAATGGCAGCACTGATTGCTCCCAACTTGTTACCTCCCCTGTGAACCCTTACCGCAGACTGCTAGCAATTCATTCATAACTTCTAGTAGGAATAATAAATGAATGACACAACATACAGCCATAAGAATAGATGCTCCTCAATGTTATTACATGGGGAATGGATGGATCTATTAAAACGGGCATGTCAGGGGAGGTGACAGGTCCTCTTGAATGCACCTTCATCTCTGCTGATCAGTAGTTATTGGGAACTTTTGGTTGGGGAATGCATGGAGCTATTAAATGGGCATGTCAGTAGAGGGGAGAGGTCCTCTAACATAAAGCAATCACCTGTGATTGTGATGTATTTATTGAAAACACCATTAACAAATGAAGAATATTGTTTATCAGATTATTGCTGGCAGATTTTTAAAAGGCAATTATTGGAAACCATTTTTTTCTACAACAACTTTTCCCTGGTAATTTGCCTTAGGCCTACTTCATAGTTCTGTCACTTGGTCACTGATTTCCATCAGTGAATGTGAGCCAAAAGCTTACAAACATAAGGTACAGTTTTAATATTTGCACCTATGTTGTGACTCACGCCTGTTACCAATGGAAATCACAGACCAAAAGACTGAAATATGAACTTTGCCTAATGATCAGTCTCTGTAAGAGGAAGTTAAAGAATTTTCCTTTGAGACTTTCGGTAGCTGAAATCATTGATGATTTCTGATAGGTCTAAACTTCTTAACAGCTCATGTTCAATGCTCATTAAAGAGAGATTATTGAGTCTTTCTTGTCCCATTTGACTCCTTAGCTCATTTTTAATCAGTTTTAATTTTGAGAAGGATCTCTCACCTGTGCAGTTTGAAACCATCATACATAAATATATTCTCAGAATTATCTCAGTGTTGAAAAAGGTTTGCGTGAGGCTATTTTGATGAAGAAATAAGAACATATGTAGTTCTGGTATTTTCTGACCACAGGATGTCATTGTTTGTGACTTTGAAGTAGAGAGAAAACTTGAAAATTGAATCAATTCTGTTTCAGTCACATCTGGCATTAGGTCATCTGGATATGACTGAACCAGATTTGCAGCAGCTTCCCGAATTTTAGAAGTGGCAAGTGTAGACAGATTGGATAAAAACCCAAACTTGGAGCACAGATCATTATAAGCCTCCAGTCTTTGCTGTAAACCACTATATAAGTGATCAATGACAGTGGTAAAAACATCAAATTTGAATTTCTCCCTGGGTGTCAGTACAGTGCTTTCTCCTTGCTCATCATCATAGCGTGAATTACGTGGCCGAAACCGCTTTAGAGCAGCATTATAATCGCTGTGACCACATAACGAAATTGCTTTCTGTTCAAAAAGGTCAACATTTTCTCTTTGGCTCTGTACAAAACTTGAAAAAGACTGCAGTAAAGCAACTACAGTATTTAAATTCAAGCCAGCTTCTTGCAGCGAAAGGTTTGTATGGTGAAACCTTTCTAAAATGGTGTTCCAAAAAACTAAAAGAATAGTTGTAGCAAGTTCAGAAAACTTGTCCAGCAAAGAGCAGGCTTCATTTTTACATGAAGAATAGTCAGTGTCAGAGGACATGCACTGTTACAGACCACATATAGACTCATAACCCTTATAAAGTGCTGATACAGCATCATAACGTGCAGACCATCTGGTACCAGAAAGATGCTTAACAACTGCTAGACCTAAAGCTTTCTGTTTTTCCACAAGCTGTCTCCATCTTGGAGATGATGAAGAAAAAAAAAACATAAAGTTGTTCAAGATTGTTAAAAAATGTGTAGACAACTTGGTTGCATTCTGCACTGTTTTTACCCACTAGATTAACCCCTTAAGGACCGGGGGTTTTGGGATTTTTGCGTTTTTGTTTTGCGCTCCCTGCCTTCCAAAAGCCATAACATTTTTATATTTCCGCTCACATAGCCATATGACGGCTTATTTTTTGCGGGACAAGTTGTACTTTTAACGCTACCATTTATTTTGCATGTGATGTAGTGGGAGCAGGAAAAAATTCCAAATGGGGTGAAATTGCAAAAAAAAGCAATTTCACCACAGTTTCACGGGTTTTTAAATTACAACGTTCGATTTGCGATAAAACTGACTGGTTAATTTTATTCTTCAGGTCAGTACGAATCCGGCAATACCTAATATGTATAGTTTTTCTTGCGTTTTGATAGTGAAAAAAAAATTAAAAGTGGGAATTTTTTTATTTTATTTTTTTGTCGCCATGTTTTGACCCCTATAACTTTTTTGTAATTATGCGTACGGAGCAGTGTAGGGGCTCATTTTTTGCGGGGCAATCTGAACTTTTAATTGATACCATTATGGGGCGCGTATGATGTTTTGATCACTTTTTATTCACTTTTTTTTAGGGAATGAAGCGTCCAAAAATGGCGAATTAGCCATTTGGATGCTTTCTTTCCGTTTTTATGTTTACCGTATGGTGAATATTTTTTAATATTATTATAGTATGGGCGTTTTCGCACATTGCGACACCCATTATGTGTAATTTTTTTATTTTTTTATTTATTTTATTTTCATTTTGGGGAAAGGTGGGTGATTTGAATTTTTATATTTTTTATTTAATTTTTATTTTTAAACTTTTTTTTTTTTTTACCACTTTCTTATAGTTCCATAGGGAACTATAAGATGCAATCATCAGATTGCTATTCTCATATATTCCAATGCAATAGCATTGGAATATATGAGAAAATCATATATTTCCTATGGAGCCTATTACAGTCATAGGCTCCATAGGAATACTGAGTAGTAACCTAGGTTTCATTCACAGAAACCTAGGCTACTACATGCATGCTCGGCTCCCCCTTGTGGTCATCAGGGGGCAGACAAACCAGTGAAACTTTCGGTTTTTGCTGATCAGATGCCGTGGTCAGGATTGACCACGGCATCTGAGGGGTTAAATGTCCGCGATTGGCATCGCTGCCGGTCGCGGACATGAGCTGCGGGTGTCAGCTTGATAAATCAAGCGTTTACCCGCAGCTCATGCGCCCGCTCCGTGCGCCATCTTTAAAGTGCGGACGAAGGGCGTACATGTACGCCCTTCGTCCTTAAGGGGTTAAGAGAGTGTGCAGCACATGGAATGAATGATGCGTAACAGCATCGCTCTCTTATTAGAGTTTGGACACCACTGTACTTGCCACTCATGTTGGCAGCGTTATCATAAGATTGACCACGACAATCTTTGATATCAATTCTATGCTTATGTAGGAAATCCAAAATTAGCTGAGCTATTTTTTGTCCAGAGTGACCAAATACTGGTAAAAATGTTAAAAACCTTTCAACAGGGCCTGTTGGTGACACATATCGTACAATGAAGGTTAACTGGTCAGAGTGTGTGATGTCAGGTGTAGAATCAACAGATATGGAATAAAACTTAGCTTTCTTCAACTCGTCTACAATTTTACACATAACTTTGGACCCCAAAATTTGTATAAGTTCTTCACAGACAGTGGAGGAAAGATCAGATGTGTGGCCTTTCCCTTCGTTAGCATAATGCTTAATGTGCTCTTCAAGAAATGCATCAACTTGTCCCATAACTTCTAAGATCCCTAAATAATTTCCGTTATGGGGGGAGCCAATTATTTCATCTTTGCCTCTTTCAGCAATGTGCTGGATGACAATTATACATCTCTTAAGTACCTTGCGCCAGTACAGCGTTTCAGCTTCTAACTGTGAAATTATTTGACTGTCAACTCTCCCACAGGTTTGACCTCGTGCTACTAGCGCTAACACAGATTTTTGTGATTATCACTACTTTCATGCCTGATGATACGACACATTGCATGTTTCCAGTCATCAAAGCCAACAGTGAAAGGGCCACGTGTACTGGATATCAGTTTGCAAGCAAAGCAATATAACTTTCCTTTACATGGAGAATAACATAACCAACTTCTCTCTGAGATTTCGTTGGTTTTGGGGTTAACATGAGTGAAGAATGATTTCTTACAGTAACGATAATATCCATCACTGGAAAATACACCTTTTTTTAAAGTCAGCATCTACAAATTGACAAACCTTACTTCCCTTGGAAACAAAGTACTCAAAAATTCTTTGGAGATATGTTGTTCCCACATTCCTAGATCACTAGGAAATTGCACCATTTCATCATGTGCATCCAAATGTTGAGGATGTGCCACAGAATCTTCTATATGAACGTCTAATACAGAATCAGATGACTCTAATTCAATGGATATATTATTTTGGTTGCATGCTAAAATAGGGGTTACACTGGTGCTAGGCTCTTGCTCTGTTCCAGGCTGAGTTTTCTTTGTGAAGAATGAAGCTATCTTTGGCATTTTAGCAAGCTGTTCTCTCTGCTGTTGCTCTCTTAACTGTTGTTCTTTCCTTTTTTGAGCTCCTGATTTGTGTGTTGAATGCATCTATTAAAATATCAATTAAAGTAAAGTAAGTAAGAGTGTCCATCTTATTTATAAAAATATGATGGTAGCAATTTTGTATATATGGTATCACTTATAGTTTGGCCTTTTGCACACGACCTTATGCCCTCCAAGACATGCGGTCCATATGTTCCAGAGCAGCATTGATAGTGCGCACGGGAACACTCAGCAGCATCATAGATTACAATGATGCTGTGCACGTCGGGCCGCCCGTGGGACTATTGTCCCACACTTATATGATCTTATGAGTGTAGGACAATAGCCCTGTATGTGGCCCAATGTGCACAGAATCATTGCAATCTATGCTGCAGTGTGTTCCCGTGTGCACAATCAATGCCGCTCCGTGACATATGGCCCGCTCAGACTGTATGTCTCAGAGAGAATACGGTTGTGTACAAGAAGCCTCTAACAAATGTGAGAATAGTGCAGTTCAGTGTCTAAAGTGCAATAATAGGGAGAAATCGCTTACCTTGCCATATGGAGGAGGAGGATCCAGTCCTGTTCGGTTGCTGCTGATATCCGAAAGCACTGGATGCTTACCTACAAGGTTAAAACAATTGAACATTAAAATCCTAATTTTTTATTTCATTAGACCACTTTGAAAAAAAAATACAATTAATTCTTACAGGGAACTGTAGATAATTTACTGTGATACCACAGGAGTCTATGTCTCATTGGGTTAGCTTCGTGGGACCAACACAATATGAGGAAGCAGCTTCTGATTGATGGACATATATGCCAAACAATAACAAAAGGACGCTCACCAGTCACCACAGTGTCTTCTCCTAATGCAATATGCTTTCCCCATGGCTCAAAACAAGTTTATGGCAACAGCAGACCGATGGACAGCAAACCAGATGCAGCAAGCCTTGGTTGAAATCAAAGTTGTATTCAATTATCTGAATAAAATTAGCAGTACAGTAATAGATCACCCATAACATGTGTTGGTTATGAGTGAACTACTACTGTACTGCTACTTTGCTTCAAATGAAAAAAAAAAAAAAAAAGTAGGATGATTTTAACAAAGGCTCTGGATTTGGTTTGCTGATTTACATATGCTCCATATATGAATATATTTAAGTTCTCACCTGTGAAATGGCTGTTGTGATCCTCTTTGGGACTGCCCGCCGCTGTCTTGTAGGACTGCCCGCCGCTGTCTTGTAGGACTGCCCGCCGCTGTCTTGTAGGACTGCCCGCCGCTGTCTTGTAGGACTGCCCGCCGCTGTCTTGTAGGACTGCCCGCCGCTGTCTTGTAGGACTGCCCGCCGCTGTCTTCAGATGAAAAAAAATAAAAAGTAGGATGATTTTAACAAAGGCTCTGGATTTGGTTTGCTGATTTACATATGCTCCATATATGAATATATTTAACTACTCACCTGTGAAATGGCTGTGATCCTCTTTAGGACTGCCTAGCCTGCCGCTGTCTTGTAGGACTGCCTGCCGCTGTCTTGTAGGACTGCCTGTCGCTGTCTTGTAGGACTGCCTGCCGCTGTCTTGTAGGACTGCCAGGCCTTTTTTTCCTTCAGTGAGATGCTGGATTTCATAGGAGGGTAATGGTAGTGCAATAAGCATATCTGTAAAATAAATATAATATGATTGTGTGGATTAGTAATTTCTCTGGAGCTTTGGCTCAGTTTCTGACTGAAATGGCGGCTGCTGGCCAGTGTCTCTGTGCCACTTTGTAATCCTTATCCACCATTTCGATATTAAACACTTTGTAATCCACAATTTGTAGTCCGCGGCACCGGCACCTGTGAAAAAATAGGCAGAGCAGACTAGCAGAGGCCAGGTGGCAGCAGCCATTTCAGTCAGATAACACTCATGGTCAGTTGGTCACCTGCCTCTGCCTCAGTCACTGCCTGGCCTGCAGCTGCATGGGAGGGCTCCGGCTGCCTGCTGCTGCTGTTCTCCTCTACACTGGCTGCTGGGTGAGGGAGGTCGGTGCTGCGTGCTGGCCTGGCCTGGTGCTGTGCTGCTGGCTGGGCTGGGGAGAGAGGACTGTCCACGACCATCCACCCGTCCTCCATCAGGTGCTCGTCCTCCAACCTGTGTGGGCTTGCCGCCTGCCTCCCGCTCCCGCTCGCTTTTGACCACGCCTCCTGGTCACGTGGTGCTACTGACCGCGTCCGCTGCCGCCTGCGCGCTGCGCGGCAGCAGACTGTATGAGTGTGTGAGTGACACTTAAATTATAACATTCCGGCTAAGGTGGGGGGGGGGGGGCGGTCGGCCCCCCAGCCATGCCGGGCCCGGGGCTGCCGACCTGAACGCCCCAATTATAATCCGCCTCTGGGCTGCAGGGCAGCCAATCAGCAAGCTTTTCACTACTTTGCCCTAAGAAGCCATCACAGCCATGCCTACTAATGGCATGGCTGTGATTGGCTGAGTGCAGCATGTGACCCAGCCTCTATATAAGCTGGAGTCACGTAGGGACAGGTTGCTGCCGCTGCTCTCAGGCAGAGATTAGGGAAGAAATCTGTTGAACTTGGTGTTGTGAAAACTTCAAGGTACATTAATTATTGAGGGAGGGTGCTACTCCTATCCTACATTTCTGTGCCCCAACCTAAGCCCAATGATACTGCAAAATAATTTGTTTTTAATCCATCTGTTACTGAGGTGGGGGTCAGCGGCCATTTTAGCAACTGCAGTGTCCTTGGAACTGCATGTGACCTGCATGTGTGCCAGCCTGCCAGGGACATCAGTCTAATCCTTTTTTGGTAGCTCAGTGAAGGAAAAATTCCTTTTTTCTGGCAGGTCAAGTCCCCCTACATTACCTATTTTATAATTTTGGTGGGACATGCATTTCTGTATTTGGGGGTAAAAACCTGTATTGTTGTGCAATAGAGCATTTGTGCATACAGCGCACAAAAACATATTTTAAATTTTAGCAGTGAAATACTGCATTAGTGTATTTTGGGGAAAGAAACCTGTATTGTTCCACAGAGCACTTTTGCATAGAACGCTGAAAAACCTATTTTAAAATTTAGGTTTTGTGACTTAAAGAGATTTATTCTGTTTATGACCCCGGCACTGCCTTACTGTTAGTGAACTTGTTGTTAGTGAAATTGTTCATATTTGGCAGTTAAATTGATACCTGAGAGAAACCATCTGAAAGTTTGGTGGGTGAACGTAAATAATGAGAATATCAAATAAGGGACGTGGGCATGGTCATGGTAGTGTTGGTGGAGCTCCTGTTGCTGGTAGACGACGTGGCCTTTCAGCACCAACTACCGCTCCAAGTGAAACACCTTCCTCAGGTGCGAGTAGGTGACAGAACCTGCAGCGTTATTTGGTAGGCCTGAATGCCGCTCTACGGATGGTGAGGCCAGAACAAGTACAGGCAATAGTAGATTGGGTGGCTGACAGTGGCACCAGCTCCTTCACAGTATCTCCCACACAGTCCTCTGCAGAAAGCTCAGAGTTGGCACCTGCAGCCCATGCCCATCAGTCTTTCACCTCACCCCCTTGCAAAGCAGCCAAGCAGCCTGAGCTCCAAGTCATGCAGCAGACTCTTATGATTTTTGATGACTCTGTTGGCAGGGTTTCCCCGGGCCATCCACATAGCCCTGCCCCAGAAGTGGAAGACATTGAATGCACTGATGCCCAACCACTTATGTTGCAGGATGAGGACATGGGAATACCACCGCAGCACGTCTATGATGGTGACGAAACACAGGTGCCAACTGCTGCGGCTTTCTGCGGTGTGCAGACCGACGAGAAGAACAGGGGTCAAGAATGGGTGGAAGATAATGTGAAGGATGATGAGGTCCTAGACCCCGACTGGACTTAAGTTCATGCTAGTGATGTGTGCAGTTCTGAGAAAGGGGCGGTGGTCGCACAGAGGCAACAGCACAGCCAAAGAGGGAGCAGGCTGCAAAGCGGAGCGGCCATCCCCGAGACAGTACGCCTGCTACTGCCCACCGCACCCAGGGACCTAGCACACCAAAGCCAGCTCCAAGGAGTTCATTGGCATGGCAGTTGTTCAGACAATGTCCCGACAACAAGACACGAGTGGTTTGCACTCTGTGTCATCAGAGCCTGAAGAGAGGCATAAACGTTCTTAACCTGAGCACAACCTGCATGACCAGGCATCTACATGCAAAGCATGAACTGCAGTGGAGTAAACACCTTAAAAGCCAAGAAAGTTCCCAGGCTCCTCCTGCTTCCTCTTCTGCTGCTGCCTCTGCCTCTTCCTCCACCTCTGGAGTGACAGTGGCACCTGACAACTAGCAAACAGAGGATGTGCCACCAACACCACCACCACCTCCGTCATCATCACCAAGCATCTCCACCATGTCACACGCAAGTGTTCAGCTGTCCATCTCCCAAACAATGGAGAGAAGGAGGAAATACCCCCTACCCACCCTCGATCCCTGGTCCTGAATGCCATCATTTCAAAATTACTGGCCATAGATATGCTGTCATTCCGTCTGGTGGAGACCGACTGTTTTAAAAGCTGATGGTGGTGGCGGTCCCACAGTACATTGTTCCCAGCCGCCACTACTTTTCCAGGCGAGCCATCCCTTCCCTGCACAACCAAGTGGAGGATAAAATCAAGTGTGCACTGCGCAAAGCCATTCTGTGGCAAGGTCCACATAACCACAGTTACATGGACCAGTAAGAACGGGCAGGGACGCTATATCTCCCTAACTGCACACTGGGTAAATGTAGTGGCGGCCTTGCCCGAGACGGATAGCAGTTTGTCAACGCGGTTTGTTCTTCCACCACCGAGGATTGCAGGGCATTATTCTTTACCTCCTGTTGCCTCCTCCTCTTACTCCGCTTCCTCCTCCTCCTCTTCTACCACCTCCTCATCCGGTCAGCGAAAGACCTTCACCACCAACTTCAGCACAGCCAGGGGTAAACGTCAGCAGGCGGTTTTAAAACTCATGTGTTTGGGGGACAGGCCCCACACCGCGCAGGAGTTGTGGCTGGGAATTGAACAACAGACCAACCAGTGGTTGCTGCCGGTGGGCCTCAAGCCCGGCCTGGTGGTGTGCGATAATGGGCGAAATCTAGTAGCAGCTCTGGGTCTAGCCAGTTTGACGCACATCCCTTGCCTGGCGCATGTGCTGAATCTGGTGGTGCAAAAATTCCTTAAAGACTACCCAAATATGTCAGAGCTGCTGCATAAGTGCGGCCCGTCTGTGCGCACTTTCGGCATTCTCACCCTGCTGCTGCTCGCCTGTCTGTGCTGCAGCATAACTCGACCTTTCCGCTACCGCCTCATATGCGACGTGCCCACCAGGTGGAACTCCACCTTGCATATGCTGGAGAGACTGTGCGAGCAGCAGCAGGCCATAGTGGAGTTTCAGCTGTAGCACGCACGGGTCAGTCGCTCTGTGGATCAGCACCACATCACCACCAAAGAGTGGGCCTCCATGTGAGACTGGTGTGCCTTGTTGCGGTGTTTCGAGTACTCCACCAACATGGCCACTGCCGATGACTACGTTCGTAGCGTTACAATACCACTTCTATGTCTCCTTGAAAAAACACTTAGGGCGATGATGGAAGAGGATGTGGCATAGGAGGAAGAGCAGGAGGAAGAGGGGGCATTTCACAGGGTTTCAGGCAGGTCATATAGAAGGGACTCAGAGGGTGGGTTCCTGCGCCAGCCGTGGCCAGGTACACATGTGGCCAACCAGGGTACAGTTCTGGAGGAGGAGGAGGATCAGGTAGAGGAGGAGGAACCGGGTTCATTGCAGGGTGGCACCCAATGCAGCTCATGCCCATCACTGGAGTGTGGCTGGGGGAATATGGAGGACACAGGCGATACACCACCTACAGAGGACAGCTTATCCTTACCTCTGGGCAGCCTGGCACACATGAGCGACTACATGCTGCAGTTCCTGCGCAACGACCGCAGAGCTGCCCACATTTTAACTTGTGATGACTACTGGGTTGCCACCCTGCTGGATCCCCATTACAAAGACAAGGCGCCGTCCTTAATTCCCTCACTGGAGCGTGATAGGAAGATGCGCAACTACAAGCGCACGCTGGTAGACATGCTGCTGATGGCATTCCCAACTGACACCGGGGGACAAGTGGAAGCACAAGGCGAAGGCAGAGGAGGAGGAAGAGGTCGCCAACGCAGCTGGGTCACGGCCAGCACCTCAGAAGGCAGGGTTAGCATGGTCGACATGTGGAAAAAGCTTTGTCACCACGCCACAGCAACTGACACCACCAGCTGATATGTAACGTCTTAGCAGGAGGCAGCATTTGAACAACATGGTGGAACAGTACGTGTGCACATGCCTACAAGTACTGACTGATGGGTCTGCCCAATTCAACTTCTGGGTCTCCAAATTGTCCTCATGGCTAGAGCTTGCCCTTTACGCCTTGGAGGTGCTGGCCTGCCCGGCGGCCAGCGTTTTGTCTGAACATGTATTTAGCACGGCAGGGGGCGTCATTACAGACAAACGCAGCCGCCTGTCCACAGCCAACGTGGACAAGCTGACATTCATAAAAATGAGGGGGTGCCTGGTTTAATGCTCGGGTTCTCCTATTGACTTTCATTATACTCGGATGCTCTGTAGAGCACCCGAGCATCCCAATGTGTTCGGCCCAAGCACCCGAGCACTTGACACTAGATTTCTATCTCCAAATTGGGATGAGTGTGTGAATACGAACAGACTATCCCACATTAGTGTATCTCTTTGCAAATAAATACAAAAAGGTGGCATTATATAGCTTCTTGTACCTTTTTAGATTTGGGCTCTTAAAGCTATTTTACGGTAAGTATAAAAAAGGTTATATTTTATATACACCTGGGCAAAAACAGAATCTTTATAGTTAGCCTAAGGCTATTTTTTTGTGTGAAGTTAATATGTAAAATATTCTGGGCCAACATTTAGTGATCACTCCCCCCAAATCCGGATCCATTGAGAGGATGGGCCAGTATTTATCCAGAATTTCTCTGATCTCTTTATTTGCGGTGTCGTATGTGGATATGATGCGAATTGTGCTCGCATCACTATTCCGCTCACCTTTAGGGGTTAGTAATTTACTCCTATCTTGACCTTCTGAGAATTTAAAGGCCTTTCTCAGGACTGAACCAGGATAACCTCTTAACTGGAATCTATCGTGGAGTCTTCTCGACTTGATCAGAGCAGTTACGCCTAATCCTGAGGAATTGTCCCTTAGGTATGCCGCGCTATAAAGCTGGTGGATGGAGGCTCAACCAGTGTAGTAGGCTGTTCGTCGCTGTCGGTTTCCTATACACCGTGGTGGTAAGACCATCCAGTTGTTTACTGACCTTCACATCCAGAAAGGTGATAGACTGATTATTAACTTCATACATAAATGACAAACCTATGATGTTGTCATTAAGTTCGCAAACAAATTTCTCAAAGTCCTTTGAGTCACCCTTCCAGATGATGAAGATATCATCTATAAATCGCGTCCAAAAAGCGATCTTGTCAATCCACCATACTGGATCATCTGGAAAGATGATAGTATCCTCCCACCAGCCCAGGAGGAGATTTGCATATGAGGGCGCACAGGAGCTCCCCATAGAAGTCCCCCTTGAGCTGATGACACAGCCTCCAATCCCCTGACATGTGGTATGGAGCTATATAGGGATTCAACATCAATGCTCCCCAGTAAATATTCAGACTCAAAGTGTAGCATTACAATTTTCTTTAAGAAGTCCATCGTATCTCTTGTATGTGATAGCAATGATGATACCAACTGATTTAATATTTTATCAATGTAAATTCCACAATTACGTGTCAGTGACCCAACCCCTGACACTATTGGACGTCCTCTCAGGGGTTATACCCTTTTATGGATTTTTGGTAATCTATAAAAGGTGGGAATGGCTGGTTTATTTGGTATCATATATTCATGTTCTATTTCCCCAAAAGGTTTTTGTTTTAAAGCCTTTTCAAGGATCATCTCTAATTCCTTAAGAAATATTTCAGTTGGATCATTCAAAAGGATTCTGTTACATTTATTATCTGATAGTAACTTCAGACACATGTCCCTATATTTAAGGGAATCCATCACAACTAAATTGCCCCCTTTATCCGCTGGCTTGATAGATTTGAATATCTAGGGGACGGGGTTCCCAACTTCTCAAGGTCTGTGATTAGCATCTCAAGAAATATATCAATATGATCTGATGCAATTGGAGGTGCCAGTCTCTTGCTCTTTGGTCTAAGATCTGTAAATGGACCATTTAATTTTCTGGCGAATAGATGTAGATCCTTGATCCACGTGAATGTGCTAAATCTAGTAGTTGAAACAAATGTAAATAAGTACCTGAATCATGTTGATCAATTGATTACGGATCATGAATGTTAATTGGAGGATAAAATTATCACATGAAATATGACATATTGATTCCCATTGGAGCCATTGAGGTGTATTGGGGACTGGTTTGCTGAATTTGAGAATATATCTGTGCGGTGCGCCATATCAATTCATTGAATATGTGTAACATTTGAATGAACCAATGTTCACGTTATGGTTTGGTCTCTCATAATATTCCCCTCATGAACCAATAAGTGGAGAAACGCGTCGGGACTGATGAGGGATAAGCGAGGGTAAGGTAGGCTAGGCACAAGACCAGTGGCCATCCACCTTCAGGGTGTTCCTCTGGGTTAAGGGATTAGTCAGGGTATTATAGGGATCTGAGGCTCTCCCCTTCTCCCTGACACTGCCGAGACATCATTTTGAGCCTAGCCCCTCCCCCCTGGATAATAGAATTGTGTTATGGTCCATGATTGAGTTTAATGGAAATATTGGCAATTGTCTGTGAAGTATAATTTCTTGCTTTCTGTGATCCACAGTGTAGTTTAGCAGGAATATGTGGTGAAATATCATGTAAAAATAATTATCTGTTACGAGAAGTTGTCAATGTCGTTTTATGATTTGTTCTATTTTCTTATATTGTGCATTGACAGGTAAAATATTGTGTATAATGTCCTCTTCTTGTCTTTTATCTATATTATTAGTCTCTATTGTGAAAAAGGACTGCCTATCCATATCTCTCACTTTGGATAAAGATGTCTCGGCGACATTTAATGGATATTCTTTTGTTATAAATTGTTCTTTCATTTCTTTTGCTTCTTTCTCAAATTTCAAATTTTCAGTTGCGTTTTATATAGCAAAACTGTCCCATCGGTATGTTGAGGAGACACCTTGGTAAATGAGTGCAAAATATTGCTATTTTTTGTTACTGGTTTATGATAAGTACTGCAAATCAGTCTGTCTTTGTCTACCGTAATTTGCAAACTAAAAAACTCAATTTGGGATTTATTAATATTTGCTGAAAAATTTAAATTATTTGAATTTTTATTTATTCCTTCTAAGAACAGTTGAAGTTATAGTAACATAGTATAAAGACCGAAAAAAGACATTTGTCCATCCAGTTCGGCCTGTTTCCTACAAGTTGATCCAGAGGAAGGCAAAAAACCCCTGTGAGGCAGAAGCCAATTTTCCCCACTTAAGGGGAAA
>CM065593.1:7039054-7058158 GCA_033119425.1 Bufotes viridis | reverse complement strand
AAACCAGGAAGATCCACCTGGACGACCAATGAGTAGGATCCCTGACATCCAATTTTTCCCAATACATAGACAAGATTTTATAACCAGTAGTGAAAAACACAAGGACATATATAAAATATACTACAGGAAGAAGTACAACAGTGACTTAAAAAGATTAAAATGGACAAATCGCCAGGACCAGATGGCATACACCCCCGTATTCTAAGGGAAGCCAGACCTTTATTTCTGATATTTACGGACTCTATACTGACAGGGAGTGTTCCACAGGATTGGCGCATAGCAAATGTGGTGCCAATATTCAAAAAGGGTCCAAAAACAGAGCCCGGATATTATAGACCAGTAAGTTTAACATCTATTGTTGGTAAACTGTTTGAAGGGTTTCTAAGAGATGCTATTTCGGAGTATCTCAATGAAAATAAGCAAATACCGCCATATCAGCATGGCTTCATGAGGGATCGGTCATGCCAAATTTAATCAGCTTCTATGAGGAGGTAAGTTCTAGACTTGACAGCGGCGAATCAATGGATGTCGTATATCTGGACTTCTCCAAAGCATTTGACACTGTACCTCATAAAAGGTTAGTATATAAAATGAGGATGCTCGGACTGGGAGAAAATGTCTGTATGTGGGTAAGTAACTGGCTGAGTGACAGAAAACAGAGGTTATTAATGGTAGATACTCAGATTAGGTAACTGTCACTAGTGGGGTACCTCAGGGGTCAGTACTAGAGGGGTCACTGTCACTAGTGGGGTACCTCAGGGGTCAGTACTAGAGGGGTCACTGTCACTAGTGGGGTACCTCAGGGGTCAGTATTGGGCCCTATTCTCTTCAATATATTTATTAATGATCTTGTAGAAGGCCTGCATAGTAAAATATCTATTTTTGCAGATGATACTAAACTGTGTAAAGTAATTAACACTGAAGAGGACAGTTTTCTGCTACAGAGGGATCTGGATAGATTGGAGGCTTGTGCAGAGAAATGGCAGATGAGGTTTAACACTGACAAATGTAAAGTTATGCACATGGGAAGGAATAATGCAAGTCACCCGTACATACTAAATGGTAAAACACTCGGTAACACTGACATGGAAAAGGATCTAGGAATTTTAATAAACAGCAAATTAAGCTGCAAAAACCAGTGTCAGGCAGCTACTGCTAAGGCCAATAAGATAATGGGTTGCATCAAAAGGGGCATAGACGCCCGTGATGAGAACATAGTCCTACCACTTTACACATCACTAGTCAGACCACACATGGAGGACTGTGTACAGTTCTGGGCTCCTGTGAACAAGGCAGACATAGCAGAGCTGGAGAGGGTTCAGAGGGCAACTAAAGTAATAACTGGAATGGGGCAACTACAGTACCCTGAAAGGTTATCAAAATTAGGGTTATTCACTTTAAAAAAAAGACGACTGAGGGGAGATCTAATAACTATGTATAAATATATCAGGGGTCAGTACAGAGATCACTCCCATCATCTATTTATCCCCAGGACTGTGACTGTGACGAGGGGACATCCTCTGCATCTGGAGGACAGAAGGTTTGTACACAAACATAGAAAAGGATTCTTCACTGTAAGAGCAGTGAGACTATGAACTCTATACTGTAAGAGCAGTGAGACTATGGACTCTATACTGTAAGAGCAGTGAGACTATGGACTCTTTATTGTAAGAGCAGTGAGACTATGGACTCTGTACTGTAAGAGCAGTGAGACTATGGACTCTATACTGTAAGAGCAGTGAGACTATGGACTCTTTACTGTAAGAGCAGTGAGACTATGGACTCTATACTGTAAGAGCAGTGAGAATATGGACTCTATACTGTAAGAGCAGTGAGACTATGGACTATTTACTGTAGGAGCAGTGAGACTATGGACTCTTTACTGTAAGAGCAGTGAGACTATGGACTCTTTACTGTAAGAGCAGTGATACTATGGACTATTTACGGTAAGAGCAGTGAGACTATGGGCTCTTTATGGTAAGAGCAGTGAGACTATGGACTATTTACTGTAAGAGCAGTGAGACTATGGACTATTTACTGTAAGAGCAGTGAGACTATGGACTCTATACTGTAAGAGCAGTGAGACTATGGACTCTTTACGGTAAGAGCAGAGAGACTATGGACTCTTTACTGTAAGAACAGTGAGACTATGGACTTTTTACGGTAAGAGCAGTGAGACTATGGACTCTATACTGTAAGAGCAGTGAGACTATGGACTCTTTACTGTAAGAACAGTGAGACTATGGACTCTTTACGGTAAGAGCAGTGAGACTATGGACTCTATACTGTAAGAGCAGTGAGACTATGGACTCTTTACTGTAAGAACAGTGAGACTATGGACTCTGTACTGTAAGAGCAGTTAGACTATGGACTCTATACTGTAAGAACAGTGAGACTATGTACTCTTTACTGTAAGAACAGTGAGACTATGTACTCTTTACTGTAAGAACAGTGAGACTATGGACTCTTTACTGTAAGAGCAGTGAGACTTTGGAACTCTCTGCCTGAGAAGGTGGTGATGGGGAGTCCAATGAAGGAATTCAAGAGGGGCCTGGATGTATTTCTGGAGTGTAATAATATTGCAAGCTATAGATACTAGAGAGGGGTCGCTGATCCAGGGAGTTATTCTGATTGTAGTCGGGAAGGAATTTTTTCCCCTTAAGTGGTGAAAATTGGCTTCTACCTCACAGGGGTTTTTTACCTTCCTCTGGATCAACTTGTAGGAAACAGGCGAACTGGATGGACAAATGTCTTTTTTCGGCCTTTATACTATGTTACTATGTTACTATAACTTCAACTGCTCTTAGAAGGAATAAATAAAAATTCAAATAATTTAAATTTTTCAGCAAATATTAATAAATCCCAAATTGAGTTTTTTAGTTTGCAAATTTCGGTAGACAAAGACAGACTGATTTGCAGTACTTATCATAAACCAGTAACAAAAAATAGCAATATTTTGCACTCATTTACCAAGGTGTCTCCTCAACATACCGACGGGACAGTTTCGCCGTATAAAACGCAACTGAAAATTTGAAATTTGAGAAAGAAGCAAAAGAAATGAAAGAACAATTTATAACAAAAGAATATCCATTAAATGTCACTGAGACATCTTTATCCAAAGTGAGAGATATGGATAGGCAGTCCTTTTTCACAATAGAGACTAATAATATAGATAAAAGACAAGAAGAGGACGTTATACACAATATTTTACCTGTCAATGCACAATATAAGAAAATAGAACAAATCATAAAACGACATTGACAACTTCTCGTAACAGATAATTATTTTTACATGATATTTCACCACATATTCCTGCTAAACTACACTGTGGATCACAGAAAGCAAGAAATTATACTTCACAGACAATTGCCAATATTTCCATTAAACTCAATCATGGACCATAACACAATTCTATTATCCAGGGGGGAGGGGCTAGGCTCAATATTATGTCTCGGCAGTGTCAGGGAGAAGGGGAGAGCCTCAGATCCCTATGATGCCCTGACTAATCCCTTAACCCAGAGGAACACCCTGAAGGTGGATGGCCACTGGTCTTGTGCCTAGCCTACCTTACCCTCGTTTATACCTCATCAGTCCCGACGCGTTTCTCCACTTATTGGTTCATCAGGGGAATATTATGAGAGACCAAACCATAACGTGAACATTGGTTCATTCAAATGTTACACGTATTCAATGAATTGATATGGCGCACCGCACAGATATATTCTCAAATTCAGCAAACCAGTCCCCAATACACCTCAATGGCTCCAATGGGAATCAATATGTCATATTTCATGTGATAATTTTATCCTCCAATCAACATTCATGATCCGTAATCAATTGATCAACATGATTCAGGTACTTATTTACATTTGTTTCAACTACTAGATTTAGCACATTCACATGGATCAAGGATCTACTTCTAATCGCCAGAAAATTAAATGGTCCATTTACAGATCTTAGACCAAAGAGCAAGAGACTGTCACCTCCAATTGCATCAGATCATATTGATATATTTCTTGAGATGGTAATCACAGACCTTGAGAAGTTGGGAACCCCGTTCCCTAGATATTCAAATCTATCAAGCCAGCGGATAAAGGGGGCAATTTAGTTGTGATGGATTCCCTTAAAAATAGAGACATGTGTCTGAAGTTACTATCAGATAATAAATGTAACAGAATCCTTCTGAATGATCCAACTGAAATATTTCTTAAGGAATTAGAGATGATCCACAAGGCTTTAACACAAAAACTTATTCGGGAAATAGAACATGAATATATGTTACCAAATAAACCAGCCATTCCCACCTTTTATAGATTACCAAAAATCCATAAAGGGGTATAACCCCTGAGAGTACGTCCAATAGTGTCAGGGGTTGGGTCACTGACGCGTAATTGTGCAATTTACATCGATAAAATATTAAATCAGTTCGTATCATCATTGCCATCACATACAAGAGATACGATGGACTTCTGAAAGAAAATTGACATGCTACACTTTGAGTCTGAATATTTACTGGGGAGCATTGATGTTGAATCCCTATAGCTCCTTACCACATGTCAGGGGATTAGAGGCTGTGTCATCAGCTCAAGGGGGACTTCTATGGGGAGCTCCTGTGCGCCCTCATATGCAAACCTCCTCCTGGGCTGGTGGGAGGATACTTTTCAGATGATCCAGTATGGTGGATTGCCAAGATCGCTTTTTGGACGCGATTTATAGATGATATCTTCATCATCTGGAAGGGTGACTCAAAGGACTTTGAGAAATTTGTTTGCGAACTTAATGACAACATCATAGGTTTGTCATTTATGTATGAAGTTAATAATCAGTCTATCACCTTTCTGGATGTGAAGGTCAGTAAACAACTGGATGGTCTTACCACCACGGTGTATAGGAAACCGACAGCTGACTGAACAGCCTACTACACTGGTTGAGCCTCCATCCACCAGCTTTATAGCGCGGCATACCTAAGGGACAATTCCTCAGGATTAGGCGTAACTGCTCTGATCAAGTCGAGAAGACTCCACGATAGATTCCAGTTAAGAGGTTATCCTGGTTCAGTCCTGAGAAAGGCCTTTAAATTCTCAGAAGGTCAAGATAGGAGTAAATTACTAACCCCTAAAGGTGAGCGGAATAGTGATGCGAGCACAATTCGCATCATATCCACATACGACACCGCAAATAAAGAGATCAGAGAAATTCTGGATAAATACTGGCCCATCCTCTCAATGGATCCGGATTTGGGGGGAGTGATCACTAAATGTTGGCCCAGAATATTTTACATATTAACTTCACACAAAAAAATAGCCTTAGGCTAACTATAAAGATTCTGTTTTTGCCCAGGTGTATATAAAATATAACCTTTTTTATACTTACCGTAAAATAGCTTTAAGAGCCCAAATCTAAAAAGGTACAAGAAGCTATATAATGCCACCTTTTTGTATTTATTTGCAAAGAGATACACTAATGTGGGATAGTCTGTTCGTATTCACACACTCATCCCAATTTGGAGATAGAAATCTAGTGTCAAGTGCTCGGGTGCTTGGGCCGAACACATTGGGATGCTCGGGTGCTCTACAGAGCATCCGAGTATAATGAAAGTCAATAGGAGAACCCGAGCATTAAACCAGGCACCCCCTCATTTTTATGAATGTCAGCTTGTCCACGTTGGCTGTGGACAGGCGGCTGCGTTTGTCTGTAATGACGCCCCCTGCCGTGCTAAATACATGTTCAGACAAAACGCTGGCCGCCGGGCAGGCCAACACCTCCAAGGCGTAAAGGGCAAGCTCTAGCCATGAGGACAATTTGGAGACCCAGAAGTTGAATTGGGCAGACCCATCAGTCAGTACTTGTAGGCATGTGCACACGTACTGTTCCACCATGTTGTTCAAATGCTGCCTCCTGCTAAGGCGTTACATATCAGCTGGTGGTGTCAGTTGCTGTGGCGTGGTGACAAAGCTTTTTCCACATGTCGACCATGCTAACCCTGCCTTCTGAGGTGCTGGCCGTGACCCAGCTGGCGTTGGCGACCTCTTCCTCCTCCTCTGCCTTCGCCTTGTGCTTCCACTTGTCCCCCGGTGTCAGTTGGGAATGCCATCAGCAGCATGTCTACCAGCGTGCGCTTGTAGTTGCGCATCTTCCTATCACGCTCCAGTGAGGGAATTAACGACGGCACATTGTCTTTGTAATGGGATTCAGCAGGGTGGCAACCCAGTAGTCATCACAAGTTAAAATGTGGGCAGCTCTGCGGTCGTTGCGCAGGAACTGCAGCATGTAGTCGCTCATGTGTGCCAGGCTGCCCAGAGGTGAGGATAAGCTGTCCTCTGTAGGTGGTGTATCGCCTGTGTCCTCCATATTCCCCCAGCCACACTCCAGTGATGGGCATGAGCTGCATTGGGTGCCACCCTGCAATGAACCCGGTTCCTCCTCCTCTACCTGATCCTCCTCCTCCTCCAGAACTGTACCCTGGTTGGCCACATGTGTACCTGGCCACGGCTGGCGCAGGAACCCACCCTCTGAGTCCCTTCTATATGACCTGCCTGAAACCCTGTGAAATGCCCCTCTTCCTCCTGCTCTTCCTCCTATGCCACATCCTCTTCCATCATCGCCCTAAGTGTTTTTCAAGGAGACATAGAAGTGGTATTGTAACGCTACGAACGTAGTCATCGGCAGTGGCCATGTTGGTGGAGTACTCGAAACACCGCAACAAGGCACACCAGTCTCACATGGAGGCCCACTCTTTGGTGGTGATGTGGTGCTGATCCACAGAGCGACTGACCCGTGCGTGCTACAGCTGAAACTCCACTATGGCCTGCTGCTGCTCGCACAGTCTCTCCAGCATATGCAAGGTGGAGTTCCACCTGGTGGGCACGTCGCATATGAGGCGGTAAGCGGAAAGGTCGAAGTTATGCTGCAGCACAGACAGGCGAGCAGCAGCAGGGTGAGAATGCCGAAAGTGCGCACAGACGGGCCGCACTTTATGCAGCAGCTCTGACATATTTGGGTAGTCTTTAAGGAATTTTTGCACCACCAGATTCAGCACATGCGCCAGGCAAGGGATGTGCGTCAAACTGGCTAGACCCAGAGCTGCTACTAGATTTCGCCCATTATCGCACACCACCAGGCCGGGCTTGAGGCCCACCGGCAGCAACCACTGGTTGGTCTGTTGTTCAATTCCCAGCCACAACTCCTGCGCGGTGTGGGGCCTGTCCCCCAAACACATGAGTTTTAAAACCGCCTGCTGACGTTTACCCCTGGCTGTGCTGAAGTTGGTGGTGAAGGTCTTTCGCTGACCGGATGAGGAGGTGGTAGAAGAGGAGGAGGAGGAAGCGGAGTAGGAGGAGGAGGCAACAGGAGGTAAAGAATAATGCCCTGCAATCCTCGGTGGTGGAAGAACAAACCGCGTTGACAAACTGCTATCCGTCTCGGGCAAGGCCGCCACTACATTTACCCAGTGTGCAGTTAGGGAGATATAGCGTCCCTGCCCGTTCTTACTGGTCCATGTAACTGTGGTTATGTGGACCTTGCCACAGATGGCTTTGCGCAGTGCACACTTGATTTTATCCTCCACTTGGTTGTGCAGGGAAGGGATGGCTCGCCTGGAAAAGTAGTGGCGGCTGGGAACAATGTACTGTGGGACCGCCACCACCATCAGCTTTTAAAACAGTCGGTCTCCACCAGACGGAATGACAGCATATCTATGGCCAGTAATTTTGAAATGATGGCATTCAGGACCAGGGATCGAGGGTGGGTAGGGGGTATTTCCTCCTTCTCTCCATTGTTTGGGAGATGGACAGCTGAACACTTGCGTGTGACATGGTGGAGATGCTTGGTGATGATGACGGAGGTGGTGGTGGTGTTGGTGGCACATCCTCTGTTTGCTAGTTGTCAGGTGCCACTGTCACTCCAGAGGTGGAGGAAGAGGCAGAGGCAGCAGCAGAAGAGGAAGCAGGAGGAGCCTGGGAACTTTCTTGGCTTTTAAGGTGTTTACTCCACTGCAGTTCATGCTTTGCATGTAGATGCCTGGTCATGCAGGTTGTGCTCAGGTTAAGAACGTTTATGCCTCTCTTCAGGCTCTGATGACACAGAGTGCAAACCACTCGTGTCTTGTTGTCGGGACATTGTCTGAACAACTGCCACGCCAATGAACTCCTTGGAGCTGGCTTTGGTGTGCTAGGTCCCTGGGTGCGGTGGGCAGTAGCAGGCGTACTGTCTCGGGATGGCCGCTCCGCTTTGCAGCCTGCTCCCTCTTTGGCTGTGCTGTTGCCTCTGTGCGACCACCGCCCTTTCTCAGAACTGCACACATCACTAGCATGAACTTAAGTCCAGTCGGGGTCTAGGACCTCATCATCCTTCACATTATCTTCCACCCATTCTTGACCCCTGTTCTTCTCGTCGGTCTGCACACACGCAGAAAGCCGCAGCAGTTGGCACCTGTGTTTCGTCACCATCATAGACGTGCTGCGGTGGTATTCCCATGTCCTCATCCTGCAACATAAGTGGTTGGGCATCAGTGCATTCAATGTCTTCCACTTCTGGGGCAGGGCTATGTGGATGGCCCGGGGAAACCCTGCCAACAGAGTCATCAAAAATCATAAGAGTCTGCTGCATGACTTGGAGCTCAGGCGGCTTTGCTGCTTTGCAAGGGGGTGAGGTGAAAGACTGATGGGCATGGGCTGCAGGTGCCAACTCTGAGCTTTCTGCAGAGGACTGTGTGGGAGATACTGTGAAGGAGCTGGTGCCACTGTCAGCCACCCAATCTACTATTGCCTGTACTTGTTCTGGCCTCTCCATCCGTAGAGCGGCATTCAGGCCTACCAAATAACGCTGCAGGTTCTGTCACCTACTCGCACCTGAGGAAGGTGTTTCACTTGGAGCGGTAGTTGGTGCTGAAAGGCCACGTCGTCTACCAGCAACAGGAGCTCCACCAACACTACCATGACCATGCCCACGTCCCTTATTTGATATTCTCATTATTTACGTTCACCCACCAAACTTTCAGATGGTTTCTCTCAGGTATCAATTTAACTGCCAAATATGAACAATTTCACTAACAACAAGTTCACTAACAGTAAGGCAGTGCCGGGGTCATAAACAGAATAAATCTCTTTAAGTCACAAAACCTAAATTTTAAAATAGGTTTTTCAGCGTTCTATGCAAAAGTGCTCTGTGGAACAATACAGGTTTCTTTCCCCAAAATACACTAATGCAGTATTTCACTGCTAAAATTTAAAATATGTTTTTGTGCGCTGTATGCACAAATGCTCTATAGCACCACAATACAGGTTTTTACCCCCAACTACAGAAATGCATGTCCCATTATAAAATAGGTAATGTAGGGGGACTTGACCTGCCAGAAAAAAGGAATGTTTCCTTCACTGAGCTACCAAAAAAGGATTAGACTGATGTCCCTGGCAGGCTGGCACACATGCAGGTCACATGCAGTTCCAAGGACACTGCAGTTGCTAGAATGGCCGCCGACCCCCATCTCACTAACAGATGGATTAAAAACTAATTATTTTGCAGTATCATTGGGCTTAGGTTGGGGCACAGAAATGTAGGATAGCAGTAGCACCCTCCCTCAATAATTAATGTAGCTTGAAGTTTTCACAACACCAAGTTCAACAGATTTCTTCCCTAATCTCTGCCTGAGAGCACCGGCAGCAGCCTGTCCCTACGTGACTACAGCTTATATAAAGGCTGGGTCACATGCTGCACTCAGCCAATCACAGCCATGCCATCAGTAGGCATGGCTGTGATGGCTTCTTAGGGCAAAGTAGTGAAATGCTTGCTGATTGGCTGCCCTGCAGCCTTTCAAAAAGCACCAAGAAATCACTGAACAATGAACCCGAACTTTTACGGAAATGTTCGGGTTTGGGTCCGGGTGCGAAAAATCGTAAAGTTCAGTATGAATCTGAACTTTACAGTTCGGGTTCGCTCAACCCTTGGCGCCACAAATATTTTTTTTTTTTAATTTATGTCTGCACTCTGCTGTGGTTGGAGCACAGTGCGCGCCCTGATGAATCACCACCAGGGCGCGCACCATACGGCGCAAGCAGTTCAAGAGTGGGCAGGCTGGCTCCGCCCACCTTCCAGGCAGGAAAGACAGGGCGGAGCCAGCAGCCAGCAAAAAGAGGGAGATTACCACTCGCCTGGCACGGCTGCTTCAGAAGAAGTGTCCAGCTACTGCCCAGTGCTGTGCCCGATCACTAGTCAGTGACAGATTTACCAAGGTGACTGTTACGTGTTGGGGGTGGGTGGATGTGGACTGTGGGCAGGCTGGCAATAAGGGTCATAAATAATACAGTGAGTGAAGTGCCAGAGCTCAGCCAGGCCAAGCAGGTGGCACTGGCAGTCTGGCAGTCATGGTGCTGGTGTGTGGTGCAGGATAACCTTACCAGAGGCACTGAGACAGTACTGCCTCTGGGATGCCATTTGCCCATCTCTGCTGTCCATATACAATGCCTACCCTGGGCCTGGTATATGGACAGCAGAGATGGGTAGATGGCATGCTAGAGGCAGTACTGTCTCTGGTCATCCTTCACCAGCACCCTGACTGCCACCTGCTTGGCCCTCCTGTCTATCATGGCACTAAACTGCATACCTGCTGTTTGGCTAATATTCTTCTCTGCATCTCCGGTCCAGTCAGACAAGTGTCTCTGCAGTCACTGACCAAGTTTTAGGCTACTTTCACACTAGCGGCAGGACAGTCCAGCAGGCAGTTCCGGCGGGTAAACAGCCTGTCGGATCCGTCCTGCCGCTAGTTCACGCGTGCTGCTGTGCTGCCCCTCCATCTTCATTGACTATAATGGGGTGGTGGAGTTCTGGAAGCCTCTCTCTGTGCACTGCCACCGGAACTCCGGCCCCATTATAGTCAATAGAGACGGAGCGGCAGTCGGAGGCACAGGTGAAGTAGCGGCAGAATGGATATGACAGGCTGTTCACCCGCCGGAATAACCTGACAGACTCCGCTGCCGCTAATGTGAAAGTAGCCTAAGTCCTCCTGATGCTCAGACCGAGCTGCTGAAGCACAATTTTAATAAACAAAACAGGGCCGGGCCTGCTGCACCGATCAGACCAGTTAGGCAGTGAGGGCGCAGGAGATGGATTTAACGATTGCCTGCTGCCCGGAGAGGAAATTTTTGTGGGGAAAATGTGTTCCAGCCTCAGGAGGAGTCATTACTGCACCAGGTCTAATAATGGAGGATTATTATTGTGGGGGTCTAGGTGAAATATACCAACTAGTAATAGTCTTTCGCATAGGCCTATAGTTCAGTAGATTCCACCTAAGCCCCCACAGTAATAATCCTTTGTATTATTCCATTGTTAGTCCTCATTAGGCCCCATGCCCCAGCGAGGCCTCACAGAGAATCTCAGAGGGCAATTTACTTGTATTACTTTCAGTAGTGCTGCTTAGGTTGAGGCCTGCATGGAGCAAAAATGGGAATTATCAAAGGATTAATTAACCCCCTTTTACCCCTGACAGGGCCTTTTATAGGCCCTACAGGGCATTTTATAATGTTACATTATGAGGGCACTAGAAGGAAGGGGTAGAAGAGCACTATGTGGACATTTCCTGGCGGCACTATATAGGGGTATTTTATACTGGCATATTATAGGGGCTATTTACTGGGGGCATTAGCTCAAAGGACAAATAAGGACAGGATAACACTAGAATGTAAGATGTTGCCCTATCATGTGCATTGGTGTACTGATCACATATATGCTTGATATGTGTATATATATATATATATATATATATTATAATAAAATCCCCCCCTCCACAAAACGAAAGATATATATATTTAGAACTGTGTGTGGAGTTATTAAACAGATTTTGCCCAAATATTTCATTTATACACTATGTATGCTAGATTGACGGTAAAGCACGTATTGTACAGTTTTTTCTTATTCCATAGTCTCACTGCTCTTACTGTAAAGAGCCCATAGTCTCACTGCTCTTACAGTAAACAGTCCATAGTCTCACTGCTCTTACAGTAAAGAGTCCATAGTGTCACTGCACTTACAGTAAAGAGTCCATAGTCTTAATGATCTTACAGTAAAGAGTCCATAGTTTCACTGCTCTTACAGTAAAGAGTTCCATAGTCTCACTGCTCTTACAGTAAAGAGTCCATAGTCTCACTGCTCTTACAGTAAACAGTCCATAGTCTCACTGCTCTTACAGTAAAGAGTCCATAGTCTCACTGCTCTTACAGTAAAGAGTCCATAGTCTTACTGCTCTTACAGTATAGAGTCCATAGTCTCACTGCTCTTACAGTAAAGAGTCCATAGTCTCACTGCTCTTACAGTGAAGAGTCCATAGTCTCACTGCTCTTACAGTAGACAGTCCATAGTCTCACTGCTCTTACAGGAAAGAGTCCATAGTCTCACTGCTCTTACAGTAAAGAGTCCATAGTGTCACTGCACTTACAGTAAAGAGTCCCATAGTCTCACTGCTCTTACAGTAAAGAGTCCATAGTCTCACTGCTCTTACAGTAAAGAGTTCATAGTCTCACTGCTCTTACAGTAAATAGTCCATAGTCTCACTGCTCTTACAGTAAAAAGTCAATAGTCTCAACTGCTCTCACAGTAAAGAGTCCATAGTCTCACTGATCTTACAATAAAGAGTCCATAGTTTCACTGCTCTTACAGTAAATAGTCCCATAGTCTCACTGCTCTTACAGTAAAGAGTCCATAGTCTCACTGCTCTTACAGTAAATAGTCCATAGTCTCACTGCTCTTACAGTATAGAGTCCATAGTCTAAATGATCTTACAGTAAAGAGTCCATAGTCTCACTGCTCTTACAGTATAGAGTCCATAGTCTCACTGCTCTTACAGTAAAGAGTCCATAGTCTCACTGCTATTACAGTAAAGAGTACATAGTCTCATTGCTCTTACAGTACAGAGCCCATAGTCTCATTGCTCTTACAGTATAGAGTCCATAGTCTCACTGCTTTTACAGTATAGAGTCCATAGTCTCACTGATCTTACAGTAAAGAGTCCATAGTTTCACTGCTCTTACAGTAAAGAGTCCCATAGTCTCACTGATCTTACAGTAAAGAGTCCATAGTCTCACTGCTCTTACAGTAAATAGTCCATAGTCTCACTGCTCTTACAGTAAAGAGTCCATAGTCTCACTGCTCTTACAGTAAAGAGTCCATAGTCTCACTGCTCTTACAGTAAAGAGTCCATAGTCTCACTGCTCTTACAGTAAAGAGTCCATAGTCTCACTACTCTTACCGAAAAGAGTCCATAGTCTCACTGCTCTTACAGTAAAGAGTCCATAGTGTCACTGCACTTACAGTAAAGAGTCCATAGTCTTAATGATCTTACAGTAAAGAGTCCATAGTTTCACTGCTCTTACAGTAAAGAGTTCCATAGTCTCACTGCTCTTACAGTAAAGAGTCCATAGTCTCACTGCTCTTACAGTAAACAGTCCATAGTCTCACTGCTCTTACAGGAAAGAGTCCATAGTCTCACTGCTCTTACAGTAAAGAGTCCATAGTCTTACTGCTCTTACAGTATAGAGTCCATAGTCTCACTGCTCTTACAGTAAAGAGTCCATAGTCTCACTGCTCTTACAGTGAAGAGTCCATAGTCTCACTGCTCTTACAGTAAAGAGTCCATAGTCTCACTGCTCTTACAGGAAAGAGTCCATAGTCTCACTGCTCTTACAGTAAAGAGTCCATAGTCTCACTGCTCTTACAGTAAAGAGTCCCATAGTCTCACTGCTCTTACAGTAAAGAGTCCATAGTCTCACTGCTCTTACAGTAAAGAGTTCATAGTCTCACTGCTCTTACAGTAAATAGTCCATAGTCTCACTGCTCTTACAGTAAAGAGTCCATAGTCTCAACTGCTCTACAGTAAAGAGTACATAGTCTCACTGATCTTACAGTAAAGAGTCCATAGTCTCACTGCTCTTACAGTAAAGAGTCCCATAGTCTCACTGCTCTTACAGTAAAGAGTCCATAGTCTCACTGCTCTTACAGTAAATAGTCCATAGTCTCACTGCTCTTACAGTAAAGAGTCCATAGTCTCACTGCTCTTACAGTAAAGAGTCCATAGTCTCACTGCTCTTACAGTATAGAGTCCATAGTCTCACTGCTCTTACAGTAAAGAGTCCATAGTCTCACTGCTATTACAGTAAAGAGTACATAGTCTCATTGCTCTTACAGTATAGAGTCCATAGTCTCACTGCTCTTACAGTATAGATTTCAAAGTCTCACTGCTCTTACAGTATAGAGTCCATAGTCTCACTGCTTTTACAGTATAGAGTCCATAGTCTCACTGCTATTTCAGTAAAGAGTCCCATAGTCTCACTGCTCTTACAGTATAGAGTCCATAGTCTCACTGCTCTTACAGTAAATAGTCCATAGTCTCACTGCTCTTACAGTAAAGAGTCCATAGTTTCACTGCTCTTACAGAAAAGAGTCCATAGTCTCACTGCTCTTACAGTAAAGAGTCCATAGTCTCACTGCTCCTACAGTAAAGAGTCCATAGTCTCACTACTCTTACCGAAAAGAGTCCATAGTCTCACTGCTCTTACAGTACTCCTACAGTAAAGATTTCAAAGTCTCACTGCTCTTACAGTATAGAGTCCATAGTCTCACTGCTCTTACAGTAAAGAGTCCATAGTCTCACTGCTCCTACAGTAAAGAGTCCCATAGTCTCACTGCTCTTACAGTAAAGAGTCCCATAGTCTCACTGCTCTTACAGTAAAGAGTCCATAGTCTCACTGCTCTTACAGTAAATAGTCCATAGTCTCACTGCTCTTACAGTAAAGAGTCCATAGTCTCACTGCTATTACAGTAAAGAGTACATAGTCTCACTGCTCTTACAGTATAGAGTCCATAGTCTCACTGCTCTTACAGTATAGAGTCCATAGTCTCACTGCTCTTACAGTAAAGAGTCCATAGTCTCACTGCTCTTACAGTATAGAGTCCATAGTCTCACTGCTCTTACAGTAAAGAGTCCATAGTCTCACTGCTCTTACAGTATAGAGTCCATAGTCTCACTGCTTTTACAGTATAGAGTCCATAGTCTCACTGCTCTTACAGTAAATAGTCCATAGTCTCACTGCTCTTACAGTAAAGAGTCCATAGTTTCACTGCTCTTACAGAAAAGAGTCCATAGTCTCACTGCTCTTACAGTAAAGAGTCCATAGTCTCACTGCTCTTACAGTAAAGAGTCCATAGTCTCACTGCTCTTACAGTAAAGAGTCCATAGTCTCACTGCTCTTACAGTAAAGAGTCCATAGTCTCACTGCTCTTACAGTAAAGAGTCCATAGTCTCACTGCTCTTACAGTATAGAGTCCATAGTCTCACTGCTCTTACAGTAAAGAGTCCATAGTCTCACTGCTCTTACAGTAAAGAGTCCATAGTCTCACTGCTCTTACAGTAAAGAGTCCATAGTCTCACTGCTCTTACAGTAAAGAGTCCATAGTCTCACTGCTCTTACAGTAAAGAGTCCATAGTCTCACTGCTCTTACAGTAAAGAGTCCATAGTCTCACTGCTCTTACAGTACCTACAGTAAAGATTCCATAGTCTCACTGTTCTTACAGTAAAGAGTCCATAGTCTCACTGCTCTTACAGTAAAGAGTCCATAGTCTCACTGCTCTTACAGTATAGAGTCCCATAGTCTCACTGCTCTTACAGTAAAGAGTCCATAGTCTCACTGCTCTTACAGTAAATAGTCCATAGTCTCACTGCTCTTACAGTAAAGAGTCCATAGTCTCACTGCTCTTACAGTAAAGAGTCCATAGTCTCACTGCTCTTACAGTAAAGAGTCCATAGTCTCACTGCTTCTTACAGTAAAGAGTCCATAGTCTCACTGCTCTTACAGTATAGAGTCCATAGTCTCACTGCTCTTACAGTAAAGAGTCCATAGTCTCACTGCTCTTACAGTAAAGAGTCCCATAGTCTCACTGCTCTTACAGTAAAGAGTCCATAGTCTCACTGCTCTTACAGTAAAGAGTCCATAGTCTCACTGCTCTTACAGTAAAGAGTCCATAGTCTCACTGCTCTTACAGTAAAGAGTCCATAGTCTCACTGCTCTTACAGTAAAGAGTCCATAGTCTCACTGCTCCTACAGTAAAGAGTCCATAGTCTCACTGCTCTTACAGTATAGCTCCTGACAGTAAAGAGTCCATAGTCTCACTGCTCTTACAGTATAGAGTCCATAGTCTCACTGCTCTTACAGTATAGAGTCCATAGTCTCACTGCTCTTACAGTAAAGAGTCCATAGTCTCACTGCTCTTACAGTAAAGAGTCCATAGTCTCACTGCTCTTACAGTAAAGAGTCCATAGTCTCACTGCTCTTACAGTAAAGAGTCCATAGTCTCACTGCTCTTACAGTAAAGAGTCCATAGTCTCACTGCTCTTACAGTAAAGAGTCCATAGTCTCACTGCTCCTACAGTAAAGAGTCCATAGTCTCACTGCTCTTACAGTAAAGAGTCCATAGTCTCACTGCTCTTACAGTAAAAGAGTCCATAGTCTCACTGCTCTTACAGTAAAGAGTCCATAGTCTCACTGCTCTTACAGTAAAGAGTCCATAGTCTCACTGCTCTTACAGTAAAGAGTCCATAGTCTCACTGCTCTTACAGTAAAGAGTCCATAGTCTCACTGCTCTTACAGTAAAGAGTCCATAGTCTCACTGCTCTTACAGTAAAGAGTCCATAGTCTCACTGCTCTTACAGTAAAGAGTCCATAGTCTCACTGCTCTTACAGTAAAGAGTCCATAGTCTCACTGCTCTTACAGTAAAGAGTCCATAGTCTCACTGCTCTTACAGTAAAGAGTCCATAGTCTCACTGCTCTTACAGTATAGAGTCCATAGTCTCACTGCTCTTACAGTACAGAGTCCATAGTCTCACTGCTCTTACAGTAAAGAGTCCATAGTCTCACTGCTCTTACAGTAAAGAGTCCATAGTCTCACTGCTCTTACAGTAAAGAGTCCATAGTCTCACTGCTCTTACAGTAAAGAGTCCATAGTATCACTGCTCTTACAGTATAGAGTCCATAGTATCACTGCTCTTACAGTAAAGAGTCCATAGTCTCACTGCTCTTACAGTAAAGAGTCCATAGTCTCACTGCTCTTACAGTAAAGAGTCCATAGTCTCACTGCTCTTACAGTAAAGAGTCCATAGTCTCACTGCTCTTACAGTAAAACAGTCCATAGTCTCACTGCTCTTACAGTAAAGAGTCCATAGTCTCACTGCTCTTACAGTAAAGAGTCCATAGTCTCACTGCTCTTACAGTAAAGAGTCCATAGTCTCACTGCTCTTACAGTAAAGAGTTCATAGTCTCACTGCTCTTACAGGAAAGAGTTCATAGTCTCACGCCTCCTACAGTAAAGAGTCCATACTCTCACTGCTCTTACAGTAAAGAGTCTATAGTCTCACTGCTCTTACAGTAAAGAGTCCATAGTCTCACTGCTCTTAAAGTAGAGAGTCCATAGTCTCACTGCTATTACAGTATAGAGTCCATAGTCTCACTGCTCTTACAGTAAAGAGTCCATAGTCTCACTGCTCTTACAGTAAATAGTCGATAGTCTCACTGCTCTTACAGTAAAGATTCCATAGTCTCACTGCTCTTACAGTATAGAGTCCATAGTCTCACTGCTATTACAGTATAGAGTCCATAGTCTCACTGCTCTTACAGTAAAGAGTCCATAGTCTCACTGCTCTTACAGTAAATAGTCGATAGTCTCACTGCTCTTACAGTAAAGATTCCATAGTTTCACTGCTCTTACAGTAAAGAATTCCATAGTCTCACTGCTCTTACAGTAAAGAGTCCATAGTCTTACTGCTCTTACAGGAAAGAGTCCATTGTTTCACTGCTCTTACAGTAAACAGTCCATAGTCTCACTGCTCTTACAGTAAAGAGTCTATATTCTTTCTGTTCTTACAGTAAAGAGTCCATAGTGTCACTGCTCCTAAAGTAAAGAGTCCCATAGTCTCACTGCTCTTACAGTAAAGAGTCCATAGTCTCACTGCTCTTACAGTAAAGACTTCATAGTCTCACTGCTCTTAAAGTAAATAGTCCATAGTCTCACTGCTCTTACAGTAAAAAGTCCATAGTCTCAACTGCTCTCACAGTAAAGAGTCCATAGTCTCACTGCTCTTACAGTAAGCAGTCCATAGTCTCACTACTCTTACAGTAAAGAGTCCATAGTGTCACTGCTCCTACACTAAAGAGTCCCATAGTCTCACTGCTCTTACAGTAAAGAGTCCATAGTCTCACTGCTCTTACAGTAAAGAGTTCATAGTCTCACTGCTCTTACAGTAAAGAGTCCATAGTCTCACTGCTCTTACAGTAAAGAGTCCATAGTCTCACTGCTCTTACAGTAAAGAGTCCATAGTCTCACTGCTCTTACAGTAAAGAGTCCATAGTCTCACTGCTCTTACAGTAAATAGTCCATAGTCTCACTGCTCTTACAGTAAAGAGTCCATAGTCTCACTGCTCTTACAGTAAAGAGTCCATAGTCTCACTGCTCTTACAGTAAAGAGTCCATAGTCTCACTGCTCTTACAGTAAAGAGTCCATAGTACTCACTGCTCTTACAGTAAAGAGTCCATAGTCTTACTGCTCTTACAGTAAAGAGTCCATAGTCTCACTGCTCTTACAGTAAAGAGTCCATAGTCTCACTGCTCTTACAGTAAAGAGTCCATAGTCTCACTGCTCTTACAGTAAAACATCCATAGTCTCACTGCCCTTACAGTAAAGAGTCCATAGTCTAACTGCTCTTAAAATAACGAGTCCATAGTCTCACTGCTCTTACAGTAAAGACTCCATAGTCTCATTGTTCTTACAGTAAAGAGTTCATAGTCTCACTGCTCATACAGGAAAGAGTCCATAGTCTCACGCCTCCTACAGTATAGACTCCATACTCTCACTGCTCTTACAGTAAAGAGTCTATAGTCTCACTGCTCTTACAGTAAAGAGTCCATAGTCTCACTGCTCTTAAAGTAGAGAGTCCATAGTCTCACTGCTATTACAGTATAGAGTCCATAGTCTCACTGCTCTTACAGTAAAGAGTCCATAGTCTCACTGCTCTTACAGTAAAGAGTCGATAGTCTCACTGCTCTTACAGTAAAGAGTCCATAGTCT
>CM065593.1:6880950-7038554 GCA_033119425.1 Bufotes viridis | reverse complement strand
TATTACTTTAGTTGCCCTCTTCTGAACCCTCTCCAGCTCTGCTATGTCTGCCTTGTTCACAGGAGCCCAGAACTCTACACAGTCCTCCATGTGTGGTCTGACTAGTGATTTGTAAAGTGGTAGGACTATTTTCTCATCACGGGCCTCTATAACTGTACTGTAGTTGCCCTATTCCAGTTATTATTTTAGTTGCCCTCCTCTGAACCCTCTCCAGCTCTGCTATGTCTGCCTTGTTTACCGGAGCCCAGAACTGTGCACAGTACTCCATGTGTGGTCTGACCAGTGAAAAGTGGTAGGACTATGTTCTCATCACCTCCATCTATGCCCCTTTTGATGCAACCCATTATCCTATTGGCCTTAGCAGTTTTACTGTTTTGCTTTTGTGCCAGATGAAAAGAATATTGTTGATGTATCTATGCCATAGCACCAGGTCTGTCCCCAGTCTGGGAGTGATGTGTTCGTGTTCCCATTGCACCATAAATAAATTGGCATAACTGGGGGCAAGCCTGGTGCCCATGGCAGTTCCTCTTATTTGTAAAACATAATCTAACTCGGAGTAAAAATGATTATGGGTCAATATCTACTGTATTCCCTCTGCTAGATATTCTATTTGCTCCGCACAGAGTTGGCCCCTCATTTCTAGTTGTGTCTTCATGGCTGCAATTCATTGATTGTGATATATTATAGTATAAGTTGAGTTGACGTCTAATGTGCCTATATTCCAATGAGATTTATGCTTTAGGTTTCCAATAATCTGTATAATCTGTGTAGTAACATAGTAACATATTATATACGACCGAAAAAAGACATTTGTCCATCCAGTTCGGCCTGTTTCCTACAAGTTGATCCAGAGGAAGGCAAAAAAAACCCTGTGAGGCAGAAGCCAATTTTCTCCACTTAAGGGGAAAAAATTCCTTCCTGACTCCAATCAGGCGTCAGAATAACTCCCTGGATCCACGACCCATCTCTAGTAGTTATAGCCTGTAATATTATTACACTCCAGAAATACATCCAGTCCCCTCTTGAATTCCCTTATTGTACTCACCACCTCCTCAGGCAGAGAGTTCCATAGTCTCACTGCTCTTACAGTGAAGAATCCTTTTCTATGTTTGTGTACAAACCTTCTTTACTCCAGACGCAGAGGATGTCCCCTCGTCACAGTCACAGTCCTGGGGATAAATAGATGATGGGACAGATCTCTGTACTGACCCCTGATATATTTATACATAGTCATTAGATCTCCCCTCAGTCATCTTTTTTTTAAAGTGAATAACCCAAATTTTGATAATCTTTCAGGGTACTGTAGTTGCCCCATTCCAGTTATTACTTTAGTTGCCCTCCTCTGAACCCTCTCCAGCTCTGCTATGTCTGTCTTTTTCACAGGAGCCTAGAACTGTACCCAGTCCTCCATGTGTGGTCTGACCAGTGATGTGTAAAGTGGTAGGACTATGTTCTCATCACGGGCATCTATGCCCCTTCTGATGCAACCCATTATCTTATTGGCCTTGGCAGTAGCTGCCTGACACTGGTTTTTGCAGCTTAATTTGCTGTTTATTAAAATTCCTAGATCCTTTTTAATGTCAGTGTTACCGAGTGTTTTACCATTTAATATGTACGGGTGACTTGCATTATTCCTTCCCATGTGCATAACTTTACATTTGTCAGTGTTAAACCTCATCTGCCATTTCTCTGCCCAAGCCTCCAATCTATCCAGATCCCTCTGTAGCAGAAACCTTTCCTCGTCAGTGTTAATTACTTTACACAGTTTAGTGTCATCTGCAAAAATAGATATTTTACTGTGCAGGCCTTCTACAAGATCATTAATAAATATATTGAAGAGAATAGGGCCCAATACTGACCCCTGAGGTACCCCACTAGTGACAGTGACCCCTCCAGTACTGACCACTGAGGTACCCCACTAGTGACCGTGACCCAATCTGAGTGTGTACCGTTAATAACCACCCTCTGTTTTCTGTCACTCAGCCAGTTACTTACCCACATACAGACATTTTCTCCCAGTCCGAGCATCCTCATTTTATATACTAACCTTTTATGAGGTACGGTGTCAAATGCTTTGGAGAAGTCCAGATATACGACATCCATTAATTCGCCGCTGTCAAACTTCCCCCCTTTATAGAAGCTGATTAAATTCGTTTGGCATGACTGATTCCTTAATGAAGCCATGCTGATATGGCGTTATTTGCTTATTTTCATTTAATACTCCAAAATAGCATCTCTTAGAAACCCTTCAAACAGTTTACCAACAACAGATGTTAAACTTACCGGCCTATAATTTCCAGGCTCTGTTTTTGGACCCTTTTTGAATATTGGCACCACATTAGCTATGCGCCAATCCTGTGGAACATTCCCTGTCAGTATAGACTCCGTAAATATCAGAAATAAAGGTCTGGCTATGACATCACTTAATTCCCTTAGGATACGGGGGTATATGCCATCTGGTCCTGGCGATTTGTCTATTGTAAGTCACTGTTGTACTTCTTCCTGTAGTATCTTTTATATATGCCCTTGTGTTTTTCACTACTGGTTGTAAAATCTTGTCTATGTATTGGGAAAAATTGGATGTCAGGGATCCTACTCCATTGGTCGTCCAGGTGGATCTTCCTGGTTTTTATGTATTTTAGGTATGCAGTAGAATACAGGTAGCCTTTGTTGTGTACTTAATATAAACTGATATTCCTGCTCTATGAGTATTTTTTTCTCCAATCCTTTTTTGCAGTATTCTACAAGTGTTTTGTCACATGCCGGGGTCTCAGGCAGACCTCTGGGATGACATACGAGCAGGGTACAAGGAAAACAGGCCAAGGACCACGGACCACATAATTTATTACAAAGGAACCAAGACACATGACAATTACTATAACAAAAGTCCTACCAATACCATGGAGGGGCATACCTAAGCAGCTACCTGGTCTTCACTAGAGCCTCAGATGGTGATGATAGGTTTGGACCCTTAGGGTAGTTGCCAGGGGCTACTCCAGAGCATAAACCAAGGCAGTGGCAGCAGGATCAGGCTGCACAGAGATACCAGACAAGGTACCAACAGGACGTAGAATCCACAGACAGGCAGGCAGAACAGAACAGAGACAAAAGCAGGTACCTGCGCCCCAAGCAATAGAAGCAAGGAGGCCCCAGGAAGAGCTGCACAGAACCGGCAGAGCAGATTCAGAAGCAGTTACCTGCGCTGCAAGCAATAGAAGCTAAGCTGGCCCCAGGCAGAGCTGCACATAGACTGAAAATGGGCATTCACATGGGCATTTCCCCTCCGGGGAACACAGGAACCCACTTCCGAAGACGGACATGGACAGACAAGAACGAAACACCAGAAGCAGTAATGACTGCCAGACAGACAATAACAGGATCATAGATCATAAGCTCTGCTAAGCTATCCAGACACAGATAAGCTCTGCTATGCTATACAAATACAGGACAGATACAAGGCAAGGTACAGGGCATGAAGACAAACAATAGAGAGCCAGGCGGAAGATGCCGAGGTGTAGCTGGTAGGACCCCTTGGGTCAGCATCAAAGGGCAAAACCTAGCAAGACAAATGTAGACAGACAGACTACACAGAACAGAAGGGTGAAACACCCACAAGAACAGACTGACCTCAACCACTCCATGCTCAAAGGCAGAAATAGCAGCCTAACAAGTGCACCTGAAAGGACACACCCAGGAACCGGCCAGGGGAGGTTAACCCCATCAGAACCAAACAGGGAGGTACCAAATCAGGTCAGGGGTAACCACAAACCACAGCATACCAAGCTGCGATACAAGACGTTGCCCCTAGCAACCAGCAGCCAGTACGCAAGAACGCAACCAACCTGACATACCCACAGGGAGACGATACAGCCAAAGGGGGACACACACACTCGGGCAGGTTCACACTAGATACCGTAGCCAGCACGCAGCCAAAAGCAACCAACCTAACGGAATCACTGCAGCCAGCATGCAAAAGGCGTGCAGCCAGCCTGCATGGCAAACCACGTCACGGTGAACTGCACCATGACATGTTTGATTAAACTGTTTAGTAGGATCCCCCTTCAATTTTTTTGTATGTGGTTTCTTCTGATAGTTGTCTTCTACATTCCAGATACTATCGTTCTGCCTCCAAAATTACGGTGGCTCCCCTTTATCTGCCGGCCGAATTATTATTTTTTGTTTGAAATTGTTTTATGACTCGAATTTTGTGTGTCGTGAGGTTATTTCTTTTTGTTGTTGTATTTTTCATTCTTCTTGTCAGTCTCTACACATTTCTGAAAAGTGGCAACTTATTGACCTATTTCTTGTCTTGGGTACATTTTTGACTTTTGTTTCAAATCTGTATGTTTATATTTATAATTTACATTTATCTCAGCTGTGGAGTTTTTTAGAAAATATTTCTTCAGGCATAACTTCCTAATGAATTTTTCCACCCCATCCTGAATGTCCATTCGTCACACCTTTCAAAGCCCAGTAGGAAGAGAAACCTAGAAAAGAAAATTTAGTAACAAGGATTCTACTAAAAGTATGATTAGAGTTGAGCGAACACCTGGAAGTTCGGGTTTGCCGGGTTCGGCCGAACTTGACCCAAACTTGACCCCGAACCCCAATGAAGTCAACGGGGACCCGAACTTTGGGGCACTAAAATGGCTCTAAAAAAGTAATGGAAAGGGCTACAGGGCTGCGAAAGAAAGCAAAATGGGGGTAAGAGCTGGACAATTGCCCTGCAAATAAATGTGAATAGGGAAATGACTTAAAATAACATAAAATATATAAAAATTAAAAATAATAATCTTGAAAAAGGAGGAGGTGGTCCATATGGAGTAGGAGGTTGAGGAAGCGGTGGACCTGGCGGTGTAGGTGGAAGTGGTGGTGGAGGAGGTAGTCGCCAACAAAACTGCTTTTTTTCTTTTTTTTTTTTGGGTAGACCCCAAAACATTAGGAAATATAGAAAAGAAAACGAGAAAGAAGAAAAAAGAGAAAGTGCGCTGGAGTATAACAAAGGCTGGGTGAGGCCGGTATACATGTCTATTCTGCATAAGGTACGGACAAGTCCTGTGGGATCCATGCCTGGTTCATTTTAATAAACGTGAGCTTGTCCACATTGGCTGTGGACAGGCGGCTGCGCTTGTTGTCTGTAATGACGCCCCCTGCCGCCCCCCTGTAGGCCAGCACCTACAAGACGTAAAGGGAAAGCTCAGGCCATGTGCCCAATTTGGAGACCCAGAAGTTGAATGGGGCAGACCCATCAGTCAGTACGTGTAGGTGTGTGCACACGTACTGTTCCACCATATTGATGAAATGCTGCCTCCTGCTAAGACGTTCCTAATCAGCTGGTGGTGCAGGTTGCTGTGGTGTGCTGACAAAGCTTTTCCACATTTCTTCCATGCTAACCCTGCCTGGTGAGGTGCTGGCTTTGCACCGGCTGCGTTGGCGACTTTTTCCTCCTCCTCTGCCCTCGCCTTGTGCTTCCACTGAGGCCTCGGTTTCAGGTGTGAATGCCATCAGCAGCCCGTCTCCGAGCGTGCAAAATAAATTTCCCAGTCAGGTATGCAGTTCAGGGCTAGTGTAAAAGAAAAAAGGGGTACAGATCACCCAACAATCAAAACTACACAGAATTTACAGAATATATTTCCCAGTCAGGTATGCAGGGCAGGGGTAGTGTGTAAGAAAAAAGGGGTAATGGAGTGTCCCGGTCATCCGGCATTTATTCGCCCTGCTGAAGGATTATTTTGAAAGTGTGTAGAAGCCACACGGGGCCCCTACACTGCAGATTTATCATGGAGACATCATGGAGATTTTACAGCATTTAACTACAGCACCCAACAATCTAAACGCCACCTAATTTACTGAATATATTTCCCAGTCAGGCATGCAGGGCAGGGGTAGTGTGAAAGAAAAAAGGGGTACAGATCACCCAACAATTTAAACGCAGCCGAATTTACAGAATATATTTCCCAGTCAGGCATGCAGGGCAGGGGTAGTGTGAAAGAAAAAAGGGGTACAGATCAGATCACCCAGCAATCTAAACGCCGCCGAATTTACAGAATATATTTCCCTGTCAGGTATGCAGTGCAGCAGAAACGTACTCTCCAAGCCACTTGTGAATGACTGGTCTGATAACCGTTTAAATGTCCAACCACAATCTAACAGATGAATTTTCTGAATTGATTTCCCTGTCAGATATGCAGTGCCAGTGTGTTAAAGAGAAAACATTGCTTTAGGTCACACAAATATGTGAAAGACGAATTTAATAGAATTGTTTTCACTGTTAGGTATGCAGTGCAGCAGGGACACACCCTTCAAGCCACTTGTAAATGACTGGCCTGATAACTGTGGAAATGTCCCCCCAGAATATAACAGATTGATTAATTGAATTGATTTCCCTGCCAGATACACAGCGCAGGCCGCAGGGGTACTTGACCGTCTAAAAAAGGGAATTTGTGCCCCCAGAATCTAACAGATTATTTCACCCCTTGGGGCTCTGAACTTACAGACTAATTACCGATATTATTTTCCCTTCCCATGGCACATATGCAGGTGAACTTAAAAAACACTGAACTACAAGAACAGGATTAAATTATTGTCCCTGGCACATATGCAGGTATAAGTGCACTGCACTTGCACAAAATGGCCGCCGACACCCACCTAACTAACAGACGGATTAAAACTTATTTTTCTGTGTCACTGGGCTCAGGGCAGGATACAAAAAAGTTTAATTGCAGCCACAAAAATAAATCACTGTAGATCGCAGACTTAACACTAAGCTCTGATATCAGGTTCTTTCCTAATCTCTCGCTCACAGCAGCAGCATCCTATCCCTACACTAGTAAGAGCAGAGTGACGTGCGGCGCTATGTGACTCCAGCTTCCCTTACGTCCCAACCAGTGGCACAGACAGGGTATTCTGCCCCCGTGGACTGGTAGGACAGGTGGAAATTTTATTGACACAAATTAATTAATAATTAACTAAACCCGTCCACATCAATAAAGAGGGGGATCACCCCCATTCCCCCTCTGTGTTTTTTTCTGTCCTCCGGACAGGTTTGGACTGGTGGATCATACTTACCACAGATGCATCCCTAGTAGGCTGGGGAGCACATCTTCTGGACAAGGCGGTCCAAGGAACCTGGACTTCTCAGGAGACATTATTGTCATTAAATCTCCGACAAATCAGGGCGATCAAACTAGCCCTTTTTCATTTCGCTCCCTGCATTCAAGGCAAAGCAGTGAAGGTACAATCAGACAGCATGACCGCTGTAATGTACATCAACAAGCAAGGAGGCATGAAGTCACAAAATCTCCTGCAAGAGATAGGTGGGATATTGGATTGGGCAGAATTGAACCTCAGCCATTTATCAGCCGTCCACATTTGTGGAGTCCACAATATGATTGCAGATCGCCTGAGCCGAGGTCTTTTTAAACGGAGAATGGGCTCTCAATCCAGACATCTTCAAGGAGATAACACTCAAGTGGGGCATGCCGGAGATCGATCTCATGGCAATGAGGTTCCACTCCAAGGTGGAGAGGTACTGCTCCCTTTACAGGGAGGACAATCCAGTGGCAATATATTCACTGTCAATCTCATGGAGGTTCAGGCTGGCCTATATCTTCTCTCCAATTTCCTTGATTCTGAGGGTATTGATGAAAATCAGGCAGGACCAAGCATCAGTCATCACCATCATGCTATACTGGCCGAAAAGAGCTTTATTTACCCAACTCATTCAAATGAGTCGGGGGTCAACTTTGGAGGCTTCCCTCAGAGGGAGTACTGGTGTCGGGGGACACTCAGATCTCCTCAAATCTTCAAATGTTCAACTTGACAGCCTGGAGGTTGATCAGTCCCGTCCGAGAATAGACGGGCTATCGGGGTCTGTCTTGAGAACCCTACAGAACTCCAGATCTGAGGCTACCAACAGATCTTATTCAAGAATTTGGAAGATTTTTTCAAAGTGGTGTTCCAGTCGTCAACTGTCATCCACATACAGTTCCATGCCTACCATCCTACAGTTCCTGCAGGACGGTCTGGACAAAGGGTTGTTATCTTCTACCCTGAGAGTGCAAACTTCTGCTATCTTGGCCTGTCTCAACAGGTCCATTTCTCAAGAACCCTCATCAAGAGGTTCCTGAAGGGAGCTTCATGGTTAAAGCCTTCTGTAATCAAACCTATCCCGGTATGGGAATTAGCGATCATGCTCAGGGGGTTATCATCCCTCCCGTTTGAGCCCTTACAGGAGGTGGAGTTCAAATTTCTTACCTGGAAAGTTACTTTTTTATTGGCTATCACTTCTGCAAAGCGAGTTGGGGAACTCCAAGCTTTTTCTGCATTTGAGCCGTACACCAAGTTTCTGCAAGACCGGGTGCTGCTTAAGTTTTTGCCCACCTTTATTCCAAAGGTGCCTTCATTCAGCAACATCAACCAGGTAACTTCTCTTCCGGTTTTGGCTCCACCCCTCCTCAGAAAAAAGAGGGCTCCATACCCTCGATGTTTCAAGATGTCTCAGGATTTACCTGGAGCGGTCCAAGGTATTTAGGAATGATGAAAATCTCCTTATCCTTTTTTTCCGGTACCTACAATAGTAGAAAAGCCTCTAAGCCCTCCATCAGTCGATGGCTTAAAGAGGCTATTCGGGAGTCTTATATGTCACAGGGTTCTGAGCCGCCTGAGTTTGTGAAGGCCCACTCTACTTGAGTGGTGGCTACTTCCTTTGCAGAAAGAAGCTGAATGTCATATGTAAATCAGCTTCCTGGAGTTCTCACTCAACTGTCCTACCAGTCCACATGGGGCAGAATACCCCGTCTGTGCCACTGTTAGAACTAAGGGAAAACAAATTATCGTTAGAAATGTAATGATTATATAGAGGCTGGGTCACATGCTGCGCTGGCCAATAACAGCCATGATATTAGTAGGCATGGCTGTGATGGCTTCTAAGGGCACACATCTTAAATGCTTGTTGTTTGGCTGCCCTGCAGCCTTTCAACAAGCTTTATTAAACGGCCGAACAACAAACTTGAACCCAAACTTTTACGGAAAAGTTCAGGTACTGGTACAAAAAACCTCATAGTCTGGTACGAACCCAAACTTTACAGTTTTGGTTCGCTCAACACTAAGTATAACCTACAAAAAAGTATAATCTTTAAAAAAAGAAAAATGATTAAAAAAAAAAAAAAAAAAGTATATATTAGTGACTTATTACAGCAATATAGGTGATATTTGATATAAAAAAAAAAACTAATTTTGGATGGCTAAACAATAATAAACCATCCCTAATACAACTGTCTCCTATATGCAAATGAAGCTGGACACCAACTCCAGTTTGTCGATACAGCCAAATGTTTTTACCTTTTTTTGGAAATTATATTCTTGTATTTTATCTTTATTCATTTTTATATGTCTTTATGTTTTCTATGATTTTGCAAATTCATCATTAAAAAGTAATTATGAATTGCCATGACTGATAAAAAACCAACTGGCCAACTGTATGCAAAAAATAACGCATGACTTTGCAAAAAAACATTAAAAACGCGTAGCAATCACAATGCATTTTTTATGGTAATACAACAATATGTCAATTGATAAGAAGAAAACTGAGATATCTGAATAAGTAGAAGCAAATACACAAAAAATCCATTTGAGGGAAACAAAGCATGGTAAAAAGTGAGGGAAACAAAGAATCCAGTTCAGGTCTTTATGATGACTGAAAAGATGGATATATCAGTGTGTAGGATGTTCAGGTGTATGCAGCCACTGAGGAAGGAGTTAGTTTACACTCCAAAATGCGTCTGGCGTGAACAGGCATACATATAGGATCCAGGACCCACTTACAAAAAATCTATGGAAATATGAATAATATGAACTTCTATTGAGAAGAGTTGTGGAGCGCTCCACAGATACAGAAACTGTCTTCCATCTTTGAAAAGAACCGGGCAGTTTGGGGTTGGCATGTTCAGACACTTGGGACGCCAAGCATCGCAAAAGCCACAGAGCCCGTAAGGCCTCTACCGCGAGAAAGGTAATATTACCCACACTAAATAAAGAGATGCAGAGGTGAGCCTGCAACCCACCACGTGGGACGCCATGGGCGGTAAACACCAACTGATAACAGTGAGTATTCAATATTGATCACTGTTAGAGACATATTAATACAAACAATCAGCTTTAATATAAGTCAAATAGAACTATAAGTGTAAGGTGGAAACAATACAAAATAAGGAACATTCTAATGTACCGCTTTACCATTCTGTTGCACTGAACAAACTAACAGACTTATTAAGCACGAGTAGCGTAGACTATCCACTATTAAAAACAGAATCCCTGCAAACCGCTTGTGTGAATAAATAGAAAGAAGCAAAGCTACTACCTATATTCTATCATATTAATATGCAAATGTGATATACACTATGGGGTTTAACTGTGGCTGTATGCACAATAGATACTAACGATATACGTATCAGACGGCTGCTGCACAAATCTCTGCTGTTTGATAAGCGTCCAGACTCCAGTGGACCTATTGCCCATAGCAACCTATAGTGTGATTTTGTCATCGAATGTGGTTTTTTATTTTTTATTTTGTTATTTTTTTTCATTCTTCTTTTTATTTTATTCCTTCGGCTGATCTATTTTTATGGTTTTATATTATAAATATCCATATGAAATGATAAATCCTCATTGTTGGTTTCAAATGCAGAGTGCTTGTCCTAGCTACATACAGTTAATTGTTATACTGGATGGGGTGAGTCAGCTTTAGGCCTCATGCACACGACCGTTGGTGTTTTGCGGTCCTCAAACCGCAGATCCGCAAAACACGGAAGCTGCTCGCGTTCCGTTCCGCAATTTGCAGAATGGAACGCGGCCCATTGTAGAAACGACTATTCTTGGGCACGGAATGGAGCAACGGATGCGGACAGCACATGGAGTGCTGTCCGCATCTTTTGCGGCCCCATTGAAGTGAATGGGTCTGCACCCGAGCCGCAAAATATGCGGCTCAGACGCGGACCACAGCAACGGTCGTGTGCATGAGGCCATACAGAGAACCATTGCCAAAGTGACAAGAGGGTGAACCGCACTTGCGCATTGCTCCACGTAGTGCATGTGCCCAGGCCAGCAAAGCAATGTGCAGGGGCAGTGTCTCGGCCGGACCTAGCGATGACACAAGGGACTTGGAGGGCGAGCAAAGGAAGAGGCTGGGGAGAAGTAAAGTAAAAAGAAGGCAAAGCAGCCTGGGCTCCTACACAGGGAACGCCGCCCCTGGGCACTTGCGAGTGCTCATTTACAAATGGGTTAAACTGAGTTTTTCCTGCTTGTGCAAGTTAAAAGAAAAGAACAATGGTGCCATTAGAATCATGTATAGGTGTGCTACAGAGCCATGTAAGTGCTGTATATGGTCATATAGTGGTGACAGACTTCCTCTAACAATTTTTTTTAAAGAATATTTGATTTCCATGTCAATATCTATATTTAAGCAAAAGCCATACAATTCTGCACTTTTTGCGCTGACCACTAAGAATACTAATAATTGGCGCCACTTCTTGCCCTGTACAGATCACTTTACTGTAGTTACCTGCTTTTCTGTACACAGAGATCATCTCATTATAGGCAGGATTAGAATTACAGATAAGACAGGATCCACCACGCACAATAGGTGATTGTAAAAGCTTATCTATTATTTCCTTGTACAATGACCTCTGCACAGGTCACAGAGCCTAGAAGACTCTCCCATAGTAGTCACTGAGGTCCTGACCATCGTGTCTATGGACCATGTTGCCATAAAGAACTTTTCTTTATGCTTTCTAAATGCTGTTAAGAACAGCTCAGGCAAGATGTCCGCCCCATAATCATGTTTATGTCTTTTGAGGGGATTTAACAGCTTTTCCTCGTACTTTTCATACGGACAATATATATGTTAGTATAGGTCAGTGATGGGCAACGTGCGGCTCTCCAGCTGTTGCTAAACTACAACTCCCACCATGCCCTGCAGTAGGCTGATTGCTATAGACAGGCTTTGCATGCTGGGAGTTGTAGTTCTGCAACAGCTGGAGAGCCGCACGTTGCCCATCACTAGTATAGGTTAATCATGTCCCCCCTTAGATGTCTCTTTTCAAGACTAAATAAGACCTTTCACCACTCCTGACAGGCCTTTTCAATAGCTCTATGCATTCCCCATGCAATAGTGATTCTGTAACATCTATTCTTATGGCTCTATGTTGTGCCATTCCTTTATAATTTCTACTAGAAGTTATGAGTGAATCGCTAGCAGTCTGCAGTAAGGTTACAGAGGGGAGGTAACCAGTTGGGGGTGTGTACCTGCACGGTCTTAAAATGGCAGCACTGATTGGATAGAGTGAGACTGTGCAGGGACACACCCCAACTTATTAACACCCCTCGGTACCCTTACTGCAGACTGCTGGCAATTCACTCATAACTTCTAGTAGAAATAATAAAAGAACGACACAACATAGAGTCATAAGAATAGATGCTCCAGAATTTGTATTGCAATGTCCCCGAGTACGACTTCTTTTTGAAACTTCGCTACCATTTCCTATGTGCTAGTATGTATTATCTAATGTACTTCATGTCATCTCCTAATAATGTGCATATTCATTCATGTTACTGGTTATGTTCATGCAATTGCCTGGTCCACCAGCAGATGGCTGCAACATTGGCAGAGATAGGATCTCTGGAGAGGAACCTTCTGGTTCCTCCCAGCCCTTTGTAGAGAGGGAGGAGATTAGTTAGTCAGTGAGTCAGTGTCTAGTCCTACGCTCCGTATGGAGAGGTTGTGAGTAGGCCAGCAGAGCACTGCCTGCTCTGCTAGGCCCAGAGGCCCTGCCTCTGAAGTCTACATAGTTGCATGACCCCTCCTGGGCTTGCATTGCCTCCCAAGCTAACAGAGCTTGATGCCAGGACAAGAGTTCTTAGGATTACAAGTAAGAGACAGACTACAGACAGCTAAGTTCCAGCAGAAGAGGAAGAGTTTCCTATATACCCAGCCAAGCATTAGCAGAGCTGAGAGAGAGCTACTGCATAGCAGAGCCAAGATTGTTGCAGCGAAGTAATTGCCTGCCAGAGTTAAGCCAATACCTGCTGATGACCAAGATAAAGTCTAGAAGCTGTTTGGATTACCGTGTATTCAAGTAAAGCTGTGTTCAATGCTACTACAAAGTCTGGACTGCATTTATTCTACCTATCCATCATCCAAGTTCAACTACCCTTTTGCACTGCTTCGGACCACAACACGTCTGGGATCCAACCGTATCCAGGTAGGAACACCGTGACATGTGTATACAACATCTACAGGGATTGTAGGCCACCCTGCACCACTCTGTCAATCCTACCCTGGGTACCACCAATAGCATCTACAAAGGGGAATCCATGTCCTCGCTGTTTCATGGCAGCTGGCGTCACGATTACTTGCTCTATAAGAGGGACAAAGGATACCGTGTTGCCTAGGTTTGACTTTCTGTGTCCAATAGACACAGACTCTATACTTACTCTTCATTTAGCCAACATTTCCCAACCAAACATCCGCTAGGGCCCACATCCCAGGGTGTGCCATTGTAATGCATGAAATCAACCTGTATCCTTTATGTACTATACATGCTGGGTGTGTTTCTAATCAGTGCACCGGATACTCCTGTATAGCCAGGTTATCTTTAGAATGCTCGCTATTGTTTGTGTATTGGTGTGGCCCCAGATGAACTATGGTGGCTGCCATCCAAAAATACCTTCTTATATGTTTTTGACTAATCCCTTGAAGACTTAATTAACTATGGGATAAGCCTCACAATTGTTGATGTATCTACTGAGATTATCTTTATATGGAACATCTACCAAGAGTTGAGTACTAGTCCAGGCCTGTATCATGACAGAAATGTTCTTTGAGATATGCTCCACCTATCTCTATAAGGTTTCCGGTGTGGCAGCTGCTTCCACATCAGGGACCATACAGGCCGAGCTTACCAGGCTAGGTTCCTGACACAGGATCATCCTTATTATTCTATCATAGGCAGGGTTCATGTAGGGACCATCCATTGTGAGAGTATCCTTTCTTCTATGTGTACAGAACTGCTTTCTATAAAGGTTGTTTTCGGGCAGGTCCTCTGTGATATTTTTTTCAATGGAACAGATAACCTTAGAATTGGATTTTTTCTCAGATTGTAAACATTGTAACATTTTTATTTAGTATCTTTATATCGTCACATTTTCCTGGTTGTTTTGTCTTTTCATTTCTTCCGTGGTGTGCGGCTGGACAGCGGGTGGTCACTTGGACGAGGAACGAGGCTCAGCTCGTATCTCAGCGGATGCAATGATGAAATTCTTGTTTAGATTTAGAAAGTTCGAGTCCTGACGTTGAGTCCCCGGAGGGAGGGTGAAGGTGAATTTCTGAAGCAGAGCAGAGAGGAGAAGGAAGAGCTCCATGCGGGCCAGGTTCTCCCCAAGACAAACTCTCTTCCCTAGAAGAATAACACAATGGTATGTAATAAAAGGTGGACAAAATAGTCCAACAGTGTTTAGTTTGGTAAAATGACATACACACATAGGGTCCATCAGACGCTGTTAACATCTGACGGACCCAATGCTTCCAATATTTTCATTGTTCTGCTCCTTTGATGGATCAGAACAATGGAAGTCATTAGTCAGTATTGTTAATGGCGGTGAGGAATTGTGGGTGCCTCACGGCCATTTGCAATACACATAAACAGGGCAGTCTTCATTAAGGTAATTAGAGGCCACTGTGGCCCATACGCATAACTCAAACGTAGCGCAGGCATGTCACAAGCACCATACGACTACGTCATATCATCGGGCCCTCAGAGATTTTCCTAGATACAGTTGTGGCAAATTCTCCGCTGTGTGAGCAGTAGTGATGAGCGAATCAATACGAATTTCAGGAAAAATTTGATTTGCCGCAAAGCTGAATTTTCTCGCTCTTCATGGTGACAAATCAATTTTCCCTAAAATGGCAGGGAAAGAAATCATACTCACCTTATCCTCGGCCATCCTGATTGAAGATATCACATGAAATCTCGTGCCATCATGTCTCTCTGTGAGACTTCACGCAGCGTCTTCAATCAAGATGTCTGCAGCGACCTCTACGCAATCAAATGAGCGTGAGAATTTTTTTATTGATTAACATTGAGAGCTTTCAGAGGTTAATCTCAGATGCCATGATCAACAATGAATGTGGCATCTGAGGGGTTCAATGACTGAGGGAGGTGCGATCGCCGTTTATTGTGCCTGCTACATACGCAGTGTCCTGAAACACACTGCTTAATACTGTGATTGTGTTTCATGAAAATGTGCTTGTGCCTGAGTTCCATAAAGTTGCACAGGGAGGTGAAGGTTCTAACAAACCTTACTCTGCCCTGCTCTCTGATGAGAGAAGAGAAGAAGGAGGAGAGTGTGATGTCTGAGAAAAAGCTGCACCTCAGCAGACATTTTTTGCTGAGATATCAAAACTCCAGCGTTAGTTCCATGTACCAGCCCATAGAAGGGAAAGATTACAGATGAAGGCAACTCAGAGAGGGAGTGAGATAATTGGCAGGTAATTGTCATTTATCAGGCTCTAGTCTTCTTTGCATCAGGTGGAACAATTCTAAGCTACCAGCTGCCCACCATAACCAAAGACAGAAAGGCCACCGTCAGGAGATAGTATTCCTAGAGTGGATACAGAGGTATATGGCTATACAGTACAGCAGAGATAGTGCATCCCTCCAGCCTGGAGAAACAAGGGATTGATTGTTATAGAGGAAAACTCCCCCTTATGCAACTTTTGGGAACTAACTTGAGCCATTGTAGAAGCTTCCATGCTGTAAATGACTTTGCGCACATTGATAACCTTTGGATCAGCTTCAGTAAAGTGCTGGGAATTTGTTAAGAGAACTGGCCCCTTTATTGTGTGAACTTTGAACCTATTTGCACATAACGGGGCTGGCATCACGAACACCAGGGACCCTGCGTCCAACTGGTGATGTCCTCTCCATCACTGCACGCCGGCCCAGGGATCGCTGCTTACCGTGAGTGAAACCAACTACTACCCTCATTAGCCCACCGTAACTCACACATATTGCCCCTGCGGCTGGGTCACGGCACATACAAAAAGCGGTATGAGGTCTGGACAGGTTCTCACACACTGAAGACCATGAACAAGAAGATAAACAATGCTCTTGACTTTGTAACATTTCTAACCTGCACTCAAGCATCACAGTCCTCAAACCTCTCTCCAGTCCAGGTATCCGATGTACTTCATCTCAAACACACCTGATGCAACTAATGAATAGTAATGAGCGGCAGAGGTTATATTTTAATTCACGATATTTCACAAATATTTGGGCAAATATTTGCGAATTCGAGATTTTCTTGATTGCGAAAAATAGGCAATGTAATATTCGCGTAATGCGCACGAAATACAGGCATGGGTCACTTTTGCAACATTTTCCAAGGTGCTAGAAGTTTCCCGAGACTGGAGAAAATGGTTGGCGTGACACAACATTAAAAATGGCTTTATATGCAGATAGAGCGCTCCAATATATTTGCGATTGCACTAATTGGCATTAATGATGCAAATATTTGGGCACAATACGTGACACTTCACATTTTAGCAGGTCTGCATGTATGTATGGACAGCAGAATATATCACAGTACCTAACACGCTGCACTGCAACAGCTAAACTATAACAGGATATAACCTACACTGACTATCTCCCACTAACTATCGTTATTATATATATATATATATATGTTAACTAATTAACTAATTAACTAACTAACTAACTATTTTATGTAATGTGGAAAGCACAGAGCACAGCAATGACACTGCTCTGTCTCTCTCTATCTCTCTCTCTCTCTCAGAACTTTTAAAAACGAAACTGTAAAAAATGGCTGCTGTGAAGGTTCTTATATAGTAAGGGGTAGACAACTTTCCTATTGGTTGCTAGGGATGTTGCTAAGCTCAGACAAAGACATTGCAGCTTCTCATTGGCCCACGAGCAAGAAGGGAGGTTACTGATGAAAACAAAATCTCTAATATTCTAAATTACAAATATATATCACTATGTTCCAAATATTTATGAATTCTCGAAGTGCCGATATTTGCAATTAATATTCGCGATTCGAATATTCGTGCCAAACACTACTAATGAAGCAGCTGATGTGCTCGACAGTACAACTCATCTGCAAATATAAGCCCTTATGAGGGATTATTTCAGGAGTTTTAATCATTCTGAGGCCGCAATTAAATTGTTTAAATTGTTTAAATTGTTCTGGACTTTATTGGTTTAGCACAAATAGCAGGATGTTTGTAAATTCGGTAAATAAACCGAAAAAATCCCTACAATGGAATCTCAAATTCTAAATCTGGTCTCAGATAAGATTTATAGAGGGATGATATTACATTGGAATTACCCTAAAATTGTATTTGCTGTTACTCTTGCTGACTGGCTTGAGTACTGCTGCTTAGCCTAATTGTAACCAGAATATTTAAGTCCATCTGAGGTGCATTTTTACAGTTATCTGCCTAAGTAAGATATCTGAACTTCTCCAAGTTTGATGGGGCAGTAAAGTACTCATTTGGACAATTAAAAAAATCTTCTCTTCTTTCTGTGATTAATTGTCACTTCTGCTGAAACATTCCAGATTCTCCTCCCATCTTCTCTTTACATCATTGCATCTCCAGCTCTTACCTGCTGAGAAAGGCAAGAACGCCAACCTTGGGCGGAACTGCCCGTCCTCATCCAAGAAATGCCCGGGGTTGAATTCTTCCGGAGTGTCCCACTGAGATGGGTCTCTCAGGACGGATGAGAGGAAGGGGATCACGGTTGTTCCCTGATAACAGGAAAGCAGATGTGTTATATAGTGTTGAGCGCGAATATTCGAAAAGCGAATTTTTTTAGCGAATATCGGCACTTCGCTAATTCGCGAATATTTCGAATATAGCGCTATAAATTCGCTATTTCGAATATTCGTTTTTTTTTATTTATTTTTTTTTTTTTTAGTTATATTTTTTTCTTTCTTACTTCCCAAAAGTAGTTCTTACCTGTCCTGAGGATTCCTGGCTTCCTGGCTGCTCTAGTCAGTGCCCGTTGCCGCTTCTGCCGACTTCCGTGCTCATGTGGAGCGTCCCCATCCATGGGAGAATCTCCATATACTAAAATGTACTGTCGGATTTGAGGAATTACGTTGAAATCGCAATGCGATTAATTCAAGTTATATTAATCGCATTGCGATTACAACTTAGCACTGCTATCTTACATAGGCTAGAATTAACTGAATATGGAGTATAGCTATGCACTAGCAGTGCTAAGTTGAAATCGCAATGCGAATACTTTAAGTTAAATTAATCGCATTGCGATTTCAACTTAGCACTGCTGCTATATTCCATATTAGTTAACTCGTTAATTCTAGCAAGCTGACCCATTATAAACCCAGCTCTAAGTTGAAATCGCAATGCGATTAATATAACTTGAATTAATCGCATTGCGATTTCAACGTAATTCCTCAAATCCGACAGTACATTTTAGTATATGGAGGCGTTCCCATGGTGATGGGGACGCTCCATGAGCACAGAAGTTATGGTTGGCTTGGTAGAATTGGCGAATAGCGAATATGACGAATGTATTCGTCATATTCCTCAAAACGAAGATAGCAGTATTCTACATCTTCGTTTTAGCTACCTATTCGTCTCGTCATCGTCAACTTCGCTATTCGCTAATTCTAGCAATCAAATAGGAAGGTTGACTTACCAGACAGCTGTGTTAAATTCGCTATGCGATTTTTTTTTAATACAATAATTATATTACTTGATAAAATTATTATAAGTATTCTATTTATTAAAAAAAAAAATAAATGCATAGCAGAATTTAACACAGCTGTCTCTATAGTCAACCTTCCTATTTGATTGCTAGAATTAGCGAAGTTGACGTCGAATAGGTAGCTAAAGCGAAGATGTAGAATACTTCGTTATCTTCGTTTTGAGGAATAGACGAATACATTCGTCATATTCGTCATCCTCGCTAATTCTAGATATGAAACCAATAGGAAAGTAGCCTTAAGTACAAATCGCAATATGCGATTATTTAAATCGCATGTTAATCGCGATAACTAGAAAAAATGACGAATATTCGATTTCGACGAATATGAAACGAATATTCATTCGAATATTCGCGAATTTCGTCGAAATCGAATATGGCACCTGCCGCTCATCACTAGTGTTATATAAAAGTGTCTATGTTACAAGAGTGCATATTACTGGGATAGGTCTTCATTTTCTTATTGGTGGAGACCCACAGATCCTACAGATGAAGTAGTGCTAGTTTAGGGCAGTAGGTGGCCATGATGACTTCAGCTGACCCTATTCACTTAAACTGTGAAGGGACTTGATGGAAGAGAGAGGGAGAATGCTACTCTATTCTTCTCAACAGTATCAATGACTCATCAATCAAGCAATGACTTTTACAAAATTCATAAAAAAAATCTCGCTCATTTGCAGCAGCAGTATAGTATGGAAACTGAGAGACAAGGCAGTAGATGTGTGGCTGTGTAGTGGTAGTAGTAGTGGCAGTAGTAGTCAGAAGCAGTTAAGAATAGGGGGATAACCTGATAGGGGGAGCCTAACCGATGACAGGATGAAGGTCTGTAGCATAGCTCCCGCTTCACACACCCGTGCTTCCTCTTCCTCAGAAAGCCGTCAAAATAGTCAGGATTGGAAGGCAGAGGTCCAGGAAGACCCCCTCCACACCCAGACAGAAAAAGAACCAGTCAAAAATGGACCGCTTTCTCAGGAGACAAATTTTTTTACCCAATTTTAACCCAGGACATACAAGCACCTAACTGTCATGCCGTGGCTCTTAGAAACCTGACACAGAATTGATGGACACATGGAAAAAACCCAAACAAAAAAGTGTTGGCTTCCTCCCTTGCCTACGCCACCTCTTCCACCTACACCTCCATGTCTGTCTCCTCCTCCACTTGGACCTCCACCTCCTGGCTCAAGATTATTATGTCTTTTATATTGGCAGACTAGAGAAATATACCGGCCAAACCCACAAAAATGGCTAAAGGTCACACATAGAATTGACAGACACATTTAAAAAAAAAAACAACAGAAAGAGTGTTGGCTTCTTCCTCGCCACGTCTGCCTCTTCCACCTACACCGCCATGTCAACAGCCTCCTCAACTTCCTACTCTACTTGGACCTCCACCTCTTGGTTCAAGATAGTTTTTTTTTTTTTTAATGTATTTTATGTCATTTAAAGTCATTTCCCTAGTCCTCATTTGTTTTTAGGGCAATTGTACTGCTTTTACGCCCACTTTGTAGCCTTTTGTAGTCCTCTAGTCCTTTCTAGGACTTTTTTTAGAGCCATTTTAATGCCCCAAAGTTCGGGTCCCCATTGTCTTCAATAAGATTCTTTGTTTGGGGTCAAGTTCAGAACCCAAATCGAACTTTGAAATTAACTTTGGCCAAACCCCTCGAACCTGGACATCCAGCCGTCCGCTCATCCCTATACACAAGCAACTCAGCATGCATCCGGGCATTTGCGCAAGGGACTCAGAGGGACTCTCTGCCTCCATCTCCAGTGCATACTACAACAGTCTTTAGGGGTCATCTGCTTGGTCTTCCTCATTGCCCTTTAGCTTCTCATGCTTAGTGTTGAGCGCGAATATTCGAATAGCAAATTTTTATTGCGAATATCGCAAATTCGATAATTCACGAATATTGCAAATATAGCGCTATATATTTGCAATTTCGAATATTCATTTTTTTTTTTAATCCTTGTTAATCCTTGCTGCTCTCTGGTTGTCTTCCCACTTCCCAAAAGCTGTTCTTACCTGTCCGGAGGATTCCTGGCTCCCTGCCCGCTCCAGTCAATTCCCGTTGCCGCTTCTGTCGACTCCCTGTGTGCATGGGAACGCCTCCATGCTAAAATGTACTGTCGGATGTGAGAATCACGATCTCACAAATTTGACTAAGTTGTAATCACAATGCAATTAATATAACCTGAATTATTTGCATTGCGATATTCGTTATATTCTAGCAATACAACAACCATTAGGAACCCAGCTTTAAGTTGAATTCGCAATGCGAGTAATACAGGTTATAGTAATCACATTGCAAATTCAACTTAGAGCTGAGTTCATAATGGTTGTATTGCTAGAATATAACAAAGATTGAGAATATAGTGCTATATTCGTGTATTCGTGATATTCGTCATCTTCGTTATATTCTAGCAATACAACCATTAGGAACTTAGCTCTAAGATCAATTCGCAATGGGATTATATGTTCGCTTCGCTAATGAAACTTTGAGCTGAGTTCCTAATGGTCGTTGCTAGAATATAACGAAGATTGAGAATACAGCGCTATATTTGTGATATTCGTTATATTCTAGCAATACAACCATTAGGAACTCAGCTCTAAGTTTAATTCGCCATGCGATTAATATAACCTGTATTACTCGCATTGCAAATTCAACTTAGATCTGGGTTCCTAATGGTTGTATTGCTAGAATATAACGAAGATTGAGAATATAGCGCTATATTCGTGATATTCGTTATCTTCTTCAATTATAGCAATACAAGTTACAACAATTAGGAACTCAGCTCTAAGTTTAAATCGCGATGCGAATATAAATTCGCGTAACATTCGCAATATATAGAATAATGATGAATATTCGATTTCGATGAATATATGACGAATATTCAATCGAATATTCGCGAAATATCACGAAATCGAATATGGCACCTCCCGCTCATCACTACTCATGCTCCTCTCCTGTCACTATTGCAGATAAACTACCCATTTCTATATACATTGTTTGTGCATGAATGTCCTCCTCCTCTTCCAGTTCAGCCCCCACAAGGCTCAGGTGGCCGTGAGATATAGGCGCCACATATCCTGTCCCCTGGCCAGCAAGATTTATCAGCATCTGCTCCAGGACATGAAGGAGTGGGATGACGATGTTCATCCCGTAATCCTGACAACTAACAAAGTCACCTCCTTAAAGGGCCTGAGCAAACGGCAGGTGTCATAATTGAGCTGCCACTGGCTAAAGTAGAAGTTACACAGAGGAGTGCTACTTTCCACCTGCATCATCAAGAAATCGTTCACAGCCTTCCTCTGCTCATATAGTCAGTCCAACATGTGGAGGGTGGAGTTCTAACGGGTGGATACATTGCATATTAGGCCATGTTGGGGAATGCTATTTTGCCTTTGAAGTTCAAGAAGCGTGTGTTTTTCAGGGTAAGAGTGGCTGAGGTGCATGCACAGTTTCCTGGCCATTTTCAGGATGTCTTGCAATTGGGTGGAAGACTGGAACCGCTTTAAAACAAGCTTAAAGATGTGCGTCATGCAGGGCACATGGGTCATCCCTACTTGACGCAGCACAGACACCATGTTCTTCCTGTTATCTGTGACCATGGTTCCCATCTTCAGTTGGTGAGTAGACAGCCAGTATTCGATTTCCTCTTGAAGAACGTGGAGCAGTTCCTCCCCAGTGTGACATGACTTGTGATCAGCAAACTGTTTGCAGGCTTTCTTGTACATCATCTTTAGAAAAAGGCTTCCTTTTGGGGCAACAGCCATGCAGACCAATGTGATGCAGTGTGCAGTGTATGGTCTGAGCACTGACAGGCTGCCCCCCCTCCCACTTTGGTCTCTGAAGCAATGCTGGCAGCACTCATACAACCTCTGGATATGACGCTGAGCACGTGCACTCAACTTCTTTGGTCAACCATGGCGAGGCCTGTTCTGAGTGGAACCTGTCTTGTTAAACCTCTGTCTTAGCCACTGTGCTGCAGCTCACTTTCAGGGTGTTGTCAATCTTCTTATAGCCTCGGCCATCTTTATGTAAAGCAACAATTCTTTTTTTCAGATCCTCAGAGAGTTCTTTGCCATGAGGATCCATCTTGAACTTCCAGTGACCAGTATGAGAGAGTGTGAGAGTGATAACACCAAATTTAACACCAAACCTGCTTCCCTTTCACACCTGAAACTTTGTAACACTAATGAGTCACATGACACCTAGAGGGAAAATGGCTAATTCGGCACAGTTTGGCCATTTTAACTTAGGGGTGTACTCACTTTTGCTCCAGCAGCTTAGAGATTAATGGCTGTGTGTTGAGGTATTTGGAGGGCACAACAAATTTACACTGTTATACACTGTTATACAAGCTGTACACTGACTACTTTACATTGTGTCAAAGTGTCAGATCTTTAGTGTTGTCACAGGAAAAGATAAAAGAAAATATTTACAGAAATGTGAGGGGTGTACTCACTTTTATGAGATACTTGTATCTATGTAATGTAAAAAAATACTAGAAGTTACCTTTGGGATGGTGTAACCTCTGATCTTGACATCTTCAGTGGTGGCATGGAAAAATGCAACTGGAGCCAGGTCAAAAACTCTTTGTATTTCATGGATGACAGCATTTGTATATGGCAGCTGGGGCTTGTCCATTATCTCGGGAAGACGCAAGGATTTGGTTACCTCATCTATTTCCTGCTGAACTTTAGCTATGAGACAAATATAAGATCTTCAGACTGATGGAGTTACTGTGCACATACATTATATTACTTATCCTGTACTGATCCAGAGTTACATCCTGCATTATACTCCAGAGCTGTACTCACTATTCTGCTGGTGCAGTTACTGTGTACATTACAAAATGCCTTATATCCGAGAGATAGGTGTATGTTTGGGAATGTCAAGGCAACCTTTGGGCAGGATGTGATGGATATTGCAAGTGTCAAAATGTGGTATCACTGTGACACGGGTTGCCGTGTTTTGCTGAAGTTATTACACTATATCTGCACTGTGGAAATGGTTAACGCACACCCAGCTAATACTGAGAGCCTTTCTACCTATTAAATGCTATGGAGGGTAAAAACCAGACACACTGACCTTTGCTTTGGATGTCTGGTTTATCTCTGTTGCTTATGTCTGAAGACTGTTTATGTCTGGAAAAACTAGTTACTCATTGTAGTAAACTAAGGCTGCTTTCACACTGGCGTTTTGGATTCCGTTTGTGAGATCCGTTTCAGGGCTCTCACAAACGGTCCAAAATGGATCAGTTCAGCCCCAATGCATTCTGAATGGATAAGGATCTGCTCAGAATGCATCAGTTCGGCTCCGTTCAGTCTCCATTCCGTTCTGGAGACGGACACCAAAACGCAGCTCTCAGCGTTTTGGTGTCCGTCTGACGATGCGGAGTCGAACGGATCCGTTTTGACTTAAAATGTAAGTCAATGGGGACGGATACGTTTTCAATGACACAATATGGTGCATTTGAAAACGGATCCGTTCCCCATTGACTTTCAATGTAATTCAAAACGGATCCGTTTTGACTTTGACAATTTTTTTTAAAGCTAATGCAAACTGATCTGTTCTGAATGGATACAAACGTTTGCATTATAGGTGTGGATCCGTCAGTGCAAATACCAGACGGATCAGCACCTAACGCCAGTGTAAAAGTAGCCTAAGCTCAATACAAGTCTATGACAGACTAAAGTTGTAACATTGTAACGGTTTGTACTGAGTTTCTCCACTCGACCCCTCCCACTAGAGGGTTCTAGTTCAGCTAGAAACTGTGTATAAGGAGAGCAATCAGAGCCCCTAGTATTCTGCAGATAGAAACCAGTGCTTAGAAGGAGAAACTCTGCCAGACAATTGACTGACCAGAAGAAGATGCTGACACAGGGATACTCTGCCACAGATCCCCAACCCCAGTCACCAGCTTGGCGACTAGTGATCCAGCTAGAAGACAGACCCCCAGACCCTGGGCCACCAGCCTTTGACCATAGTAATGGCCTTCTAATAGAGAGGAGAGAGAGGACAGAGAGTTCATGCCTTTTCTTAGCACTGAACCTTCTTCTGCCCAGGAGGAGACTGAAGAAGCCAGCTCATGGCCATGCCTCTATTGTTTTGCACTTGAATTCCTTTAGTAAAGAAGCAGACTGGTTTACTGCAGGCCTGACTCTCTGTATGTATTTCCCATTGGGGTGCACCATGCTTTAACACCCCTTCTGGGGAGAAGAAACACCTATTGACACCTTGACTGTGTCCAGAGTAGTGTTGAGAGTGAATATTCGAATTGCGAATATCGCCACTTCGAGAATTCGCTAATATTTAGAATATAGTGCTATATATTTGTTTTCGCGAATAGTGTTAATCGTGAATATTCTAATTGCAAATTCATCGTGAATATCGGCACTTAGCAACATCCCTAGCAACCAATAGGAAAGTTGCCTACCCCTTAGTGTTGATTGCGAATATTCTAATAGTGAATTTTTATCGTGAATATATGACATTGCCGATTTTCGCAATCAAGTAAATAAAGACTTAAGATCACGAATTCTCGAATTTGCGAATTTATGGCGAATATTAGGCCAAAAATTTGCTAAATATCGCAAATTTGAATATTGCCTATGCTGCTCATCACTAGTCCTGAAGACTCAGTATAGCATTGAGGGCTACCCCAAGCCCGGTCACTGCAACCTATATAGCTATGGGAAACACATGAGAGCTACAACAGTGGTAGCAGTAGTTGCAGCAGCAGTTGTACAGAATAAGACATAATGAACAGGAAGACAGTGTCAGTAGTATCATTGGGCTGATGATAAACAGCCAGTTTTCACTGTCAACAAGGGCAAATCTATCCATTAGGGTCAGCCAAAAGAGATAATTGAACAGAGTCCAGTATCACTCTATGAAAAATGCTTAAATCCCAACTGTTGAAGAACCTCTCTTACCCTATCCTACCTATTTTTGTGTTATAATATATGTGCTATCACTCCAATGTACAATCCCAGAAAACACATGCAGGTCCTGGGTAGGATCATATGTAGCGCCTATGACATGTCCAGTCACAGCCATTACCCCCTTATGACTGACTGAGGCTGACTTAAAGTATTATGGGCAAGCCTACCAGGAAGGGGCCATGTGATCCTTCTACTTCATCTTTCCTGTCTTTTGATATAAAAACTGGCAGACAGTGTTTTGAGACATTTGTGTGGGATGAATCGTAAAATCTTTGAATTCACTGGAAACAAAAGTTTTTGGGATATTTGACGCACAATGATCCAAGACAGCTGGAGGATATTTTCAGAGCTTCTCTTTATTGGAAGTTGAAAACCTGAAGAAGGTGACTTGTAACATAGAAACATAGAAATATAGAATGTGTCGGCAGATAAGAACCATTTGGCCCATCTAGTCTGCCCAATATACTGAATACTATGAATAGCCCCTGGCCCTATCTTATATGAAGGATGGCCTTATGCCCAATATACTGAATACTATGACTAGCCCCTGGCCCTATCTTATATGAAGGACGGCCTTATGCCCAATATACTGAATACTATGAATAGCCCCAGGCCCTATCTTATATGAAGGATGGCCTTATGCCCAATATACTGAATACTATGAATAGCCCCAGGCCCTATCTTATATGAAGGATGGCCTTATGCCTACCCCATGCATGCTTAAACTCCTTCACTGTATTTGCAGCTACCACTTCTGCAGGAAGGCTATTCCATGCGTCCACTACTCTCGCAGTAAAGTAATTCTTCCTGATATTACTTTTAAACCTTTGCCCTCTAATTTAAAAACTATGTCCTCTTGTAGCAGTTTTTCTTCTTTTAAATATTCTCTCCTCTTTTACCGTGATGATTCCCTTTATGTATTTAAAAGTTTCTATCATATCCCCTCTGTCTCTTCTTACTTCCAAGCTATACATGTTAAGGTCCTTTAACCTTTCCTGGTAAGTTTTGTCCTGCAATCCATGTACTAGTTTAGTAGCTCTTCTCTGAATATCCTTCTGCAGATCTGGTCTCCAGTACTGCACACAATACTCCCAATGAGGTCTCCCTAGTGCTCTGTAGAGCGGCACGAGCACCTCCTCTTTCTACTGTTAATGCCTCTCCCTATACACCCAAGCATTCTGCTGGCATTACCTGCTGCTCTATGACATTGTCTGCCCACCTTTAGGTCGTCTGATATAATGACCCCTAAATCCCTTTCCTCAGATACTGAGGTTAGTACTGTATCACTGATTTTATATTCTGCTCTTGGGTTTTTACGCCCAGGTGCATTATCTTGCACTTATCGACATTAAATTTTAGTTGCCAGATTTTTGACCATTCCTCTAGTTTTCCTAAATCCTTTTCCATTTGGTGTATCCCTCCAGGAACATCAACCCTGTTACAAATCTTTGTGTCATCAGCAAAAAGACACACCTTACCATTGAGGCCTTCTGCAATTTCGCTGATAAAGATATTAAACAATATGGGTCCCAGAACAGATCCCTGAGGTACCCCACTGGTAACAATACCATGGTCTGAATATACTCCATTGACTACAACCCTCTGTTTTCTGTCCTTCAGCCACTGCCTAATCCATTCAACAATATGTGAGCCCAAGCTCAAAGACTGCAGTTTATTGATAAGCCTTCTATGTGGGACAGTATCAAAAGCCTTACTAAAGTCCAGATAAGCGATGTCTACTGCACCTCCGCCATCTATTATTTTAGTCACCCAATCAAAAAGTCAATAAGATTAGTTTGACATGATCTCCTGAAGTAAACCCATGCTGTTTTTTATCAATCAACCCATGGGTTTTTAGATGTTCCACAATCCTCTCCTTGAGTATGGTTTCCATTAATTTCCCCACTATTGATGTCAGGCTTACTGGCCTATAGTTGCCCGATTCCTCTCTACTACCTTTCTTGTGAATTGGCACAACTTTTGCTAATTTCCAATCTTCTGGGACGACACCTGTTACCAGTGATTGGTTAAATAAATCTGTTAATGGTTTTGCTAGTACACCTCTAAGCTCTTTTAATAGCTTTGGGTGTATCCCATCAGGCCCCTGTGATTTATTTGTATTAATTTTAGACAGCTGACTTAGAACCTCTTCCTCTGTAAAGACACATGCATCAAAGGATTCATTAGTCTTCCTCCCTAACTGAGGTCCTTCTCCTTCATTTTCCTTTGTAAAAACTGAACAGAAGTATTCATTGAGGCAGTCAGTTAGTTCTTTATCCTCTTCCATATACCTTCCTTCTTTTGTTTTTAATTTGGTAATTCCTTGTTTTAATTTCCTTTTTTAATTTATGTATCTGAAGAATGTCTTATCACCTTTTTTCACTAACTGAGCTAATTTCTCTTCTGCCTGAGCTTTAGAAGCTCTTATAACTTGCTTGGCCTCTCTCTGCCTCATCTTATAGATTTCCCGGTCATCCTCGTTTTGGGTGTTTTTATACTTGCTAAATGCCATCTTTTTGTTTTTAATGATTTTGGCCACTTCTGCTGAGTACCACAGTGGTCTCTTCCTTTTTTTGCCTTTACTGACAAGCCTGGTGCACTTTTCTGTTGCCTTCAGTAGTGCCAATTTTAAGTACTCCCATTTCTGTTGGACTCCATTGAAATTGTTCCAGTCTGATGGGGACTCGTATACCACTGATCTCATTTTAGAAAAGTCTGTTTTCCGAAAATCTAAAACTTTTGTTTTTGTGTGGAGTGACTCAGTCACTGTACTTATAGTAAACCTCACTGACTGGTGATCACTGGATCCTAAGCTTTCCCCTACAGTAATAGCAGATACCAAATTGTCATTTGTGAATACTAAATCTAAAATGGCCTCCTTCCGGGTTGGCTCCTCAACTACTTGCTGTAGATATAATCCCAGTAGGGAATTTAGAATGTCTGTACTCCTGGCAGAACTAGCTAGTTTGGTTTTCCAGTTTATATCAGGAAGATTAAAGTCTCCCATAATGAAAACTTCCCCTTTCAATGTCATTTTAGCCATTTCCTCAACTAGTAGATTCTTTGACTTGGCTTGGTGGTCTATATATGACACCTACACGAGTTACCTTATGATTACCAAGCTGCAACGTAACCCAAACTGACTCTTAATTGGTTTCGCTGGCTTGTATTAGATTAGATTTTATGCTATCTTTCACATATAGGGCCACTCCACCCCCTTTCTTGCCTTCTCTGTCTTTCCTATATAGAGAGAACCCAGGTATTGTTATATCCCAGTCATTACTCTCAATGAACCATGTCTCAGTAACAGCCACTAAATCTATATTCTCAGATGCCATTACAGACTCAAGTTCGTTGATCTTATTCCCTAAACTGCGAGCATTTGTAGACAAGACCCTCAGCTTGTCATTTCCTATCCTATCAGCTCCTGGCATCTTCTGGCATTGTTTTTTCAGGGGGCAGCCGAACTGATGGATTGTCTCTTTTGTGCCCCCCTTTCCTAGTTTAAATGTTCCTTAGCAAAAACTTTGAACTGTTCACTGAGGACATTCGTTTCCTTGGGAGAGAGATGCAAACCATCTTTCTTGTACAGTTCTTTTCCATTCCAGCTAGAGCCAACATGAGACACAAAGCCAAATCCCTGGTTCAAACACCATTCACAGAGCCATACATTGAATTCCTTAACCCCTTAAGGACGAAGGGCGTACATGTACGCCCTTCGTCCGCACTTGCGCATGAGCTGCGGGTAAACGCTTGATTCATCAAGCTGACACCCGCAGCTCATGTCCGCGACCGGCAGCGATGCCGATCGCGGACATTTAACCCCTCAGATGCCGTGGTCAATCCTGACCACTGCATCTGATCGCGCAAAAACCGAAAGTTTCACTTTCGGTTTGTGCTCCGGCTCCCCTGATGGCCACAAGGGGGAGCTGGAGCATGCATGTAGTAGCCTAGGTTTCTGTGAATGAAACCTAGGTTACTACATAGTATTCCTATGGAGCCTATGACTGTAATAGGCTCCATAGGAAATATGTGATTTTTCATATATTCCAATGCTATTGCATTGAATATATGAGAATAGCAATCTGATGATTGTATCTTATAGTTCCCTGTGGGAACTATAAGAAAGTGGTAAAAAAAAAAAAAAAGTTTAAAAATAAAAATAAAATAAAAAATATAGAAATTCAAATCACCCCATTTCCCCAAAATGAAAATAAAATAAATAAAAAATAAAAAATTACACATAATGGTGTCGCAATGTGCGAAAACGCCCATACTATAATAATATTAAAAATATTCACCATACGGTAAACATAAAAACGAAAAAAAAGCGTCCAAATGGCTAATTCGCCATTTTTGGACGCTTCATTTCCTTAAAAAAAATGAATAAAAAGTGATCAAAACATCATACACACCCCATAATGGTATCAATTAAAAGTTCAGATTGCCCCGCAAAAAAAATGAGCCCCTACACTGCTCCGTACGCATAATTACAAAAAAGTTATAGGTGTCAAAACATGGCGACAAAAAAATAAAATAAAAAAATTCCCACTTTTATTTTTTTTTCACTATCAAAACGCAAGAAAAACTATACATATTAGGTATTGCCGGATTCGTACTGACCTGAAGAATAAAATTAACCAGTCAGTTTTATCGCAAATCGAACGTTGTAATTTTGTAATTTAAAAACCCGTAAAACTGTGGTGAAATTGTTTTTTTTTTGCAATTTCACCCCATTTGGAATTTTTTTCCCGTTTCCTACTACATCACATGCAAAAATAAATGGTAGCGTTAAAAAGTACAACTTGTCCCGCAAAAAACAAGCCATCATATGGCTATGTGAGCGGAATATAAAAATGTTATGGCTTTTGGAAGGCAGGGAGCGCAAAACAAAAACGCAAAAATCCCGAAACCCCCGGTCCTTAAGGGGTTAATACGCAACTGCTTGTCATGCTAACGGTTATGCACAGGCAGAACTGCAGAGAATGAGACAGTCGATGCAATCTCCCGTATATCATTACCAAGTGTGTGAAAAGCTTCCTTCACCTTTGAAACTTCATTGCAAGCCAGATCATTAGTCCCAATATGGACAATAACATCCACCTCCTTTTCCATTTTTGCTTGCTTAATAATGTTAAGGATACGTCGTCTGTCCCTGCTGGCAGCAGCACCAGGGAGACATCTCACAAAACCCTTTTCTTCAAACTTCACACCTCTTATGATAGAATCGCCCACCAATAGCTGCTTACTATTAGTACTCACTATATCCTTTTTGTCTTTGTCAGTAGTCTTGCATACCTTAGGCATAGGAGATGATTGTTCCTCACCCACTGTGCCTGAGCCATCCTCCATGTTGCTCTTGCATTCTGAAAGTGCTGCAAATGAATTGCAGAGAGCCACAGACTGTGGGACATGTCTTCTATTAACAGCTCTAAGTCTACCAGAACCTACAGTAACCCATCTTCCATTTCTGGGGGGCCTTTGTGGCAATGGCATTGCAACATGCCAAGCCTGAGTTTGTCTAACAGTTACTTTACAAATCTCAGAATTAAAAAATGCAATTTCCTTCTGCATTATGGAGAACTCACTGCAGATCAGACAGCATCCAAACCTGCGAAGAGTGAAACATGAAAAAAAAGCACAACAATTCCTGCACTGAATCAGGTCTGCCATTTTAATTCAAGAAAATATGTTAAACAAAACTTATTAGATTGTACTCACCTCCAGATTACCTCCTGAGTATCTCTAGTGCACTTAGAAATGCTGCACTTTGAGAACGATGCCAGCTACAATTAGGCAAGCTAATACTATGTGGCTATATATACACACACTCCTACAAAAGCCCCTCCCACAACAACAAATTTAACAACTTAATGGCCCTATGCTCATTAGCAATCAGACAATAACAACACCCGTCTAACAAATTCCTTACCTGTTCTGAGGCACACCAAAACACAGCTGAAGTTCTGCTACAGTGGAAAGTTCTAGGTTAGTCTCCTGAATATCTCTAGTGCACTTAGAAATGCTGCACTTTGTGAATGAAGCAAGCTACAGTTAGGCAGGCTAATACAATGTGGCTAGGTATATACACACTATCCTACAAAAGCCCCTCCCACAACAACAAATTGAACACCTTAATGGCCCTATGCTCATTAACAATCAGACAATAGCAACACCAGTCTAACAAATTCCTTACCTGTTCTGAGGCACACCAAAACACAGCTGAAGTTTTGCTACAGTGGAAAGTTCTAGGTTAGTCTCCTGAATATCTCTAGTGCACTTTGAAATGCTGCACTTTGAGAATGATGCAAGCTACAATTTGGCAAGCTAATACAATGTGGCTAGATATATACACACTATCCTACAAAAGCCCCTCCCACAACAACAAATTTAACACCTTAATGGCCCTATGCTCATTAGCAATCAGACAATAGCAACACCAGTCTAACAAATTCTTTACCTGTTCTGAGGCACACCAAAACACAGCTGAAGTTCTGCTACCGAGGAAAGTTCTAGGTTAGTCTCCTGAATATCTCTAGTGCACTTAGAAATGCTGCACTTTGAGAATGATGCAAGCTACAATTAGGCAAGCTAATACTATGTGGCTATATATATACACACATCTATATTGTAGATCCCCCGAAACACTATACTTATAGTAACTATAAGTTACTGTATTTTATTTATTCATTTTCAACTTCAAATAAAGAGAAGGTCTGAAACTATCCTCCAGTTGTCTTGGATCATTGTGCACCAAAGCAGTACTGTACCTTTCTACTCCTCTATACCTATCCTGTGGAGGGGACTGGGCATCTCAACCAGAGGCATTAGACCTATGGCAGCACTTCTAGACATACTGGACTTCAACTTTGACAAGTCTACAATAGAGCTGTGCCTCAAAAAGGTGAGCCTTCATTTTGGAAACCCACCCCTCTTTATTTCTTCTCAAACTTTATTACCCTATGTTGTGCCTTTCTCTGTTTCTTCATTAACCTAGTGCCTATGAAACTGCAAGCTTAATGTTGTCCTGTTTCAGTGGTTTGAAATACCACCACCATGTGATGTGAGGACCAATTAACATGCTAACATACATGCTAACATACAGTAGTCTGCTGTGCTTCTACTTCTGCCACTTCACTCTCTTCCTGTCTGACATTGTTCTGTATGATCAGTGTAGGCAAAAGAGAGGAACACTGCTGAAAGGTCTTAAGGCCAACTGTGTAGCAGTGCTGTGTTTGACAGGAGTGTACACAGCAGTGCTGTGTGTGTAAGTTGCTATTCTTGACCCCTCCACTTCATTAAACAACTAGGGAAGATGTAATGAGTAGAAAGTATTTTATGTGGCCCAATAGAGGAAGACTTGACATCTAATTGTTTACACTGTAGAGGACACTGTGGCCCACATTCACCAGCCATGTGGATGGAGCATGAAACCATTCCACCACTCACCAATGTAGCGGAGAACAGCTCCTCCTACACTAAGTCAGTGCCTACATACAAAATGCTTTACAGGAATGTACAGCATGATATGGGTGGTACCAACCGGGGGGGATAGGAAGGAAACTGTCTCATCAGAACTCAATCCATGGTGCCCTGCACTCAGTACTGTAATGTAATGGAGAGTGGAGTCCGCCACACTAACCTGTGCATTTGGCTCAACTACACCTGCGTCCCCAAACTCTGGTCGGCTGCTGCTGCTGCATTTACTGCCCACTTGGTAGAGAGCAGCAGGATGTGGACGGTACTAAGCTGGGGGAGGAGGGATGGGGGGCAGTGCTCACTAGCTTCAGTGCACACTGGCTCCTGCAGCATTCAGCGCCCACATCAGAGTGCTGTACAGAAATATGCAGTGTGATTGGGCGCTAGCTTACTGACTCTTGTGTCAAGAGGAAATAGGGGGTGGACATTCCAATAATGTCTACAAAAGAAGATCAGTTGGGCCACACGCTTACTCAACATTGGTTTGCCCTGGATATTCTGTGTATTGAAAATAGCCGATGTCTTCACATTACAACTATTATTCCTGATTCCACTTAGTAATTTTCGGGATCATGGAGATTTCTTATATAAAGATTACAATTGAACCCTGCCTTCAAGTGGATGCATTTTTTATTACAGTCACCGTTGTTCATTCATATTCTAAGAAGTTCTGAGTACAGGGTCAGTGACGTCCATACCTTGCACCTCCGTATAATGGGCCAGGAGCACCAAGCTGAATTTTAAGGTGGACGCTGTTGTCTCAGTTCCTGCTGCTAAAAGTCCTGCAATCATCATGAGGAGACTGGTGTCACAGATATCTGGATCCATCTCATGTTCCACCTGAGGAAGCAAAGAACATGCGGTAGGTGTTGTGATTGCTATACGGTAACGGAACATGTCTTCAATATGATCTTAGACAGGTTAAAGTTCCAAGAAAAAATAATGGAATCTTTTGAAGTTACCTGAGTTTCTGCATCAATTACTAATAAAATATGGTCTGAGTGTTATCTAAGTCTCATCTATAGACACATTCATGCCAGCTAAATGATTAAGACACTTAGGCCACGTGCACACCTTGTGGATTTCAGTGTGGAAAAACCGCAGTGCAGTACAGTACCAGCAAAGTGCATGAGATTACACGAATCTCATATATACTTTGCGGATTTTATACTGTGTGGAAATTGACCTGCCATGACGATTTCCAGATCTTCCACATGTCAATTATGTTTGCAGTTTTAGCTGCGGGTTTCACTCTTTTAAGTGGAAGCTGCATCCAATCCGCACCAAATCTGCTGTTAGAAATTGCAGATTTTGGTAAAACGCCCATAAATCAGCATGGAAATTTGTGCGGATATTATGTGCTTTCACCCGTACTCGTGTGCAGGTGGTCTTAGGCCCCTATCACAAAGGTTTTGTTGTCCAGTTTGGACGAATGTCAGCTCAGGCACCTGAGCCATGAGAAAAGCTCATTACTTCAGATGGAGCACATAGTGAATTAGACACCAAAACCGAAGGACACCAGTAGTAGGGAGAGAAGGTGTGCAGGTGCTCAGAGGGCATCTCCTCTGGGATTGGGACGGAAGAAGGGGATTCAAAGTAGCCATTCAGCCTGATCTTGCTAAAAGAAAACTCAAGAAGTTGGAAATATACACAATAAAAAATGCTTTTAAAAATGTGCCATGTTAATTATATATAAAATGTAGACAATTGCACAACTGGTCTCCGCATATAGCAGTCCCTTTTTCAAGTAGTAAGCTGGTCTATTGGTTCACAATTGGATGGTCACAAGAAACACCACATTCTTATTAAATCTAGTGATATCTCCTCTGATGTAAATCTTCTCTTTCCTCATCTTTTACATTTGGACCATGACAAAATATTCCAGCCATGTTTTTTTCTGTACAGTTTGCCACATAAACATCTTAGGTTCCTCATTTTTGCATCCTCCTCACCCTACTGGTGCCCCAACAATGTTATCCTGCTATTAACCCCAATTATTTGTGCTGTGTGCCGGACCGCAGGGGCGACACGTGAGGTGCACGGTGAGCCGATGGGAGTAGCAGTTCATCGGTTACTCACGGTTAGCAGAAGCCTCCCTGGGTCGGCAGCGTAGTGAAGGGGAAGACAGCACAGAATCTTCCGGGGCACTTTCTGTTGCAGGGGAACACCAGCCAAGATGGAGGTTGAGGTGCCCTCGATGGCGGCGGTGCTTAGGGTGCTTGTGGCGGCTGGGTCCCTCGGTTTGTTTGTCGTGACGTCAGTACCGTTTATGGTGGTACAACCATTTATAGTGGTAGTAATGAATGAAGAACGAAGTAGGCAATGGTAGAATGCAACATCACAACTTTTACTGAGTCTCGATTCTGTTGCAGCATGTACATCCAGATATTACACAGTCTTTAGGCATTTAGAGGATTCTCTGTAGATCCACTGCTCATAGGCTGTAATCAGGTCCTGACTCAGGCTGGGGCTCAGTAGTACTCTTTTCGGGTATGCTTAGTCCTGTAATCTATATTTTCCCAAGCTCTTCAACAGGTAGCTAATCTGTCTTCTATAAACATCGGTGGGGCTGCTTCTAGCTAGCTTGTCTTCCACCATATGCAAGCCTTGAGTAACGGCTGTTATCACCTATGGCTCTACTTGCTTGAATTTCTTCCAGGGATAAGAATCTGTTCTCTGGTTGCAGGATGAAGAACTAAGAGGACCACAGGAGAAAAACGCTCTCCTGCACCTCATACCTTGGTACTACATCGTTCCTTATTTGTGCCTGTCCGCCTACGGCAAGGCGATCTCTTTAGGACAGGAACTTACACTAAATACGACCTCCGCTGGTGCCATGCTGGCCTCCATTAAATTTAGGGAATGCAGGTTTCACATGCATGCTAAGCCCACACAATATTGTTTAGATGCAGTCGGCTAAACTTGATGGTTAACCCGTTAAGTAAAGAATGGCAAGAGAAAGATAACTAACTTGTATTTCAATGGCTTTTGTCATGAGATAACCGAGATGACACTTTGCCATGTGTTATCAGAGTCAATTTTAGCTTGTCTACCTCTTTTGGTGCCAGAATGGCCCCCATTTCTTTCTTTGCTGTTATTTGCATTGACCATTTAGGAAAATCTGAGAAAATGTAATTTTCTAAATAATGTGGAAAGCAGTGTATAATGCCTTTTTATAGGACCCTCATTATTTATAATGCCTCATCTTTAGGGCCCTAGTGTTTATTATGGTCCCCTATATAGGGTCCCCGATAGATATATTACTCCCCCTCTGTAATATTCCAGTATTTATAATGGTCCCTCTCTGTAGTCCCTCTCAGTATGTAGTATGACCCTTCTCTGTAGCGCCACTGGTATTTATAATGAGCCCTCTATAGTTCCCCAGGTAGTTATAATGGCCCCCCTCTGTAATGCCCCTAGTGTTTAGCATTCCCTTCTGTAATGTCCCCAGTATTTTGAATGGCCACCACTTCTATAGTGCCTCCAGGATTTATCATTCCATTCTCTGTAGTGCCCCCCATTATTGCTCCCTCTAGAGTGCCCCGAATATTTAGTACCCACTATGTTTTGCCCCATTAGTAGCATGAAAGAACAAAACACTCTAAACTAATTTAATTCCATCTTCATGCAGCTATCTGCATTACAGACCACAGGCCTCTTCCCACCTAAGTCCTACCACAGGTGGTCGTGATGACATCACCAACCTTCTTAGTCAAGTCTAAGGTCATTATACTGCCACATAGGCTTCAGGTCTATTGGCCCATGGCTCATGTGCCGGGCCGCCCCCCAGAGGCAGGTCAGTCGTTGCCTGAGGAGAGATACTCATCTCATAATGACAGATGTGGCTCTGCCATAGGTGACAGCAACTGATTGAAATGTAAGAAGGAGATGGTAATGGTATTTAGGTAAAGAGTGGTGAATGACAGTGAACAGAAACTGAGACAATATGGAACAGAGGTTACTCTGCAAAATAACCTGACAAGGCAGCTATGAGAAATGACAACTAAACAGCAAATCAGAAATTCAGAAATTACAATAAACAGAAAATCAGAAACGTAAATCAGAAATTACAATAAACACAAACAACTGCTAACAGAAATGAAAGACACTAGAACCAAAGATCCCAGGATAGACGGATATGATTCCAATAGAGTAGAATATGATACATGAATCCGGAAACAAATGCACAGAGCTGTTAAGAAGCTCAAAAACTCTGAAGATTTTAGGAAGGCTAACCAATCAAAATATTCTCCTCAAATTATCAAGGCTACACAAGTTGGTAAAATTACCCAGACTCAGGTGCAGGGCATTTACAGAGCAACTGCCTCAATCACTAGTAAACAGGAGAGGATGGGGCAGCAAGGAATTCCCTGTTGCTCATAAAGACATGAGATCACATTAAAATTAGAGTATGTACTCATCTGTACCGCACAGATACAGTATCCAGAAAAGTGAGTACACCCCTCACATTTTTGAAAATAATTTATTATATCTTTTCAGGGGACAACACTGAAGATCTGACACTTTGACACAATGTAAAGTAGTCAGTGTACAGCTTGTATAACAGTGTGAATTTGGTGTGCCCTCAAAATAACTCTAACTCACAGCCATTAATCTCTAAACCGCTGGCAACAATAATGAGTACACCCCAAAGTAAAAATGGCCAAATTGTGCCCAGTTAGCCATTTTCCCTCCCCGTGTCATGTGACTCATTAGTGTTACAAGTTGTCAGATGCAGGTGTGAATAGGGAGCATGTTTGTTAAATTTTGTGTTATCACTCTCACTATCTCATACTGGTCACTGGAAGTTCAACATGGCACCTCATAGCAAAGAACTCTGAGTATGTAAAAAAAAGAACTGTTGCTCTACATAAAGATGGCTGAGGCTATAAGAAGATTGTCAACACATTGACACTGAGCTGCAGCACGGTGGCCAAAGCCATACAGTGGATTAACCCCTTTGGGACACATGACGTACCGGTACGTCATGAGTTGTTCCGATCACTGCTGCTCAGCTGGCAGTGATCGGAACAAGGTACCTGCTGAAATCATTCAGCAGGTACCTTGTTACAATGCCCAGGGGGGTCCTGTGACCCCCCCATATGGGCGATCGCTGCAAACCGCAGGTCAATTCAGACCTGCGGTTTGCAGCGCTTGTGTGATCTCTGATCCTCGCGGTCAATGACCGCGGGGATCAGAGAGTTAATGCCCCAAACTGTTTTTAACCCCCTGCAGCCCCCAATCATATTGTGGCTGCGGGGGTACAGGGGGTGGTTGCGGGCGGCGGGAGGCGGGCGGAGACGACGGCGGTGCGGTGGGCGGGATCGCGATTGCGATCCCCGCCCGCCTCCCTGTAATCTATCCCTGGTGTCTAGTGGTTCTATCAGAGTGTCAGCACATTGCTGACACTCTGATAGAAACGGCTGGCATCTGTGCTGCAGATGCCAGCCGCTTAACCCTTCGCACCGCGGTCCGTACGGACCGCGGTATGGAAGGGTTAACAGGAGGGAGCGCCCCTCCCTCTTCCCATCGGGGGCTGCTGTGCCTTGCAGCCCCCAACAGGATGGGATCGCAGAGGGAGGGTGCTCCACTCCTCCTCATCCATCACCCCCTGCCCAGTTATGGCAGCGGGTGATGGTTGCCATGGAGACAGGACGCTTTCAGAAGCGCCCTGCTCTCCATGGTGCTGAAAGTCTGAATAGACCTGCTAAAGGTCTATTCAGACTTTCTAAAGTACAAAATACAGTACAGTGCACTATATAGTGTACTGTACTGTATTATACAGACACCAGATCCACTGGATCTTTCAGAACCAAGTGGGTCTGGGTCAAAAAAAATGTAAAAAGTGAAAAAAAGTAAAAATGAAAAAACACATAACACTGAATAAAAATTAAAAAAATAAAATACACTACACATATTAGGTATCGCCGCATCCGTAAAAACCTGCTCTATAAAAATATCACATGACTGAACTCCTCAGGTGAACGCCATAAAAAAAACCCAAAAATGGTGTAAATAAGCCATTTTTGGGCACATTACATCACTAAAAGTGTAATACAAAGCGATCAAAAAGGCGTTTGCCTCCCAAAATAGTACCAATCAAACCGCCATCTCATCCCGCAAAAACGAGCCCCTACCTAAAACAATTGGCCAAAAATAAAAACTATGCCTCTCAGACTAAAAACATAATTTTTTTGTTTCAAAAATGCTTTTAGTGTTAAATGTAAAAAATAAATTAAAAAGTAGACATATTTGGTATCTACACGTCCGTAAGAATCTGCTCTATAAAAATATCACATGACCTAACCCCTCAAGTAAACACTGTAAAAAAATAATAAAAACTTTGTCAAAAGCCATTTTTTTGCCACCTTACATCACAAAAAGTGTAATAGCAAGCGATCAAAAAGTCATATGACCCCCAAATAGTGCCAAACTAACCGTCACCTCATCCCGCAAAAATGATACCCAACCTGAGACAATTGCCTAAAAACTGAAAAATATATGGCTCTCAGACTATGGAGATACTAAAACATGTTTTTTTTCATTCAAAAAGGATATTATTGTGTAAAACCAAAATAAATAAAAAAGGTATACATATTATGTATCGCCGCGTCCGTAAGGACCTGCTCTATAAAAATATAACATGACCTAACCCCTCAGATGAACGCCGTAAACATAAAAAATAAAAACGTTGTCAAACAAGCCATTTTTTGTCACCTTACATCACAAAAAGTGTAATAGTAAGCGATCAAAAGTCATATGCACCCCAAGATGGTGCCAATCAAACCACCATCTCATCCCGCAAAAATGAGCCCTACATAGGACAATCGCCCAAAAAAAAAATATATATGGCTCTCAAACTATGGAGACACTAAAACATGATTTTTTTGTTTTAAAAATTATATTATTGTGTAAAACTTATATAAATAAATAAAAAGTATACATATTATGTATCGCTGCGTCCGTCACAACCTGTTCTATATAAATAACACATGACCTAACCCCTCAGCTGAACACAGCAAAAAAAAATAAAAAAATACGGTGTCAAAAGCCAATTTTGTCACCTTACATCACAAAAAGTGTCATAGCAAGCGACCAAAATGTCATATTCACCCCAAGATGGTGCCAATAAAACCGCCATCTCATCCTGCAAAAATTAGCCCCTACATAACACAGTCGCCCAAAAAATAAAATAAAACTATGGCTTTCAGAATGTGGAGACACTAAAAAAATTATTTTCAAAAGGCTTTATTATGTAAAACTGAAACAAAAACCCCAAAAGTAGTCATATTTGGTATTGTCGCGTCCGTAACAACCTGCTCTATAGAAATAGCACACAATCTAACCTGTCAGTTCAACTATGTAAATAACAAAAATAAAAACAGTCCCAAAACAGCTATTTTTTGCAAATTTTCCATTTTAATCCATTTTTGCAGTAACAAAGCAAGGGTTAACAGCCAAGCAAAACTCAATATTTATTGCCCTGATTCTCTTGTTTGCACAAACACCCCATATGTGGTCAGTAAACTACTGTATGGCCAAACGGCAGGGCGTAGAAGGAAGGGAACGCCATATGGTTTTTGGAAGGCAGATTTTGCTGGACTGGTTTTTTGACACTATGTCCCATTTGAAGCCCCCGATGCACCCCTAGAGTAGAAACTCCAAAAAGTGACCCCATTTTGGAAACTACGGGATAAGGTGTCAGTTTTGTTGGTACTATTCTAGGGTAAACATGATTTTTGGTTGCTCTATATTACACTTTTTTTGAGACAAGGTAACAAAAATAGAAATTCGGAAATTTCACCTCCATTTGCCAATAACTCTTGTGGAACACCTAAAGGGTTAACAAAGTTTGTAAAACTGGTTTTGAATACCTTGAGGGGCGTAGTTTCTTAGATGGAGTCACTTTTATGGAGTTTCTACTCTAGGGGTGCATCGGGGGCTTCAAATGGGACATGGTGTCAAAAATCCAGTCCAGCAAAATCTGCCTTCCAAAACCATATGGCGCTCCTTTCCTTCTGCGCCCTGCAGTTTGGCCATACAGCAGTTTACGACCACATATGGAGTGTTTGTGCAAACAAGAGAATCAGGGCAATAAATATTGAGTTTTGTTTGGCTGTTAACCCTTGCTTTGTTACTGGAAAAATGGATTCAAACGGAAAATTTTTCAAAAATCGAAATTCTGAAATTTTATCTCCATTTGCCATTAACTCTAGTGGAAAACCTAAAGGGTTAATGACGTTTGTAAAATCAGTTTTGAATACCTTGAGGGGTGTAGTTTCTAGAATGGGGTAATTTTTGGGTGGTTTCTATTATGTAAGCCTCACAAAGTGACTTCAGACCTGAACTGGTCCCTAAAAAGTGGGTTTTTGAAAATTTCTGAAAAATTTCAAGATTTGCTTCTAAACTTCTAAGCCTTGTAACGTCCCCAAAAAATGAAATAGCATTCCCAAAATGATCGATACATGAAGTAGACATATGGGGAATGTAAATCAATAACTTTTTTTGGCAGTATTACTATGTATTATAGAAGTAGAGTAATTGAAACTTAGAAAATTGCAAATTTTTCAAAATTTTTGGTAAATTTGGTATTTTTTTTATAAATAAAAATGAAATTTTTCGACTTCATTTTACCACTGTCATGAAGTACAATATGTGACGAAAAAACAATCTCAGAATGGACTGGATAAGAAAAAGCGTTTTAAAGTTATCACCATATAAAGTGACAATGGTCAGATTTTGAAAAAATGGCCTGGTCCTTAAGGTGAAATAGGGCCGTGTCCTTAAGGGGTTAACAAAAAAGGTTCCACTCAGAACAGGCCGCGCCATGGTCGATCAAAGAAGTTGAGTGCACATGCTCAGCATCATAGCCAGAGGTTGTCTTTTCAAAATAGACGTACGAGTGCTTTCAGCATTGCTGCAGAGGTTAAAGGGGTGGGGATTAGCCTGTCAGTGCCCAGACCATACACCGCACACTGCATCAAATTGACCTGCCTGGCTGTCGTCCAGGCAGGTCAACCTCTTCTAAAGAAGACAAGCAGAATAAGGACATGCATTACTGGAACCATGTCCTGTGGTCTGATGAGACCAAGATAAACTTATTTGGTTAAGATGGGGTCAAGCGTGTGTGGCAGCAACCAGGTGAGGAGTACAAAGACAAGTGTGTCTTGCCTACAGTCAAGCATGGTGGTTAGCATGTCATGGTGTGGGGCTGCATGCTGTGGGGAGCTACAGTTCATTGAGGGAATCATAAACATGTCCTGTGATATACGGAAACAGAGCATGATCTCCTCCCTTCAGAAACTGGGCCGCAGGGCAGTATTCCAACATGATAATAACCCCAAACACCTCCAAGACGACCACTGCCTTGCTAAAGGAACTGAGGGTAAAGGTGCTGGACTGGCCAAGCATGTCTCCAGACCTAAACCCTATTGAGCATCTGTGGGACATCCTCAAACGGAAGGTGGAAGAGTGCAAGGTCTCTAACATCCACCAGCTCTGTGACATCATCATGGAAGAGGATCCCAGTGGCAACTCGTGAAGCTCTAGTGAACACCCCAAGAGGATTAAGGAAGTGCTGGAAAATAATGGTGGCCACACAAAATATTGACACTTTGGGCACAATTTGGCCATTTTCACTTAGGGGTGTACTCACTTTTGTTGCCAGTGGTTTAGACATTAATGACTGTTAAAAATGAAAAGATGCGTAGGCTCACAAACAATGAGGTAGGTGGAAATAGGTGGTACCAATTCCTAATTGACTCGCCTAGTCAATAAAGAATCGTAAATATTGGAAAAAATGAAGGATCGAGCACCCAAACTCCAGGATATGTGTCTAAGATAGATAGGAGGTGCTAGTAAACCTTATACCAACATAGTATTTAATAAAACAAACATAAAATGCACATAAAATGTAAAAATATTTAAACAGGTCCGATCAGTACATGCGTAACCATAACCTACAACCTACGTAAGACTACAATAAACTAGATATACCCACCATTACATGTTTAAGACGTTTTGGGAGTTCCATTTAGAGATGTTTATTGAGCTATTTTAGCAGTGTTTTTGAAAAAACGCATGAATAGCAAAAAGACGCATAGGAAACGCATGTGCGTTATTTTACATATTTTTTTAAAATGAATGTGTGTATTTATGGCAGCTCTTTAGATTGAAAATGTTGGATGGGAAGTTTTATGATCATTATGATTATTAGGACTACTATGTGATTGTTCATTGAGCCTGTTGGAATCCAGTCTGGACTTTATTATGGACTAATGAGGGTATAGATAGGGTGCGATCCACTGCCGGTAATGGTCACTGAGGACGGGGTTGGAGGAGGACCGCGAAACGCGTTTGACGTTCAATCTTGGCGAGTGGGTCTGCACCCCTATACTGATGCATCAGCCATTTGGATATAGAGACCTGGAGATAAGATAAACTACAGCGCTGTTAGTTTGTTACAATTCAGAGTTCTCGCTAAGAGTACGTCATCTGGTCATCTGATCGGGACTCGGGAGACCCACCATTACACATCAAACAGAGCGGCACACAAACCACCTGCTGTGGCATGTAGGAGTGGTGTGGAGGAACTATTCAGTTTTCTGGAGGAAATACAAGAAAGATTAGTCCACATCTTGTCTGAAATAACTATTATTGATTCCTAGCACGACTAGGGGATTGAATTATGCATACATAAGCAATTTATTGGAGAAAATATTGGAGCATATATACTGCTTGATTGCCTGGCATATTACAACCCAACACAGTATTTTTATGGGGAGATTGTAAACCATACCAAGGGTGAACTATACATAATATGAGGGCATTGGAGCCCCCACATTAGCCCATAAAAAGCCGGAGACACGCATGTACCGATCGGGCCTGTTTAAATATTTTATTATATTTTATGTGCATTTTATGTTTGTTTTATTAAATATTATGTTGGTATAAGGTTTACTAGCACCTCCTATCTATCTTAGACACATATCCTGGAGTTTGAGTGCTTGATCCTTCATTTTTTCCAACATTAATGACTGTGTATTGAGTTATTTTGAGGGCAAACCAAATTTACATTGTATCAAAGTGTCAGATCTTCAGTGTTGTCCCATAAAAAGATATAATAAAATATCTACCAAAATGTGAGGGGTGTACTCACTTTTGTGAGATACTGTACACATACTTAGCATACTGTTCAGTTAAAGGCTATGTACACCTTTGGGGTCAATTTTTTTTTATTAGTGCATTATACTCACTATGAGTAGAGATGAGCAAATTTTTCAAAAATTTAATTCGGATGGTTGGCCAAATTTCCCCCCCAAAAATTGATTTGATCTGAATTTATTAGTGACGAATAGCGTTAACAATCAGCTATTTCCTAGCTGCAGAGAGCCTGTATAGTGGTGTAGAACACTCTGCATTGCAGAAACATGCATAGGTCGCTCGCTGTGGTAGTGAAACAGTTACTATTTCCCCAAACCCTTGCCCTCCTTCTGTTGCTAACTTCTCCTGTGCCACACACAGAAACCCTAAAAATCTGATTAATGTTCACTGCACATCCTCTCCAGTCTCTTTTAACTGCGCACTCTGGAACGCACTCCCCACAATCCACGATTTCTTCCTCTCACGCTCTCTGAACTTGCTAGCCCTTACAGAAACCTGGCTTCAACCCTCTGATACTGCTTCCCCTGCTGCCCTATCCTATGGTGGACCTTATCTTTCCCATACCTCCAGACCTGATAACAGGAACGGTGGAGGAGTAGGCATATTACTTTATTCGCAATGCACATTTTAGGTCCCCATGTACCCTCTCTCACATTCCCCTCTTTTGAGGTTCACACCATTAGACTCTTCCATCCACTCCCCCCGAGAGTTGCAGTTGTATATCGTCCACCAGGCTCCCCCGACCAGTTTCTGGATCACTTTGCAGCTTGGCTTTCTCACTTTCTCACTTCCTATCTTCTGAATCACCAACTCTTATTATGGGTGATTTTATTATCCCCATTGATGATCCAACCTCCCCATCAGCCGCTCATTTTTTTTCTTTAACCTCCTCTCTTGGTCTATCACAACTTACTTCCTCTGCCACGTATGAACAGGGCAATACACTAGATCTAGTCTTCTTCATCCGTCGCTGCTCAGTCTCAGACTTTAGTTACTTATCATTCCCACTCTCTTACCACAATCTACTTTCATTTACCATTAAGACCTCTCACTTTTCTCAGGACAATCCTACTTTTCACACTTACAGAAACCTACTCACCATTAGCTGCCAGCAACTTATTAACACCCTACAACTAGCTCTTACCCCAATCTCTTCCCTCTCCTGTCCAGACTTGGCTGCCAATCATTACAACCAGACCCTCAAGATCACCCTAGATGAAGTTGCTCCAATATCAATCCGACCTTCTCGACACAGAACACGGCAACCCTGGCCCACACCTGAAACACGTTTTCTCCAGCGCTGCTCCAGATGAGCAGAACGCGAATACCAGCAGACTTCCTCCATTATAAATTTATGCTCAAAACATACAATTCGGCTCTCAACATTGCCAAACAAAAGTACTTCACCTCTCTCAAATAACCCAAAACGACTCTTCGACACTTTTCACTCCCTTCTAAGCCCTAAAGTTCCAGAATCTGTCACTGACCTCTGTGCTGATGGCTTGGCCACTTACTTCAGAGACAAGATTGGCAGTATCCAGCAGGAAATAATCTCCCAGGCCCCGGATAATTTTAATCCTCCTCCCTCCAATTCCTCCACATTCTCTCTCTCCTCTTTCGACCCTATAATGGAGGAGGAATTCTCCAGGCTTTTCTCTTCCTCTTGACCCACGACCTGTAGCAGTGTTCCTACTCCATCACACCTCCTCCAGTCCCTCTTCCCGGCTGTCATCACTCAACTAACTACAATATTTAACCTCTCTCTCTCTTCTGGTATTTTTCCCTCTTCCTTCAAACACTCTATTATAACCCCACTACTATAGAAGCCATCTCTTGACCCGACCTGTGCTGCTAACTACCAACCTGTTTCTAACCTCCCCTTCATTTCTAAACTTCTTGAATGTCTTGTCTACTCTCGCTTAACAAGCTATCTCTCTGCAAACGCTCTTCTTGACACCTTACAATCGGCCTTTCGCCCTCTTCACTCTACAGAAACTGCCCTCACTAAAGTGTCCACTGTCCAACCATCTCCTAACAGCAAAAAGAAATGGTGACTATTCTCTACTGATTCTGCTGGATCTCTCTGCAGTGTTTGATACCGTAGACCATAAACTCCTCCTCACCATGTTCCATGGAGTCGAGAAGGAATTTTTTTCCCCCTAAGTGGGGAAAATTGGCTTCTACCTCACAGTTTTTTTTTGCCTTCATCTGGATCAACTTGCAGGATGACAGGCTGAACTGAATGGACAGATGTCTCTATAAACTATGTAATAGTGAGGTCACAGACGTCCATGCAAGCACCGTGGGACGCGCATTACAAAAGTCTGGAATGGTGATGCGAAAAATGGTGAAGAAGCCTCGACTTCAATTTTATCATAAGAAGCGCTGTCTCGAGTTTGCAAAAAAGTACGAACAGTGGACAGTAGAAGAATAGATATGGGTGATTTACAGTAATAAGACGAAAGTCAATAGACTGGGCTCTGATGGGTGCAAATGGGTCTGGAAGAAACAAGGAAAAAGAGGCTAATGGATCAAGAAATTTAAGGAATCGATGGTTGTCTCAATGCTGAGCTGAATGTGAGTATTGTACAGGACAAGTTACTTCGTACACTCGAGACATTGTTTCAGCAAGACAACGACATGAAGCATACATCGAGATTGGAGAAGAAATGGTTCAATGACAATGAAGTAGCGGTGCTGGATTGGTCCCTACAGTCCCCCGACCTCAACCCAAACACTTGTGGGTAGAGTTGGACAAAAAGCTGTATTTGTACCCAAGTGAGTCGACCAGTATGCACCAACATTGGGAACATGTAGAAGAGACCTGGGGACAGATTTTGGTGGAGACATGCTTGAATCTTATTGAGAGCATACCCAGAAGGATTCAGGCAGTGTTGAAAGTCCAAGGTGGATTTACAAAATAATAAAAATGACAATTTAGATTTTTAGGAGCAAAATAATAACAATGCAAATGCATGAAAAGAATCTGCATAACTAATCATATGTTAAATAGATGCAAGTCCAAATTATGTATGAGATAGCCAAGATGACTGTCTATAAAATGATGGAAGTCTAACATTCGAAGCTTTAGTGGATGGTGAGATATAGAGCCTGATATTCAAAAGTTCAAAACATTGTGACCCTTTTGCTCGCTAGTGTATTTAGATGACATCAGAATTAAAATTGCCAGACAAAAGTCGGCAAACATTGAACAAGCAAGAATGCTAGAAATTTTCAATATCATCTCACCCTCATGAATCCCATTACCTCTTTTATCTTCAGCAAGTAATAGTCTATTAAATCCCGAGGTGACTCTGGATTGAAAGTTTCTTTGTGATGCTTTACATATTTTGTCACAAACGTCTGGAGATACATACTTTCTTTGAAGGCTTTTTTTCTGATAGACGGGATCTTCAGAAGAACTGGAACAATATTGCAGATCTGTAGAGAGGGGCCAGGAAGAAAATATAAACATGAGCATTAATTATGGAGATTGGTATCCAAGAAAGCAAACAGAAGACATGGAAACCCTCCAGAAGCAATGTTCCCTCTAAACCTTTGTAGTTAGTAAGCGGGCAGTGAGGTCACTGGACACTCTTCCCTCTAAGGAGGAGTTCACATGGTCATTCGCAATTTTGTTATTGCTTTCCATTATAATGGAAAATAACGGAATTGTAAGGAATTCAAAACGGAAACCTTTAGAGGCATTCTGTTTTGATCTGTCATAATAGAGGTCTATAGGCAAACATAACTGATCCTTCTGGACAGGACTTTTTTCCGTCCTGGATAACGGGAACCAGATGAATCCGTTATGTATGCCCATAGACCTTTGGCATGAATTTGAAGATGGTCACTTGCATAAGTAGCATGAAACCCGCAGAAAACAGTTAGGCAGTGGTGGGCATGAGAGGCTGGAGTAACACTATGTTTGAATTCATGGTGATGTAAGGCAGCACAAATAATAATGACACCATCCCTAGTGGTCTAGGATGATCAAAAGGAGCCTTTTCTATTAGTTAGAGCCCTCATAAATGACAATTTGATCTCTGGCATTCATCAGTCAATTGTCCAAAGTGCAATAACATCCCATGATTATATTATGAAACTATGTATTGTTGACTATTTAATATCCTAATGTTATGGAGACTATGCCAACAAAAGCCCCGTAATGTAATGATGAACAACCATGTTTATCGGAGAATTGAACCCTCTTATATGTCTGGCTATAGACGATAGAAGTTCCTGCAGCTGCTCGTCCTGGTAATCAAAGTGCTCTGCAAACAGGACAGAACTGATGATGTTTCCCACAGAACTAGACAGGAGCATTGTCGGGTTGAAGGGTTTCCCTGTAAAGAGGGGAAAAAGTGTCATAATGTGATATCCAGTCCCCAGTTTTCTGCAGATCAGATTCACCTATTATAGGACAGTGGGTGACGTTGAGAATGAAGGGGCTGCTGCTATTTTTTAGAGCTGCATCCCTTTTACTGTTTTTTCCGGCACAGACCCTGTGCTCCAGACCCCTTCTATCGAGAGAACTGCATCATGACTATGTTCAAGCAAGCAGGGCTGGCTGCAGTCCCTGCAGATCCAAGAAGCCAAGGATCTGCTCTGTGAATTAGGATGCAGAAATACACCAGCACATGGGCCCCTTGATTCTCAACTTTGGTTAAGACACCAGCAGTCATAAACTGGCTAGTGATATCAGGTGGTTATATCCAAAGATTGTTGCCAACAGAAATTATTTTTGAAAAGAAAGTGAAACGAATCATTATCAGCAGGAAACGGTCACACAAAAGAACCAACATGTCCCTCATGGTCCCTGAGAATGATGAACTCTGTCTTATTGGATGACAGTCAATTTTTCAATGTGGGGAGCCCACCCACCTCCTGTGTCTGATACAGCCTGGATGAGATACTTGGACTCTGCCAGTACTCTTGTCTCCATGGCCTTCTTCCCCATCCCAAAATTTCTGAGAGATGTCATGGTGAAGCGACGAAGAGAGCGCCATCGCGGTCCATGAATACCTAAGGAGAGAAGAATATTTTGATGTTAAACAAAGACTAAATTGCAATATTTTGGTTCTAGTGCTTCACTTTTATCACTGAATGAGTATCGTATTGTTCCTCTCACAACTGAGGGTCACAGGATTCGTGAAACTTTTAATTGTGCCCCTTTGGCCAATTTATAGTGACACCTGGGCTTCATCAACAGTCGACATCCATTGCCAGAGTGCTTCAGCAAATTCTTAGGTCCTAGATTCTTAGATCCCCCATTAGCACCTGCAATGCCCCTAGTAACAGCGATTGTGCCATAATCAGCATAGCACTTACCTTTCTACACTTGTGCTACCTCCTGGATAAAGCAGTCTGTGATAGAAACTGGGACAAAAGCACCATATCTTGGAAAAACAGGACTATTTTACCTAATGTGGGGGTGTACAGGAGTCTTGCAATCCCTTGTCAAGAGTTTTGTGGCACCTTCTAGCTTAAGAAGCACAATTTGATGTGGAATTCTGAGCAGCCATAACTACAGCACATAGATGGATGCCTGGATAAACACTGATGATGCCCCATCCTGCAGAGGACCCATCAGCTGGACTAATCATACATCCTAGGGTTAGACCATCAATAACTTACGTAAACTTGCAGGACACCTTTAATTTTTATGAGACCACCACTGGTGTAAAAGTGAATCTAACATTACAAAGTAAGAAGTCCCCATCCCTCCTCAGAAGCCGTAGATGTACAGAACACATACAACGTGTGTAAGCTTTTGTAAGATTTTTGTGTCATTTTTTCCCTCTGCTGGCCTATTACAATTTTATATCTTTTCTCCAGTTCCAGCTGAGCGGATAGGCTCTTCCTCGGGTGATGTCAGAGCTATGCTGTATGCTCTGACCGATAAGGTGTCTCCTCCTGAAGCTTCCTCTTCTCTCTCACTTGAGCAGTAGACTGCAGTTCCAACCCCTTCCTCCCTATCTAGTGTTTATCATATTTTAGTAATCATATTTTTGGGAGAAGGTTTGTGAACATTTTACACAGATCCTTCATGATGTGTTCATCTCACCATATCCTTTGGTTGATAAGTGCAGCACTGGGATATACGGGCGCGCGCTGAACTGCTCGGCGTGATTTATCAGGGCTTCTTTCACCGTCTCATAACCGCACAGAACGATCACAGGCTCTGACATTTTCCATATGGTGAATACTGAGCCATACTCCTTGCTGAGCTGATGGAGGAAACACAGAAATGTGGGAGATGAAGAGAAATAACAAAATATTCACCTAAACCTGAATCCTCTAAAGTTCAAATTCAGTCTCCAACCCATTCATGTCACTGGCACCTCAAAAACATCTCTAGAATTCGCCCCATTCTTATTATGGAAACAACAAACACTCTCATTGTTGCCCTGATCCATTCCCGTCTGGATTACTGTAACTCAGTACTAATTGGTCTTCCCCCCATTAAACTCTTCCCTCTCTAATACACCATGAAATCAGCAGTAAGACTCATCTATCTGTCTAACTGCTACTCTGATGCCTCCACCCTGTGCCAGTCACTACTCCAAAGCCTCCGTCCTGTACCAGACACTACTCTGATGCCTTCACTCTGTGCCAGACACTACTCCGATGCCTCCACCTTGTGCCAGTCACTACTCCGATGCCTCCGTCCTGTGACAGTCACTACTCTGATGCCTCCACCCTGTGCCAGTCATTACTCTGATGCCTCCACCCTGTACCAGTCACTACTCTGATGCCTGTGCCCTGTACCAGTCAGTACTCCGATGCCTCTGCCTTGTGCCAGTCACTACTCCAAAGCCTCCGTCCTATGCCAGTCACTACTCTGATGCATCTGCCCTTTGCCAGACACTACTCCGATGCCTTCCACCCTGTGCCAGTCACTACTCTGATACCTCCACCCTGTGCCAGTCACTACTCCGATGCCTCCACCCTGTGCCAGTCCCTACTCGAAAGCCTCCGTCCTGTGCCAGTCACTACTCTGATACCTCCACCCTGTGCCAGTCACTACTCCGATGCCTCCACCCTGTGCCAGTCACTACTCTGATGCCTCTGCCCTGTGCCAGTCACTACTCCGATGCCTCTGTCCTGTGCAAGTCACTACTCTGATGCCTCTGACCTGTGCCAGTCACTACTCTGATGCCTCTGACCTGTGCCAGTCACTACTCTGATGCCTCTGTTCTGTGCCAGTCACTACTCTGATACATCCACCCTGTGCCAGTCACTACTCTGATGCCTCTGACCTGTGCCACTCACTACTCTGATGCCTCTGACCTGTGCCAGTCACTACTCTGATACCTCCACCCTGTGCCAGTCAGTACACTGATTGCCCATACAGTACAGGATTTAATTTAAACTGCTTATTCTTACCCAAAAAGCTCTCCACAGTCCTTCCCCCCCCCCATCACCCCCTCATCGTTGCCTACCATCCTCCCCATGCTCTATGCTCTGCAAATGATTTACAGCTAACATCCTCAGTAATCCGAACCTCTCATCTCCATCTCCAAGATTTTTCTTGAGTTTCACCAGTTCTCTGGAATGCTCTACCCCAGGCAAGTAGGCTAGCTTCCAACCACACAGTTTTAGGTGCTCGCTGAAAACACATATCTTTTGATCGGCTTATCACATTCCATAATCTATTTCTTCTCCATTCACCCCTCCTCCCTTCAACATTTTTTCTCAGAAACCTTCATCTAACATTATCCACCACTCCCCATGACCTTAAAATAAGTACAGATACCAGCCGGCGGCAGTTCAAACAGCTTTGTATCTTATTCTTATTTAGATAAGATGGCCGGACCATTGTACAACATAAGCTCGTTATACCTTATGTGTCACCCCTATCTCCCCATAGATTGTAAGCTCTTGCGAGCAGGGCTCTCACAATTCTTGTTTTAACTGTGAATTTGTTTGTTGCTATGTCTAATTTTGTTGGTTTGGTTGATGCAATATAATAAAAAGACTATATACCAAGTGTGGCAGATTTTGTGGCAGAAAAAGTAGAAAATACAGATGTGTGAACTATTCGATATTTGATTTGGTTTAGGTTTGCCAAGTTTTTTTACAAGTTGATTTTGGCCGAATCGAAGTTGCTCCAATTGCCCTGGAAACTGACACACAGCCGCAATAGTAGGGCAGCAGAAGCAGCATAACTTGGAACATACAAGGGTGTCTATGGGTGGTAGTAGTAGTAGTAGTAGTAGTGGCAGATGTTTTGCTTTAATAGCGGTGGCAGTGAGGAGCAGCAGCAGCCATACGGTACAGTATATGTTGGCAGACATCAGCATGATAAAGACAGCAGCAACCTTACGGAAGATGATGGTCGGTAGGTTGCAGCTGGAGATTAGCGAATGAAATCCAACGAAGTGGAACTTGATTCGAATTTCGGATAAATTTGTTTAGCCGCACAGCCAAATTTCCTTGTGCATCATGGTAACAAATCGATTTAACCGGAAATTGTGTAAGAAACCCAAAAAAATAATCATACTTTCTCCATTTGCTTGTGACGGGCCCGCCGCCATCTTGATTGAAGATCTCGGCCGAAATCCCATGTGTGGTGACGTATGACGTCATCTGGAGCTGCGCGATACTTTGTGCCAGATCTTCAAGGAAGATGGTGGCGGCCGGCCTGTCCTCAGCAAATGGAGGCAGTAAGTATGATTGAATTTTTTTTCAGTAAATTGTACACTGTTTTTAGCAGCCAAATCAAATTTACCAAAACTTGTCTCATCTCTAGTTGCGGAGAGGGGCCTTTCTTTATACTGGCAGCAGGCGTCTGCTCGCTGTAAGCTGCAGCAAGCTACGAACACAGTGTTTTCTGGTTATAATGTAATTTGTCCTCCCTTTAGGAGGGAGGAAACAGTCCCCCATTTTGCTTAAATAGCTGGGGTTTAAAAGCATGACTATCTAGTAATCATCAGACTGCTTGATGTCACCGAACTGCATGTCACTGCGTAAGCAAGCAAGTATACAGGTCGACATTCTGGCTAATGTGCACCAAGGAGCCAGTTCTTCCCACCTCCGCTCTCCACTGAGACGATTGGGTGTCATGTCTGCTGTCACCGTCATCATCATCGTCCTACTGGATGGTTAAAGAATTGGAAAAGGCAATTTTTTTGTTGTTGTTACCCCGACTAGCAGGAAAGATCAAATTAGGGCGGGGCATAGACATAACTCAATTTCTCTCCATCTTTAATCATTTTTTAGGATATTTTCTAGCAAGGAGACAATCGGCCGCAGCATTCAATGCATCCGAGCATGTGACATCATTTCCAATTCTTTAACCTTTGTGACTGCCTACAGTTTGGAATTTATGCAAATTTGTAAAATAGTGCGCAGGCACCTATCCGTCTTTACAGCAGTGTACTGATATGTGAGGTATGAGGGTACATATGCACCTTTCTGGGTACATATAAATGTGGCCAGAAGATCTGCGCCTGTTGTAAATTTATACAAATCGGGGATCATATTAATTCTTATGTAACTAATGAAACATTTCCGGTCAAGCAATATATTAATTGCAATACTTCATTTGTCGTGTACTGTATCTCTTGCTCCTCGTGTCGCCTACAATACATAGGATGTACAACCAATAGTCTGAAGGTTAGGATTTGTAGACATGTTTCTGATGTGCCGCATGCACACCGGAAAAATGTCTCTGCGGCCAGCTTACATTTCTCAGCTGTTCATGGAGGCGACACTGGCAGCATGCAGCTACAGGGAGTTGAGAGAGTGGTGCCCCCGCTCAGGGGTGGTGATTATAGGAAAAAGTTACTTAATAGGGAGTCCTTCTGGATATTTCGCATGCGATCATGCGTTCCACTGGGTCTTAATCGCAAACATGATCTGATCCTTCACTATTGATTTTTTTTGTCCATTTTTTGTCTGTTTTTTTAAATGTCATTTTTTCAATAAGTGGTTCTCCAATTGTCTATGTTAATTTCTTGAGGGTGGATTTTTGCAGTAATGAAGTTCACCTGATAACGTGGATGTGTTTATCTCTATTTAAACTGCTATCCTATATGCTGTGTTTTATGTCATGAGGAAGGATCGCAATATTTGGATCCGAAACCGGTAGACGTTTCTGCCCGCTGTTTTACTTTTATTTGTACCGCAATATGTGAATAAAGCTTTTTAATGATCCATGGGAAGCTGGACCTTTCTTCTTCTATTGGATTCCTGTGGACGCCGTTGGTTCCTCGGCGTGGTCACGTGCTTCCCGGCTGAGTAAGCTCACCCCATCTGCGCTTTCTACACATGGGATCATACTACCACATTTGGTGGGACTGCCCTAAACTATTGCGTTGGTGGGAAGAAATCTTTAAAATAGGGAATAAGATCTGTGGGACTATTTCCCTTTATCCCCCGATCTCGCTCTCTTAAACCTATTCCCGCAGAACCAACAAGCAACCAACATAAGACTCTTTAAACACTTACTCAGTGCAGCTAAACTCCCTCCCCTCTGGCTGACATCAGATGTTCCGACTAAAGACCAATGGTATAATTAAATAGACCAAATATATAGATTAGAAGAGCTGTCATCGTGGGAGTCGAGATCCCATTTAACATTTTTGAGGGTTTGGGAGAAGTGGAAAGCCTTCGGGATATACAACCTAACCTCCCCATTTGAGAGACCCTAATATGCCTTATATGGTAGCATACTTTCTCTTGGAAGCTGGATCCGAGCCTGTGAGGAGCTTCCTCCCTTGGGAGAACTAAAGATAACAATAATGATGCTTTATTCTTGACCTGCCTCGGATGGGTGAACCTGACCTGTGGCTCAGTTATTCGATTTGAGCCCCTTTACTGACACTTTACTGACACCTTTTGAAAGATATTCTCACCACTGTAAAGAATGATATGCAATGTGACCGATAGACCTTTCTTTTATTGTTTACATTTTAATTGTTAAACTGTTTTCCATAGAAGGTATGTTGACTAAACCTCCAACATGCAACTGTAATCTCCAATATTGCTCAATAAAAGTCTAAAAAAAAAAAAAATGCAAAGCATTTTTACAGAGGTGTTGCAGCGACTGCACCACCAGCAACTTGGTCAGGTGGGGGTTCAGCTTGTAGACAAGCTAAGTGCTGATGGAAAAAAATGTTTTCATGGTCAAACATTCCATTATAGATGTCTCACGCCGAGGAAAATGAGGAATCTTAGAAGGAGAAAAAGATGATGATGACAAAGATTCCGTATTGCTTGGGGGTGTAGGGTGGCTGCCACAAAGAGGACCTGGACGACCAGACGCGTTCTCATTGGGAATATTGGCCAGTTGTATTTTCCCAAAGGATGCGGTAATTCCGCCTCATGTACTGTAATCCTCTGATACCTAAGATTGTGTTTGAATGGGCATGGCTTTTTTTTAATCATATGGATCTTACTATGGTTTTGTGTGCTCGCCTACTGGAGAAAAACTGCCATACGGGTGTTGCTCACACAGCTCACTACAGTCAGCCATGCTGGTCTTAGCTCTGTCACGTTTACCAGATCCCGAAGCATTTGATGCCCTGGCTGTTCCTTGGGAGGTATGTGGCCTCTGATCTTTATTGCTGCCACTACCGCTCTTCTCCACTGATTTTGACCCCTCCTTAGCACCCTGATCTGAGTGCCCAGTTCTGTCCAGCACACAATTAACATGGGGGTCCTCACCCTCCCTGTCGCTTTTTTCAGACTGAGACATCATGGTGGGTTCTTCGTCCCCCCTCCCCTGCTCTGCATTTTCCTGGGCTGTCACTGTCGCTGCCCACAATAACATGTGTGGAAACATGTGAAGACAGAAATAATGGTATACATTTTTTATCAGTCACAGATACTTTTGTGCTCTACCCTGTGTATTGGTGTAGTAATCACGTATATTCTTGTTTAATTGAACATAAAATTTGAATTATGCGGATATATAATACATAAAAACACATGAATATAGGCCCAGGCCTGACACTCAAATTCACGTTAACACTCAGTTAAATTGTTGTCCAACCCTGTGTATTGGAAATGATCATCTATTTGCTGGTTTAATTAAATTCAATAACAACCCCCTCACCGCCCCCAAATAAATAAATACATTTGAACTCAACTGCGTGTGGAGATAATAAACTGATTTAGCAGTAATATTTCGTTCTCAATCAAAATTAATTTTTAAACTAAAACAAGAAAAAACTTAAATAAGTGAGATTCCCTGACACAGAGTTCTCACTAGCATTCTATATGCTAGATTTATGGTAGAACATGTGTTGTACAGTTTTCGCTTATCCCACCCCCCACAAAAAAGTATTTCTGGGAAAATGGAGAAAAAAATGAAAGTACAGTTCTTGCAGGTATCTGCTTATGAGGTCTGCAGCAGCTGCAGTTCTGCCAGGAGGCACTGCCTCAGCTCCTCACTCCATTCTTTTTTTGCTGACAGCTTTCCCTGCCTGTCCCTATTCTACACACAATTCTTCTTCTTTGTAATCCTAGCCTTTCCCTTCACTCTCCTTGGCAGTAGAATCGAAGCTTGATTGGTTTTTGCTTCTCCCTGATTTTTTTATGACTCTCCCTGACTCCCTAAGATTGTTTTTCTGGCAGACACTATAAGACCCCATTCACAGCCCAGCACAGAATAACATTCTGCTCGTTCTGCTAGGGCACCTCTCTGCCTGCTGCAGCACTGATTGGTTCATTCAAGCTGTCTGTCAGCCTTGGATCCAATCAAGGCAAGCCCTCCCCCCATTCCTTTCAGGGTCATGTGAGACCCTTTCTTCTTCCTCCCTAGTGCTAGTGCTTTTTTCCTGACATGTACTCTAAAATTGCGCTATGTGCCATTTTAGCGCATTTGTTCAAACTTAGCCTGAAAATATTCTAGTTCGTCTGCCGTCCAAAATATAACAATGTTCTGGGTTCGGTCTGAACTAGTTGGCTCATCCATTGAAAAATATTGGAGAGTTAGGCAACCAAATAGCACAAGTAATAGAAAGCTTTACTAACAAACTTGGAAAGGGCCTGATTTTTGGACTTGGGGTAGAAAGGGCCGGGATCCCAGCTCCATTCACTCAACCCCACCCAAGGGCATAGCTCTTCTAACAGAGCTCACACTCCTGCTCTAGGACTTGGATGCTCAACCTGCAGCTGTTGCAAAACTACAATTCCCAGCATGCCCTAATAGCTGAAGGCTGTCCAGTTATAGTGGGAGTTGTAGTTTTACAACAGCTGGAGGACTGCAGGTTGGACATCCCTTCTCTAGGATATTAAATATCTGTTTGCCCTAATGGATCATCATATTTTGTCTGAGATCCTGCGAGATGGTTGCAATAGTTGTCCACCTTTTCTGGGTCAGATATTGTCTCCTAGTCTTTTTCTGATGAGCAGATAATGAGCGGTTGGATATGACAAAATGTGGCACACATCCATCCAAAAACATTTTTTTATGTGAAAATGGGCCATAAATTCTAAGATGCAGGAGTTAAACATGTTTTTTCTATAAAAATACATATAAACTGCAATTCAGACTATGTAGTCTGCGCGATCATCCGGGTGGAATGCAATAAATATAACATTAGTGGAACGTCAAGATGGAAGTCTGCATACTTGAGCAGCTAAATGACATCATCAGAAACATGTCAAATATTTCACACCATTCTATTCAAGAACATAATCAATCCACACAATACTTTAGCCTCATTCAGACCTCCTCACGTAAACTTACGTCAGCGCTCGGACTTTAAATATGGCGCCTACTTGTGTGTGCAGTGGACACCCGATCCTCAGGGTGTGGCATCCCTTGTACTCTGTGTGCGGCAGCTCTGTGGCAAGGCTCCATAGGAACACAGGGGGGCATTTATTAAACAGAAAAACGCCAAAATTAGTTGTATTTCTGGTGCAGAATGTGGCACAAAGGTCCTTTGCACAGCAATCTGCGACTTCTCCATGCTTGATGGCAAAATGATGTTTAGAAGATGATGTTTTTTCATGCCCCTAGGGCAGATTTCACTGCCGCCACTACAGAGAAGGTACATGGGCGGTATCTGCTATTAAATGATTTTTGAGACAAGATGGCTACTCCACCTATTAAACAGTTATCCACCTCAGTAAAGAAATAGAAGTCCAGACCCACAGCAGAGTAAGCCTTCAGACCATGCAGACCTTCTAGTACGGCACTGCAGGAAGTGACTTTCCGACCAGTGCTGTACAGATACAATACACTAATCCTGTGAGTGCAGGAGCTGCGTCCGCCCAATCAGCAGAGCCCCTGCTGTATGCGCCTGCATCGGTGAAAACATCAATGCACATTAACCTTTACTATGCCGCAGTCAGCACTGACTGCGGCATGTGCAGGGTGTGTGGGGGGAGCTCCCTCCCCGTCCCTATCAGGTCCTCGCACTGCGGTGATGGGGACCCGATGGCTAAGGGTTAACAACATTTGTAACATCAGTTTAGAATCATTTGGGGTGTGTAGTTTCTAAAATGGGGTCATTTATGGGTGGTTTCTGCAGTGGCCGGGTTTGGGGTGGCTCCGTTGACGTGTCACTACGTGTTGCGGCTCTCCAGAAGGGATGGTAAGACGTGGTGCATACCAATGGGAAATAAGTCCCGAGAGTCAGGAATTCAGGTGCAAAACAATACAGGCGAGGCACAGGGACTGCTTCTTTAGTCTCCTCCCTGAGACGAGGCATAGGGCCGGCTTCTCCAGTCTCCACCCTGGCAGAAGAAGGGTTTGATGCTGAGGAAAGGCCTGAGCTAGCTGTCCCTCTCTCTCTCAGAAGGCTGTTACCCTGTAGCCGTAGTTGTCACGTGCACGTATTGCAGACTGCATTTGCGGATCCGCAATACACGAGCACCGTTCCGTGGCCATTCCGCATCACGGATGCGGACCCTTTCATTTCAATGGGTCCGCAAATCCAGAGATGCAGAACGGTGCGGAACGGAACACTACGGAAGCACTACGGAGTGCTTCTGTGGGTTTCCGTTTCGTACTTCCGTCCCGCAAAAAGATGGAACATGTCCTATCTTTTTGCGGAATGGGCATATCGCGGATCCATTCACTGGGTGTTTGAGGCCCGCAGCACGGGCACGGGACAACTGCAGCCGTGTGAAAGAGGCCTTAAGCTGGTTATCCAGGTTCTGTGGCAGCGTATCCCCATCTCAGAGTCTTCTTCTGGTCACTCAGTAGTCTGTCAGAGTCTCCTCCCTGGTAGTGTTGACCATGAATATTCAAATCGCAAATTTTTATCACAAATATGAGCACTTTGAGACTTCACAAAAATCCGGAATATAGTGCTATATATTCGTAATCGTTAATATTCTAGGTTCATTTTTTCATCAGTACCCTCCCGGCTTTTTGCTTGTGGGCCAATGAGAAGGCTTCAATGTGTTTGTCTGAGCTTTTCAACATCCCTAGCAACCAATAGGAAAGTTGCCAACCCCTTGCTATATAAGAACCTCCCCAGCAGACATTTTCTGTAGTTTTTTGCAGTTCTGAGAGATACAGCAGTGTCATTGCTGTGCTCTGTGCATTGTTGTGTCATTTGAATCCTTATTTAATTACATTAGTTAGTTATCTTATATATATAATACAGATAGTTAGTGGGAGATAGTCAGTGTAGGTTAGATAGTGATATAGTGTAGCTGATAGGTTCCAGTGCAGGGTGTTAGGTAGTGTGATAGGTTATGCTGTCCATACATACATGCTACAGACATAGGGCTGTGATGTCACATTACATTAGATAGTTAGTTATCTTATATATATAATACAGATAGATAGTGGGAGATAGTCAGTGTAGGTTAGATAGTGATATAGTGTAGCTGATAGGTTCCAGTGCAGGGTGTTAGGTAGTGTGATAGGTTCTGCTGTCCATACATACATACTACAGACATAGTGCTGTGATGTCACATTACATTAGATAGTTAGTTATCTTATACAGTTGTGTTCAAAATTATTCAACTCCCACTGAAATTGAGTGTTTTCTCCAGTTTGACATTGATTTTGATCATTTCCGTCGTCTTGTTTACAATAAATCACAGAGGCCCTTGTAAGTCAGACAAATATAACATAACATTTATAATGAAATAACCACAAATGTCTTTTCTGTGCTCACATCATTATCCGTTTTATTCAACCCCCAAGTGACATTCAATCTTAGTACTTAAAGATGTAGCATGGTTAGCACTCCTTTTTTCTGAGATTTCTGAGTTTGGTTATCTAATCTAAGCAAACACCTTCAATTGCTTTACAATGGCTTTTTTATCAAGATAATGAAATGAGTTAAGAAATTTGAGTTAACAGCGGGAGTGCTAACCCTGCTACATCTGTAGTACAACATCCTTTTCCAGTTATAACAGCTTTTAACAGGACAATGATCCCAAGCATACCTCCAAGTCCACTAGAGCATGGCTGCAGATTAAAGGCTGGAACATTGTGAAGTGGCCATCGCAGTCACCAGACTTAAATCCGATTGAGAACCTCTGGTGGGACTTAAAGAAAGCAGTTGCAGCGCGCAAGCCTAAGAATGGGACTGAACTGGAGGCTTTTGCCCATGAAGAATGGGTGAAGATACCATGTGACTTCACCATGTCTGTACACACACCAGTAAATGTCTAGAAGGAGCCGAGTATCACAGTCATTTTACATCTGCCTAATTGGGGCTTATTCTGCTTGATTGCTGCTCCTTGACATCCACAGGGGTTTTCAATACCTGATCGAAAACACTTGAATGAACCTCTGTTCTTAAGAACGGTCGTCTTCAAGGGGTTGAATAATTGTGTCAATGAAGAAATCACAAAAAAAAACATTTAATACTGTATTACAAAAACTATTGATGTCATTTTAGTTGCATTTGGTTCTTTAAAAAGTCCTTGTAAGATTTCATTCTGAACACAATTATAAATGTGCACTAAATTCCCTAAAACCCTTTACAGCATTGGGGGTTGGATAATTTTAACACAACTGTATATATAATACAGATGGTCAGTGTAGGTTAGATAGTGATATAGTGTAGCTGATAGGTTCCAGTGCAGGGTGTTAGGTAGTGTGTTAGGTTCTGCTGTCCATACATACATGCTACAGACATAGTGCTGTGATGTCACATTACATTAGATAGTTAGTTATCTTCTATATATAATACAGATAGTTAGTGGGAGATAGTCAGTGTAGGTTAGATAGTGATATAGTGTAGCTGATAGGCTCCAGTGCAGGGTGTTAGGTAGTGTGATAGGTTCTGCTGTCCATACATACATGCTACAGACATAGTGCTGTGATGTCACAACAATACTTAGTGAACCAATCAGTAATATCTACTCAGATCTGATAAAATGTGAAGTTGCACGTATTGCCCAAAAAAATGCGCATCATTAGTGCCGATTTGCGCAATTGCGAAAATAATGACTGGAGATCACGAATTCTAGAATTCGCTAACTTATTGCGAATATTATGTGAAAAATTCGTAAAATATCGCGAAAACTAATATTGCCTATGCCGCTCATCACTACTCCCTGGCAGAAGAAGGGTTTGATGCTAAGGAAAGGCCTGTGCTAACTGTCCCTGTCTCTCTCAGAAGGTTGGCATCCTCGTCAAGGGCCCACAGTCTGTAGCTCAGTAGTCCGGGTGGCTCCTTGGTGACAAGGCTAGTGACCCATGGTCTGAGACCCAGCGTCCCCATCTCAGCATCTTCTTCTGGTCACTCATGCAGGCTGGCATGAGTCTCCCCTGCAAGCACTGGTCTCTAACTGAAGCACACTAGAGGCTCTGACTGCTCTCCTTATACACAGTTTATAGCTAGACTAGAACCTTCTAGTGGGAGGGGTGGAGTGGAGAAGCTCAGCACAAACAGATACATTGTTTCAGCTCCCGTCTGGTATAGACTTACATTAAAGCGTCAATGATACTCAATGGCAATGACACAACAGGTTTTCCATACAAAGACAAGTTTCCAGACATAACAAGAGAGTTTCCATCCAAAACATGATCTTTTTTAACCACTACAGGACCGCCTAACGCAGGGATGCGTCCTGCGGGCGGTCCTGTAGTTCTGAGACGACGCATCGGCGCGTCATCTCGCGAGACGCAAGACTTCCTGTGAGCGCGCGCGAGCGCGCGCACGTTCACAGTGTCGCGCGTCTCAGGAGTTCTGCTACAGCCTGCCAGTGATGATCCATCGCTGGCAGGCTGTAGATGCGAAATAAATCGCATCAAACAGCTATATCAGACGCTGTTTTGTGAACAGTGTCTGATATAGCTGCTACCTGGTCCTCTGGTGGTCCCATTTACTGGGATCGACCACCAGAGGACCAGGTAACTATGTAAAGTTGCACCAAACACTACACTAACCCCCCCCCCAACCCCCCTCACCTATTAACCCCTTGTTAACCCCTTGATTACCCCATCTAGACCCCCTGATCACCCCCCTGTCATTGATCACACCCCTTGTAAGGCTCCATTCAGACGTCCATATGTGTTTTGCGGATCCGTGGATTCACGGATCCGCGGATCCGCAGATCCTCAAAACACGGACACCGGTAATGTGCTTTCCGCATTTTGCAGATCCGCACATTGCCAGAACTATATAGAAAATGCTTTTTCTTGTCCGCAATTGCGGACAAGAAAAGGACATGTTCTATATTCTTGCGGAACGGAAATGCAGACCCGGAAGCGCGGATCCCTAATTCCGTATCCGAGCGGGACAAAGTCTGTCCCCATAGAAATGAATGGGTCCGCAATTCCGTTCCGCAAACAGAATTTCGGATGTGTGAATGGGGCATAAGGGTCCCTTATCACCGCCAGTTAGTTAGCTACTTGTTAGGTAGCTAGCGCCCAGCCCACCGCACCGCAGTCACTGATTTTGGCAGAGATTTTTTCATCCACGATGATCGATGCGAATGAAAAAATCTGTGCCGTTCATTTATTTATTTTTTTCAGCGCAGAGGCTGAACGGAAAAAAATCTCATTCTCCGTCTGCTCAATATAAGGCGAATCGCAGATGCCAGGGCAGTATAAATACCCCACAAGTTACCCCATTTTAGAAAGTAGACACCCCAAGGTATTCCGTGAGGGGTATGGCGAGTTCATGCAAAATTTTATTTTTTGTCACAAGTTAGTGGAATATGAGACTGTAAAAAAAAAAAAAAAAAAAAAAATCAATTTCCGCTAACTTGTGCCAATTTTTTTTTTTAAACTGTGAACTCGCCATGCCCCTCACGGAATACCTTGGGGTGTCTTCTTTCCACAATGGGGTCACTTGTGGGGTTTTTATACTGACCTGGCATTTTAGGGGTCCTAAAGCGTGAGAAGAAAAATGCGTAAAAATGGCCTGTGAAATCCTAAAGGTACTCATTGGTTTTAGGGCCCCTTTGCATCTTGGCTGCAAAAAAGTGTCACACATGTGGTATCGCCGTACTCAGGAGAAGTAGGGCAATGTGTTTTAGGGTGTATTTTATATATACCCATACTTTGTGTGAGAAATATCGCTGTAAACGACAACTTTTAAAAAAATGTATTCAAAGTTGTCAATTTACAGAGATATTTCTCTCACCCAGCATGGGTATATGTAAAAATACACCTAAAACACATTGCCCTACTTCTCCTGAGTACGGCGATACCACATAAGTGACACTTTTTGCAGCCAAGATGTGCAAAGGACCCAAATTCTAATGAGTACCTTTTAGGAGGAGCATTTTTACGCATTTTCTTCTCACGCTTAGGACCCCTAAATGCCAGGGCAGTATAAATACCCACAAATGACCCCATTTTGGAAAGAAGACACCCTAAGGTATTCGCTGAGGGGCATAATGAGTCCATGAAAAATTAAACTTTTTGTCAAAAGTTAGCGGAAAGGGAGACTTTGTGAGAAAAAACAATAAAAAATCAATTTCCACTAACTTGTGCCAAAAAAAAAATCTTCTATGAACTCACCATACCCCTCACAGAATACCTTGGGGTGTCTTCTTTCCAAAATGGCGTCACATGTGGGGTATTTATACTGCCCTGGCATTTTAAGGGCCCCTAAAGCGTGAGAAGAAGTCTGGAATCCAAATGCGTAAAAATGCCCTCTGAAATCCTAAAAGTACTCATTGGAGTTTGGGCCCCTTTGCGCACCCAGGCTGCAAAAAAGTGGCACACATGTGGTATCGCCGTACTCAGGAGAAGTAGGGCAATGTGTTTTGGGGTGTATTTTTATATATACCCATACTTTGTGTGAGAAATATCTCTGTAAACTACAACTTTTAAATTTTTTTATACAAAGTTGACAATTTACAAAGATATTTCTCTCACCCAACATGGGTATATGTAAAAATACACCCCAAAACACATTGCCCGTCTTCTCCTGAGTACAGCGATACCACATAAGTGACACTTTTTTGCAGCCTGGGTGCGCAAAGGGGCCCAAATTCCAACGAGTACCTTTAGGTTTTACATGGCGGCTCACAATTTAGCCCCGCCCAAAATGCCAGAACAGTAAACACACCCCACAAATGACCCCATTTCGGAAAGTAGACACCCCAAGGTATTCACTGAGGGGCATAGTGAGTCCGTCTGAGATTTTTTATTTTTTTGCCAGAAGTTAGCAGAAATTGAAACTTTTTTTTTTTTTTTTTTTCCTCAGAAAGTGTCATTTTCTGCTAACTTGTGAAAAAAAATGAAATGATACATGAACTCACCATGCCCATCCGCGAATACTTTGGGGTGTCTTCTTTCTAAAATGGTGTCATTTGGGGGGTATTTATACTATCCTGACATTCTAGCACCTGAAGAAACGACAGGCGCTCAGAAAGTCAGAGCTGCTTCAAAATGCCGAAATTCACTTTTTTGCACCATAGTTTGTAAACGCTATAACTTTTACCCAAACCAATAAATATACACTTATTGGACTTTTTTTTTAATCAAAGACATGTAGAACAATAAATTTAGAGAAAAATTTATATAGAAATGTAGTTTTTTTTTTTATTATTTACAACAGAAAGCTAAAAATGTCATTTTTTTGCAAAAATGTCGTTACATTTTTATTAATAGCAAAAAAAGTAAAAATGTCAGCAACAATGAAATACCACCAAATTAAAGCTCTATTAGTGAAAAGGAAAGGAGGTAAAATTCGTTTGGGTGGTAAGTTGTATGACGGAGCAATAAACGGTGAAAGTAGTGTAGTGCAGAATTGTAAAAAGTGGCCTGGTCATTAAGGGTGTTTAAGCTAGGGGGGCTGAGGGGGTTAAACCCTATGGCAGCTGTGGAAAATTACCAGCTTCTCAATCAAAGCCCTAACAGTCTCTCAGTATTTATTAACCCTTCCACAGAGCCATGTCAATACAGTGATAATGAACAGGATATTTATCACAACATATATGTAAAATCCAGTAGCACAGTAATAAACAGTATAAGTTAACCCTTTCAAGATAAATAAAGTAAAAAGTTTTAACTTTGCATAGGGGATATAAGCAAATGTCCACAAATGTCCAAATGTCAAAGTGCCCCCTGCTCTAGGGCACTACACTTTATAGCTGAATCGGTGCTTAAAAAATGTTTTATGGACATTTTGAAAATTACATTTACAAAATGATTCCAACATGAGGTAGACATATGGGGCATGATGACTGATAACTATTCTATGAGGCATTACTATCTGTCTTAAAAGTAGAGAAATTCAAATGTAGAAAATTTTTGTTAATTTTTATTTTTTTTTATAAATAAAGGTGAAATATATCGACTTGATTTACCATTGTCATGGAGTACAATGTGTCACAAGAAAAAGTGTCCCAAAGTTGTTACCACATAAAGTGGCACATTTCAGATTTGTAAAAACTGGCCCAGGGTAGAAGAGGTTAAACACATCCTGCCTCCAACCGAAGCAACAACAACAAAAACAACATGAAGGTCATGTGTCCCAAGGCTGCGGGAACAATGGTGTCATTATAGCTACTTATAGTCTATGATCTCCTGGAATTCTCAATACTCTGCCTACAGGCTTCAGAGATGAAAGCTCCCAGCATGTTCGATTTCAGAAATATTAATACAAAAATTGGTACATGACCATGGCATGTGAACGAACCGCTTAACCCACTATAAGCAAAGGGAATTTGGAGGGAGGTGCCCCGGACTTTGACACCTAAGTAATCAAAAATATACTTCAACGGCAGTAAATTATCAGCTTCTGCCACCTTTCTCATGAAGACCACCACTCCGGGCTTTCTCCATTAGCCAGAACAAAGATTGGTTCACTCTCTGGTAGACCTGGTCCATCCAAGTTTACAGGTATTCTTCACAGAGTAATACTATATGTCCCCTGTAGCTACCACCATATTACCCCCTGCTTATTCAGTACCTGCACACTGATTACTCTGGTGATTTCAATGTGGGGGGGGGTCATTTTAATTATTGATATTGGCCCCTCACATATACACATGCTCTGTACATGGGACATACCCTACTGCTTGTTCTTAAGGTGTGAGGACAAATTCTTCTCTATTTGCTTCATCCTGCCATCGTCACTGAGCTTGAATGAAGACATAATACTCTGTCCTCCCGTCCACCCCTTGATCACATTGAAATCTGATGATCTCCATGAGATGTATGAACAGCAGGAAACACAACTTCTGCATCCCCCCACCATGTCTCATTGTGGACACTTACCTTCTGGAGATACCTGTCAGCATATCTCAAATCCATGTACTTGGGGGTCCCCAGCACAGGAATTGGGGTAGGTCCAGGGGGCAGTGTCTGGTATCCATGCTGTCTGGACCATGATTGAAGAATATAGAAAGTGAGGAGGAAGATGAGGAAGAGAGCGAGGATGGTGGTCAGCTCCATGGTTCCTGTGATTAGAAACATACAGAGGATCAGATTAGTAAGCCCATCTTGATGCTCACGAATCTTTGAAGTCAATTATCTCACCAAAGCAGACCAACCGGCCATCCTCCGGAGCTTCATCCCCTCCTGACCGCACACTGGGGTCCTCTCTATCGCCATATCATTGTGTGCTTTATATCATTATAGCGGAAACATTTTAATGCCACAATTTACACCGGTGATATATAAAGTATGTGCTAATATGAAGTAATCCACCTGTCACCATCAAATCAAAAATGTAAAATACTCAACTTCAGTACCAAGACCTGGCGGTTTCTGCAATGGTAAGTATGCAAAAGCAAAACGGCAGCACAGGAAAACAAGAAAAAAATAGAGACTATTAACACTAGACTGTTGCCCAAAACATAAAAAAAGGCAGCACAACCATGAAAAATGTGAATAAGAAAGTTCATTTATTCACCCATGTGGTCGCAACGTTTCAGCTCACATATGACACACACAAGACCCACATACAAAGGCGAACTGACCATGGACCCTACAGAGAAATTTCCCAGTGGGCCAATGCCCAGAGGGCCGCTCAAGCCCTCTGCTTGGCCGCCAACCTGGTACATAAAGATCTGATACTCTCAGCATTAAGTAATGTAGGAGCTTTAGGCATTTTGTGCTCCTGGCGAGCGCACACAGGTGTCGTCCTGAATTCAACTGTATTGCCATCCTCATAATGAAGATATAGTTTCATACTGTGGCATGGACGGTAGTATTTTGTGCTGCACCATGGTATTTGGCTTTGCAGAAGCAGTATTTTGTGCTGCACTGTAGTATCTGCTTCTGTTGGGGTGGTATTTTATCCGGCATTACGGTATTGCTGGCCCCGCTTACTTCTGTTACACCGCCTTCAATTTGGGCTCTACTTTTTTCTCCAGGGCCACTTTTAATTCCCAATCTGCCCCTGCCCACATACTGAAGATTTCTTATTTTCCTTTATTTCTACAACGTGGTGAGAGAACATTGAGAAACCCAGCCTTTCATCCTCCACAATTAAACTTTACGCTTCGCACCACTGACTCCATTGCTTTCAAAACTGAACACCTGATTCCTCTTTCTGCATACCGTAATTATCCGTACTCCATTAATCACCGACCCAGCATAATAACTAGTGATTAGCGAATTGAAGCTGACAAAGTGGAATTCAATCTGAATTTCAGGAGAAATTTGATTCGCACCAAAGCCAAATTTCCTCGTGATTCTTGGTAGACCCAGAAGTTGCATGTTCCCAAGTAGTTAATGTATTTTTAATAGAGTGATTAATAAAGATTAAAGGGGTTATCCGAGATATATTAAGTTAATCCAAACTTCTTTATCGATATATATATAAAACATTTTTGTAATTGACTTACTTTAAAAATAATGCACCGTTTACAGTCTGCAGAATGTTGTCATTTGTCCACTGACGTCACCCTGCTTGATGATTTTGTGCCCGCCCCTTCTGCCTCTCCCTTCGCATGCGCGATCCTTACCAGAGCCGTGCTGACAGATTCCACAGCGTTCAGGCTTTGGAAGCCCGCCCCTTCTTGGTCTCTGCTCTATTAGCGCGACTCTGGTAAGGATCGAGCATGCGCGATCCTTACCAGAGCAGTGCTGAATGAAGACAGAGAGGCAGAAGGGGCGGGCTTCCAAAGCCTGAACGCTGTGGAATTTGTCAGCACGGCTCTGGTAAGGATCGCGCATGCGAAGGGAGAGGCAGAAGGGGCGGGCACAAAATCATCAAGCAGGGTGACGTCAGTGGACAAATGACAACATTCTGCAGACTGTAAACGGTGCATTATTTTTAAAGTAAGTCAATTACAAAAATGTTTTATATATATATCGATAAAGAAGTTTGGATTAACTTAATATATCTCGGATAACCCCTTTAAATTTTACCTATTACTAGTCAGAGAGGTTGCAAAGGTTACGCTAGGTCCAAGTGACCACCTAACCCCTCTTCCAGAAGTTGCAGGGGCTGACCCCTGTCATTCAGTTTGTGTAGGCGAGCTGGTAGAGGATGAGGAAGCAGAGTAGGAGGAGAAAGCAACAGGAGGCAAACTGAAGTGCCCTGCAATCCCCGGTGGTGGAAGGACATGCGCCAAACTGCTATGCGCCTCAGGCCCAGCCGCCACTACATTTACCCAGTGTGCTGTTATAGAGATATAACTAGTGTTGAGCGCGAATATTCGAAAAGCGAATTTTTTTAGCGAATATCGGCACTTCGCTAATTCGCGAATATTTCGAATATAGCGCTATAAATTCGCTATTTCGAATATTCGCTTTTTTTTTTTTTTTTTTTAGTTATATTTTTTTCTTTCCCACTTCCCAAAAGTAGTTCTTACCTGTCATGAGGATTCCTGGCTTCCTGGCTGCTCCAGTCAGTGCCCGTTGCCGCTTCTGCCGACTTCCGTGCTCATGGAGCGTCCCCTTCCATGGGAAAATCTCTATATACTAAAATGTACTGTCGGATTTGAGGAATTACGTTGAAATCGCAATGCGATTAATTCAAGTTATATTAATCGCATTGCGATTACAACTTAGCACTGCTATCTTACATAGGCTAGAATTAACGAATATGGAATATATAGCTATGCACTAGCAGTGCTAAGTTGAAATCGCAATGCGAATACTTAAGTTAAATTAATCGCATTGCGATTTCAACTTAGCACTGCTGCTATATTCCATATTCGTTAACTCGTTAATTCTAGCAAGCTGACCCATTATAAACCCAGCTCTAAGTTGAAATCGCAATGCGATTAATATAACTTGAATTAATCGCATTGCGATTTCAACGTAATTCCTCAAATCCGACAGTACATTTTAGTATATGGAGACGTTCCCATGGTGATGGGGACGCTCCATGAGCACAGAGTTATGGTTGGCTTGGTAGAATTAGCGAGGATGACGAATATGACGAATGTATTCGTCATATTCCTCAAAACGAAGATAACGAAGTATTCTACATCTTCGTTTTAGCAACCTATTCGTCAACTTCGCTATTCGCTAATTCTAGCAATCAAATAGGAAGGTTGACTTACCAGACAGCTGTGTTAAATTCAGCTATGCGATTTTTTTTTTTAATAAATAGAATACTTATAATAATATTATCATATCAAGTAATATAATTATTGTATTAAAAAAAAAAATCGCATAGCAATTTACAACTGTCTCTATAGTCAACCTTCCTATTTGATTGCTAGAATTAGCGAGGTTGACGAATAGGTTGCTAAAGCGAAGATGTAGAATACTTCGTTATCTTCGTTTTGAGGAATATGACGAATACATTCGTCATATTCGTCATCCTCGCTAATTCTAGATATGAAACCAATAGGAAAGTAGCCTTAAGTACAAATCGCAATATGCGATTATTTAAATCGCATTTTAATCGCGATAACTAGAAAAAATGACGAATATTCGATTTCGACGAATACGAAACGAATATTCATTCGAATATTCGCGAATTTCGTCGAAATCGAATATGGCACCTGCCGCTCATCACTAGATATAACGTCCCTGACCGTGCTTACTGGTCCACGTATCTGTGGTTAGGTGGACCTTGCCACAGATGGCGTTGCACAGTGCACACCTGATTTTGTCCCGTACTTGGTTGTGAAGGGAAGGGATGGATCGCCTTGAAAAGTAGTGGCGGCTGGGAACGACGTACTGTGGGACAGCCACCGCCATAAGGCCTTTAAAACTATCCTTCTCCAACAGACGGAATGACAGCATTTCAAAGGCCAGTAATTTAGAAATGCTGGCATTCAGGGCCAGGAATCGCGGGTGGGGTTAGGGGGGTACTTCCTCTTCTTCTCCAGCGTTTGGGATATGGAGAGCTGAATGCTTCCGTGGGACATTGTGGAGATGCAAGGTGAGCCAGGTGTTGGTGTTGCTGGCAGATCCTCTGTTTGTGGGGTGCCAGGTGGCACTGTCACTCCAAAGGTGGATGAACAGGCCGCGACTGCAGCAGAAGAGGAAGCAGGAGGAGCCAGAGACCTTTCGTGGTTTTGGAGGTGTCTACTCCACTGCAGCTCGTGCTTTGCATGTAAATGCCTGGTCATGCAGGTTGTGCTCAGGTTGAGAACGTTTATGCCTCGCTTCAGGCTCTGATGGCACAGCGTGCAAACCACTCTGGTCTTGTCGTCAGCACATTGTCTGAAGAACTGCCACGCCAGGGAACTCCTTGGAGCTGGCTTTGGTGTGCTTGGTCTCTTGCTGTGGTGGGCAGTAGGAGGCGTACTGTCTAGAGGACGGCCGCTCCACTTTTGCAGCCTGCTCCCTCTTTTGCTGTGCTGGTGGCTCTGTGTGACCACCGCCTCTTCCTCCGAACTACAATGGTCACTCGCATGACCTTGATTCCATGTGGGGTTGAGGACCTCATCGTCCTCCACATCATCTTCCACCCAGTCTTCACCACTGACTTCCTTGTCGGTCTGCACACTTTCGAAAGCCCCAGTAGTTGGCATCTGTGTTTCGTCATCATCCGAGACGTGCTGCGATGGTCCTCCCATGTACTCATCTTGAAAAATAAGTGGTTCGGCATCGGTGCACTCAATCTCTTCCACTTCTGGGGCAGGGCTAGGTGAATGGCCCCGGAAAACCACAGAGTTATCAAAAAGCAGAAGAGACTGCTGCATGACTTGGGACTCAGGCTGCTTGTCTGATTTGCAAGGGGTGAGGTGAAAGACTGATGCCCATGGGCTGCAGGTACCAACTCTGAGCTTTCTGCAGAGGACTGGGAGGGAGACAATGTGAAGGAACTGGAGGCACTGTCAGCCACCCATTCTACTATCGCCTGTACTTGTTCTGGCCTCACCTTTCGTAGAGCAGCATTAGGCCTCAATTAAAGATTTCTTTGCACAAAATGGCTGTATTTCAAATGGCTGAATCAAACCCCTGTATGTAGAGGGTGTATCTAACACAGTCTGAACCACTGTAGGCCTGAAGTAAAATATCTTTGCACAAAATGGCTGTATTTCATATGCCTAATTCAAACCCCTGTATGTATAGGGGGGATCTCACAGGGCCTGAACCTCTGTAAGCCTGAATTCAATATTGATGCACCAAATGGCGGTATTTAAAATCTCTGAATGTAACCCAAATGTATTAAGGGTGTATCTCACAATGACATCTGCATCAAAGGCTGCCAACTACATTTTTTGTGCCCAAACGACTGTTTTTTTAACATCTGAGTTTGACAGCAGTATATAAGCCTGTAATTTCACACATGCTGATGCTGCAAGGCATGAAAATAGTGTTTTTTGTCAAAAACGTGTGTTTTTCAAACCCCAGAAAATGATGGGTGTATTTCTCGCTTAAATTGCACACTGACTAATACAGATGTTGTAGTTTGCCCCCAAAAAATTGTGATTTGCAATGTGCCAAAAGCTCAGATGCAGTGCTGGTGCACTGAGCATGCATAAATGGCTGCCGCCACCCACCTAACTAACATAATTCTAAAAGTTAGTATTTTTTTGGTCAATGAGCTCAGGGCAGGGTAAAAGCATAGTGCCCAGCACCCACACAACTATTTCTAGGCAGATCGCTGAGTTAGATTCTCTCCTATTCTCTCCCTGAAATCACAAGTCCAGCAGCGTCCTCTCCCTACACTTGTAACAGCAGAGCTTATATAGAGCCTGGGTCACATGCTGCTCTGGCCAATCACAGCTATGCCATTAGTAGGCATGGCTGTGATGGCCTCTTGGGGCAAGTAGTATGACGCTTGTTGATTGGCTGCTGTGCAGCCTTTCAAAAAGCACCAAGAAAGCACCGAACACCAAACCTGAACTTTTACGAAAATGGTTGGGTTCGGGTCCGTGTCCCAAACACCCCAAAATTCGGTGCGAACCCGAACTATACAGTTCAGGTTCGCTCAACCCTACCAGCTAACTGTTCATGTTATTGGGGTGCAAGTGCTGTGTGATAACACCATTAACGGGGTTTATTACAAGGAAATATTTCTATGTCTTATTTGCCCTCGTGCGGTGCAGTTATATGTTCTAAAGCATTTTTTGGCGTGTATTAGTGGGAAAAAAGGGCCTATTAGCCCCTTATTATTATTGTGGTGAAATTAGAAAATTACAGCCCTTTTTGACATGTATTAGTGTATTAGCAACTAGTAGAGTTTGCCCTGGAAAATCTGTCCTGCCCGGCCAGTAGTGTCGCATCAGAGCGGGTGTTTAGTGTGGAGGGAGCATAGTTACCCCAAGAAGAACTCGCCCGTCAGATGTGGATCAGATGTGGATTAGCCAGGATTTCCACCCACCAATGCCCGATGCATCATTCATGTAAAATACTTAAACAACTTGTTCCGCTGTTGTACACGGATCATTCAAGCAAAGACTTGTATGGTATCTTGGATTAAGAGAAAATAAATCCAGCACTGGAATCAAAACTTGAAAAAGCCAATATTACCTTTATTCCGTTGCATTAAAAAGCAAGCGACAGCTCTGCCTTAACACATGGAAACACTCCCGGTCTATGCGTTTCAGACACACCTGTCCTTAATCATGACCACGTGGTCATGATTAAGGACAGGTGTGTCTGAAACACGTACACATCAGTGTATTCAGCAGGATCAACCCTAACACGCATTATGTCTGTATTAATAGGGTTGATCCTACAGAAAGGTGCTATTGAAGTGTCACACTGCTTACATTACCTAAACTCATTTAGCAGCCCTTTTGTAAATGAGAAGAGAGATGCAGGGGCGCTCCCCAAGTGTCACATCTCAGACAGTTTTATTCCATCCAAAAGATTATCTTACCAGACCATGTCGCGAACACAACACCGGATAATAGCAAAAACACTCCTACAAGAAGAGCAACCCGGCTGCACCTTCCCCCCGGAGACATCCACCAAGAAGACACGTGGAGAAACGGGAGACACTGGGTGGACCGACGCCCTTCCTCAGGCTTGATGAAAAACAAGCGCAAACAATCTGTGTAGTATCCGAGAACCGGAAGTAGAAAATGCTAAATCCATAGAAAGTGCAAGAATGCATCACAATATACTGCTCCAACCCATAAAATAATCACCGAGCATTGTGCCATCAGGAAAGATGTAATTACATTGTATCAGCAGAAAACCAACCATACATGAAGCGGGCAGTGAAGGGCGAAAGCCTCCAGATGGGCTGTGGAGATCAAAGACGTAGGTACGTTGTTAGGTAAGCGACAAACAAAAGAGAAAGGTGATCCGGGAATGTAGAAAGGAATTGTGAGACAACATAAAAAACATTCCACCCGTGCAATTGATATTGGACTTGTGAAGCAATATAATAATACCTCAGGTTCGAAACCAAGAGGTCCTCTTTGTGTCACAGGAAAGCCAAAAGAATGGATTTCAGCCTTAGTTTTTTCCTTTCCCATGCCAGATGATTAACCCTTACAGCAGTGATGGCTAACCTCCGGCACTCCAGATGTAGTGAAACTACGACTCCCAGCATACTACATTCCCATGTGGAGTTCTGAGAACAGCCAAGCATGTGTGCATCTTGGGAGTTGTAGTTTTACAACAGCTGGAGGGCCGGAGGATGGGGTGATTTTCTGTTTTTGCATTTTTCTCCGGGAGTTCCCACTGTCATAACTTTTTTTTGTTTTTCAGTTCACATAGTCGTAGGAGGGCTTGTTCATTGTGGATCAAGTTGTACTGGGCAAGGGCCATGTGCATGTCGCCTAAAACTGACCCATCAATTAAATCCATGTTATAAAATTAGATCCTCTCCCAAACTTGTTGAACCCCTTCCAAAGGAGCCTTAGGCCTATTGCACATGAACATGTGCACCCCGTGGCCGTGCTGCGGCCCACAATGTACGAACACCAACCATCGGGGATGCCGCAGTGGATCGCAGATCCATTTTCTTGAATGGGTCTGCGATCTGCCCGTTTCGCAAAAATATAGGACATGTTCTCTGAGTCCGTTCCGCACCGTTCCGCATCTCCGGATTTGCGGAATCATTGAAGTGAATAGATCCGCATCCGTGATGCGGAATGCACACGGAACGGTGCCCGTGTATTGCAGATCCGAATATGCGATCGCATTACGGCAACGGGACACCTACGGTCGTGTGCAATAGGCCCTAGAGGAGAGGAGAGAAAGAGCAACTCCACCTGGCCCATCGGAGGCTTCCAGACAGAACCTTTGAAGGTAATCAAGTGTAGACCTACTTGGGATAACTCCAAACTGATTCTCCTGGATCAGAATAAAAATAACAGCGAGAGCACCATGGCTAGCACCTTGGCTACAATCTTTACATTCATATTTAGTGATGAAGTAGAAGTGTACAAAGTTTTCACAAATTTGATTCGGACGCTTAGCCGAATTTTCCAAACAAATTTGATTGCCTCCCTATTATATCCCTACACTATCTCTAAGCTGTCCCTGCTCTCTCCCTACAGTGTAGATTAGGCATCCTCAGACTGTCGCCCTCCAGCTGTTGCAAAACTTCAACTCCCAGCATGCCTGAACAGTCTACAGGTATCAGCATAGAGCAGGGCATTGTGGGAGTTGTAGTTTTACAACAGCTGGAGAGCCACAGTTTTGAGGCTGCCTGGTGTAGATGATGCCCCCTATCCTTTCCCTACACTATGAATAATCTGTATCTGAACTGCTCAATAGTTATTTTTGATGAATAAATTATTTCCTAGCACTGTCCCTAGTGCCTGTTACGTCTCTTCCTGCACTAAGTTCACTGGAAAATGTCGAACACCGGGCAGGAAGAGACTTTTTATAGGGCTGTGACATCACAGGTGCTGGCTAGCTGCTGATTGGCTATCTGCATGGCATTATTGGTGCTTCCTCATTCCTGGGCTTCTTACTTCCTCTTTCTAACATGTACAGCAGCCATTTCAGGAAAAATATGATTTGTTACCACGAAGCGCGAGAAAATTCAATTTCGGAACAAATCAAATTTTTCCTGAAATTTAGATTGAATTCCACTTTGTCAACTTTGATTCGCTCAACACTAGTGATGAGATTAGCTGGTACGCCTTCTTATCATCCTACAGTTCTCCTATGCCCCTGAGACACTGAACGATTACTTGATCGTGGAGTCCAATGCAGGAAGAAGTACAGCAACTTCATCTATTCATTCCATGGAGCTCATTTAGCGCTAAGCACCAAACACAGGAGAAGGCAGAAGCTGTAATAGACTACTTCTGTCTTCTCCTCAGTGTCCTTGTTGTCACTGACTCCTGCTACATTGCAGATGCAGAACCTTTAATGCAGCGTCGTACTTATTTAGGTCTCCAGATTGACCGTTGGGTTCTTGGTCACCTCTCTTACAAGGCCCTTCCCCCATAATTACTTAATTTGGTGGTGGAGCAGCTCTAGGAAGAGGCCTGGTTTTTCGAAACTTTTTTCCATGTAAGAATTATGAGGGCCACTGTGCTTTCAGTGCAGCAGAAATGTTTTTGCCTCTTCTCCAGATCTGAGCCTTCACACAATCCTAACTTATTTACAATTGGTCTTGAACCACTAGTCGCCAATTTCCACATTTGCCTTATTTGCTATTTTATTTAAAATGTCACTTATGTTAACACATCCTTAAAATAGAAGAAACTAGGGAAAAGGGATAAGCGAACTTGTGTTTTCATGTTCGGTGTACAAGATTCGGGTTATCTAAGAACTCCGTTATGGATTCCACTGCCATAGACCATAATTTATAGTCCGTGGTAGCGGAATTTATAATGGGATTGTTAGATAACCCTAACGTTGTACATCGAACATGAAAACACAAGTTCGCTCAACCCTACTAGGGAACAGTAAACACTTGCTGACTGAGGCACTCTGCGTTCATTACTGCATTTATATCTCAGCAACACTGTATCTGATAGAGCTTGTCTCTCTGCAATAAAGTAGCTGATACTGAGACAAAGGCCCTCCACCTGAATGGTGGTATACTCTTCTACACTAAGACAAGTGGGAGCAGAAACTAAGTCTAGCGCCATTCGCATTGAGTGCTCTAGAAAGAGAGAGAAAAGGGACTAAGTCCCCTGACATGTGCACAAATTACTAAGTCATAGACACACACCGCCTTTAGGGGAGGAAGAACCATGAACGATAGACCCAATACAGGTGAGTATTACTATGCCAATCAGCGACACATGGCGAGGAGAGCCTAAACGATAGGAAAAGCAAGTAACAGGGACACAACAGAGGAGATAAAAACCTGTCTCTGCCCCATCCCCAGCCTTTTAGATTTCTATGCAATGCTAGAATCATGTAGTGTGAAGGACTTCTTTTTTCTTTTTCTTAAATAAAATAGTAAATAAGGCAAATGTGGAAACTGTTGACAAGTGGACCAATTGTAATTAAGTTATGATAAACACACCAAACATCCAGCCTGGGTCATACGTAGAGAGAGAGGGAGAATAAAGAATTCACACAATCCTGTCTCTGAGCACTACAGGCAGTTCTTTCCTCCTCAGGGCTTGGTTTATGTTCTGATGCATTGTCAGCTGTGAGATCATATATAGACAGGGCTATGTCTTTCTAAATCATGTCCAAGCACCAGAATTTTCCACAGGTGACTCCATTAAAGGTGAAGAAACATCTCAGAGATGATCCAGAGAAATGGGAGGCTCCAGAGCTACATGTCAAGTGTCAGAGCAAACGGGGTGAATACTTAAGTCCAGGAGAAATTTTAGTTTTTCCTTTTTAATAAATTAGCAAACATTTCTAAAACTCTTTTCATTTTCTCATTATGAGGCATTGTGTTCAGGAGAATGAGGGAAAACGTTATATTTTTTTTCATAATTCATTATTGTAACATAACAGAATGTTTAAAAAAAAGTAAAAGAATCTGAAGACACATCAATTGAGTCTCCATTGACACCTGATTGGCTATGCTAGAGGTAGGACTGGCTGCAGAGCATTATGAAAAGGCCTATTGGACCACCATCCAAGGTCATTTGATCCTTACTCTCTTTATTTTGACCTGTAACATGATGGCAGCCATTTTGAGCAATTCATCTGCAACAAAGTCTAACATTTTTGGATTTACTGAAATCTGAAACTTTTGAAAATTTCACAACAAATTGAATTTGTTCCAAATTGATTCACTCATATCTAATCACCTCAATTACCATGCTGAGTAATATTATACCTGGATTAGAGATGAGCAAATCAATTGTAAACAAATCAAATTCATCACAAATTTCATAAAATGTCTTTATCCAAATGTTCCCTAATGTTTTCTCCTAATAAAGGCCAACAACACCCCATGTGTTATGGAAGATACTCAAGAGTGCCCCTCAGTTCTATGAGAACAGTCGATAATGATGATCGGTGCTCGGCTGAGTTGGGCTGCTGTGAGTCACGTGACGCTGACCACGTCATGTGACTCCCCAGCCAGGCCTATTTAAACAAGCAGCCTGCTGGCCACAGGATGTCTGTGATTAAGGTCCATTATGGATCTGATACGAGTGCTCACTGAACAGGTCCATAACCTTGGACAAATGGTACAGGAATTGGGGGAAAGATTACAATGAATCAGTTCAGACCCTACCTGCACCTACTATATCTGGACAGCACTTTGAACCCCATGTTAAGTTGCCAGATGGGTTTTCTGGAGACCCCAAATGCTTCCTTGCATTTAAGGAGAGCTGTAAGCTGTATTTCCGCTTACGCCCCTATTCTTCTGGTTCTGATCAGCAGAAAACTGGGATCGTGATATCTCTATTACAAGGTGACCCACAGGAATGGGGATTTTCCCTGCCTACTGACTACCTGCGTCTTATGTCTGTCAAAGCATTTTTTCAGGCCCTAGGGGTTCTTTATGACGAACCGAATAGGACGACGTGCCTGAATCTCAGTTAAAATCCCTCATTCACGGGAACTGACCAGTAGAGGAGTATTGTACTCAGTTTCAGAAGTGGTTCATTCCCTCAGGCTGGAATGAGCCGTGGCCTCAGTAACGTAACAGGCGGGAGACATGAACGTAATGAGGAACAGAGCCTGAAACGAAATCAGGCTGTGAACGTTTGAGAGAAAGGCGGCCTGAAGGTCGTAACAGGCAGTAAACCAGGACATGCCAACGTGTATCATAATTGACGTGAACAGGAGGTGAGAATGGAAAGAAACATGGCCTGAATAAAGTAAAAAGGCGTGAAACATATATAAAAAAGTAGCCGGAATAACGAAAACCGGCTGTGTACATGGAAAGATGCTGCCTGAATAACGTAAACCGGCAGTAACCAGAATGACGTGAGAAACATAGCCTGAATAACGTAAACCGGCATGAGACATGGATATGACAAACGTTGCCTAAATAAGAAACCTGCTGTGTACATGGAGAGATGCTGCCTGAATAACGAAAACAGGCAGTAACCAGGACATGCCAACTTGTATCATGAATAACGTGAACAGGAGGTAAGAATGGAAAGAAACATGGCCTGAATAACGTAAACAGGTGTGAGACATGTATATGATAAATGTAGCCTGAATAGCCAAAACCGGCTGTGTACATGGAGAGATGCTGCCTGAATAACGTAAACAGGCAATAAATTAGGACATGACAACGTGTAGCATGAATGGCGTGAGAAACATAGCCTGAACAATGTAAACAGGCGTGAGATATGGATATGACAAAACGTAGTTTGAAAGTAACTAGGCTGTGCACATAAGGAAAAGATGATCTACATGACGTAAGCAGGTGGTATCGAGGATGTGAGAAAACTGTAGCCTAAATAACGAAGCCAGCTGTATTTATTTTATTTTTTTAAGGAGGTAGTGAGTAGGACATTTTTTTTTTTTTTTTTACTTTTTTTTTTGCAGTTTTTTCTTATTTTTAAGTTATTTTTTTTGACAGGTTGAGTAAGGTGAAATGCAGCGGATACAGAAATAAAAATGGCGTGATGGAGGCGACAGATAGCGTGGAAAGGTAGAGAACATAAAGTGACTTGAAATGCGAGATTACAAACCTTTTTGACAAATGTAGACTGAGTAGATGCTGAATATTCGCTAAGGTTGGACTGGATAAGCGTTATTGCACGGCCGGAGCAAAACCAGAAACTATATTTCTATAAATAGATCAAATATGGAAAGATATGGCATGCCTGAAATAAATCTAATATGCTGTGGAGCCTAATGCCCAAATACATGCATGCATGAAAAGCACCTACCTACACTAAACCCCCACACCAGCACACAAAGTTTTTTTTTTATATCTCCCCTGGTTCCACGTACTACCTCGGGGGGCCGGAAGCCTTGGATGCCTGCCCTGGCTCCGGCATCGTTGTAGAGAACGATGCAGGAGAGCAGAGGATGGGGAGGAGCCAGGACACCGGCGCCCTGGATCGCGGTCACATGACTCACCGGACAGATGGCAGGTAAGACCGGGAGTGTGACTCTCGCGAGTGCCACAGCCGCCAAAGCCCTCAGAGATGGGGCCTCAGTTGCTCCGACAGTGGTACGAGGGAAGAGGAGATGGAGGCTCGGTGGAGGAAGAGGGCAGGTAGCTAGGAAGCCGGCAGCCATACTTACTTGACTGAAGCCTGAATGAGACGCGACTGACGAGATCCCTGACTGGCACAGAGTGATGCCAGTGCAGAGCCCTGTGGGAGCAGAGCTTATAAAGCCTCCGCCCCTCCCACAATAACAGGCTGAAATCAGCCTTGACAAATATCAGGTGCTGTATGTTGACCCTGCAGCCGTCTCCTGCCCAACGCCGTTTCGCCTGAAAGGCTTCTTCTGTGGTGCCTTATTGTTCACAGTTACCTCGTTATATAGCTAATTAATTGGTTAAAAAAAATACCGGTGTGTACCATTTGCATAAGGGGGAAAAGATTCTGCAGGCGGTAAACTTCGCCTCTCTTAACTAGTTATCTGCGCACTACGGCGTCTAAGCCAGACAGCTGAGGACAAAGTATCGCGCGGTCATGGTGACGTCACTGTCACCTAACCCGTGATGGAATCATCACATGACCGTAACTTCGCAGCGGTCATGTGACCGCAGTACTGCGCTGCAATGCCGGGGGAGATATAAATCCAAGTATGAAGTAAGTGAGAAAGCATATAGAAGAAACAATATAATTCATAAATACCTGATATAAAAATTCTAATTCAAGTGACACACATATATATATAATGTGTACCAATAATATTGCTGACTCAAGACCAGCTCGTAACTAAAAATCAAAGAATATATTGTGAAATTAAATAAACAGCATATGTGAAACATGGTCATATATATCAAAAAACATTATAAGGTGCAAAAATTTGCATAAATAGTGTTGCATCTGTCATCCGGTCTTTTGACCTCTGCTTATATTTGCATTGTTGGTGCATTTACCCTGCCTGTCACTTTGTTTATTATTTTCTCCTGTTTTATTGTCCCCTTTAAGGCCCAGCACATACTCAGTTTAGGGAACGTCGTCCAGTTGTACACCGTCGCCTAGGGCGGACCATGCATGTTGGCTGGGACAGAGGTGTGGGTAGAGCTCAGGGCTGTGCACTCTTCCCATCCGTGACACATACTTACTATCCCAGAAGTGGCCTAGTCCTGCTTCCTACCTAGGGAGGGGTTGAAGGAAGCTATGGGAGTCTAGAGTGGAGTTGGAAAGAGACAAGGCATGGCGCAGTGAGGGGAGCTCTCCCCCCCCCCCCTCATTAAGCAGGAGTGTTCCAAGAGAAACAGCTCATAGAGCACCATGACTTCTTACAACTTATTGACAGAGTATTACAAGGGGGTCAACAGCCAAAAGCACCCCACTTAAAGGTACCAAAACTGTCAGAAAGTCCAGCTACTAGACCGAAGCCAGAGTTAAGCACCACAGAGAAAGAGAAGGCAAGGTATCCCAGTTTGCCTGCCAGTTTAGCCAAAAAACGGCTGGAGCCAAGAGACAGACCAAATATTGTCTGGATGCAAGTTTTTTAAAGTAAAGCTGTTGAACTTTATAAAGTCTGGGCTCTGATTATTCTCCACCAACTACAATTCACTCATTTATTGCTACGAAGCCTAACCCTGGGGAGTGATGATATCCAAATAGGAGCACTGTGACACACACAAAACTAACAAGGCCGCACTACCACTGCCACTCGGCATTCCTAAAAACATGAGACACGATCGGCCCTAGGGGGGTGTCAAGTTGCACTTCTATTATTATCAGTTTGGGAACTGGTGATGTCACTCATTGGTGCAGGCTCAAAACGTGCTAGACCTTGGCCGCCGCTGGTAGCTTTGTGCAGGTATCTCTCATATGGGATTTTTTTCTCCAGAATGCCTGCCGACAAAACCAGTACCATGTGCAAGATCTGCAGGATAAAAAAAGCCATGGGCATTCAAACACAAATGTAGGCACCACGGCTCTATTGCACGTCTTGTGGCAGCATCACCAGATCCAGTGGAGAGATAAAAGTGGACAGCAATCATGACTGTCATTTTTTCTCCTGTCTTTTTTTAGCAGGCCTCATACACGTGCAGTACTGTGTCCTTATCATCAGTTACTGCTTCTCCCATCAGACTACTTTTCCTCCTCCGCTCAGTCCTCATTAATGGAATGTGTGGCCAGGAAACAACTCTACGTACCCAGCAATCCAGTGGTGTGAAAGCTGAACTCCCTCCTGGCTACGTTTCTGGCAGTGCAAACTGTCGTACCACTCAGTGGATTAGTCAATTCTGTTGCCTTTATGGAGCTGATGACATGTGTTCAGACTCATAAAAGATACCTAGCTGAAGTTATCAGTTGCTGATGTGACTAAAGCTGCAAATTTTCTGCTGGTTGTCTCCCAGCCAAATACAAGGTGATCACGGATAATGGGGGGAACATGGTGGCTTTGTTGCATTTGGAGGAAATAACACATGCTTCCTATATGGTACACTAGATAAATTTAGTGGTGAAAAACTTAAAAAAAAAATGTATTGTGGCATTTTACAAGGTACTGGTCATGTCTCGGAGAATGTCCATATTTTAGCCATACGGCTAAGAACACACTCCTGGACTTGCAGGGAAAGAATCGTCTGCCTTTGTACCACTTGATCTGCTACCTTGCATACGCTAGACCAGTGTTTCCCAACCAGTGTGCCTCCAGCTGTTGCAAAACTACAACTCCCAGCATGCCCAGACAGCCTTTGGCTGTGCGGGCATGCTGGGAGTTGTAGTTTTGCAACAGCTGGAGGCACACTGGTTGGGAAACACTGCGCTAGACCATCTGTATGAGCTGCATAAAGTGGTCAATATTCACATCAGCACCACAAAAGGGAGCATGTTTTCAGCTTAAGGTTTATGGTTAATTGAATCTACGTACAGTAGCAATGGCTTTCTTGCTGTAAATGTCTCAGAGATGATGGTTCTCTGGGACTCAGGTCTAATCCCTTCTGCTAGGCTCCTGAAAGGGTCTGACTCAGGATAGTTAACCCTGACCATTCCAAAAAGAATTATTATGGATACAATACAGCCAGGCAGAACATTACATTTACAGTAATCAAACAACAAAGCCATTTGCAGCGTCTCTGTTCCGCACATTCAGCTAGGTTCTGAGCTTCCTCCTCCTTTATAACTTTTCATCTACATAATGTATTGATTCCCTTATCTGACGTGCTCCTTAGAAGCACTGTTGTGAAATCCCATACCACTTGTACAAATTTTATCACAAAGAACTCCCCAAGTGATTCTTTAGTCTTCTCTCCATAAGGTGATCCATTGAGGAGTCTTTGAATCCTGGATTTATAATTTATCTCCAGTATGAGCAGTGTACGCCCATGCACTGCGGCATATGGGGGCGCTATAGAAATAACGGCTATTATTATTAGTATTCTGGATTAGGATTGGAGCAGTGCAATGCCCGGTGAGATGCCAGGATGATGGCAGACTACTCCCTGATTCACTGTGAAACCCAGTTGGTCGGTATCAAAGTTCGAGTAGTTGGCGCAATCAACGTTGGGATCCATTTACATGTTCATTTTTCTTGGTCCGCATCCGTTCTGCAAAATTCATTTCAATGACATAAGTCCATCAAGTTTAACCAAGGGATAGGTGGGGACGCGAAACCCAGAAGGAAGTGAGACTCAGATTTCTACACGTTTTCATAAGCATTAATGTTGGTTACTCTTAAGAATTCATGTAAACCCTTTTTAAAACCGTCCACTGTTCCTGCTGTGACCACGTCCCGAGGTGTCTATTCCACAGATTCACAGTCCTTACAGTAAAGAAGCTTTGACGATTCTGGAGACTGAACTTTTTCTTCTCCAGTCGGAGGCAGCGCCCCCTTGTCTTTTAAGGGCATTTTACATGGAACAGTTTTTCACCTTTTTTTTTGTATGGCTCATTTATATATTTGTATAGGTTAATCATGTCCCCTCTTAGACGTCTCTTCTCAAGACTAAATAAATTCAATTATTTTAATCTTTCTCCATAACTAAGACCCTCCATGACCCTTATCAGTTTAATTGCTCTCCTCTGTACTTTTTACAGCTTCAGGGCATCCTTTCTGTGGACTGGTGCCCAAAACTAAACTGCATATTCCAGATGAGGCCCCACCAACGCTTTGTTTAATGCATGACAATATCCTGGTGGCCTTAGAAGCAGCTGGTTGACATTGTGCTGTTATATAATCTACCATCTACAAGGACACCCAAATCATTTTCTATAAGTGACTCTCCCAGTGTTACATCCCCTAGGACAGGGATGGCCAACCTGGGGCTCTCCAGATGTTGCAAAACTACAACTCCCAGCATGCCCAGACTGCCTACAGCTATCAGCCTACAGCAGGGCATGGTGGGAATTGTAGTTTTACAACAGCTGGAGAGCCGCAGTTTGGCCATGCTTGCCCTAGGACATATGAAGCACGGAGAATATTAATACCAAGATGCATAACTTTACATCTATCCACACTGAACCTCATTTGCCAAGTTGATGCCCAATCACTCAGAGTGTTCAAGTCAGCTTGAAGTTTATGGACATCTTCCATAGACTGTACAGCACAGCCGCCCCTCTGTCCAGGCTTCTACTCACCTCACTACATCTACAGCCACCCCTCTTTCCAGGCTTTTACTCACCTCACTACATCCACAGCCGCCCCTCTGTCCAGTCTACTACTCACCTCACTACATCCACAGTCGCCCCTCTATCCAGGCTTCTACCTACCTCACTACATCCACAGCCGCCTCTCTGTCCAGGCTACTACTCACCTCACTACATCCACAGCCGCCCCTCTGTCCAGGCTACTACTCACCTCACTACATCCACAGACACCCCTCTGTCCAGGCTTCTACTCACCTCCTCATAAAAACAAATCAGGTTAGTCTGACAACTTCTGTCCTTGGTAAACCCATGTTGGTTATCACTTATAATATTATTTACAGTCACATACTCCTGTATATAGTCCATTAAGAGTCCTTCAAACATTTTTCCCACAACAGAAGTTAAACTAACTGGTCTATAATTACATGTGGAGGACTTATATCCTTTTTTGAATATGAGCACCACATTTGTATTGCGCCAATCACTTGACACTGTACCAGTCCCTAGAGAATCTTTAAAAATTATAAACAGGGGCACAGCAATGACTGGACTGAGCTCTTTAAGCACTCTTGGGTGTAGTCCATCTGGACCCGGAGCCTTGTCACATTTACCTTATTTAACTTATCTTGGACCATATCTACAGTTAGCCGAATGAGTATATTACTGGGTGTACTAACAGCCCCAGCACCACAGATATCAGCTCCTTTCTCTTCTTTGTTATATAAAGAGCTAAAAAAAACATTTAGTAAAATAACTCTGCCTTTTCCTTATCTCCAGTGACTAACCTTCCTTTACCATTATTTAGGGGGCCTACCAGCTCGGATCTTGGTTTTTTAGCATTTATATATTCAAATTTTTTTTGGGGATTTGTTTTCTCCTCTTTTGCCACCTGCTGTTCGTTTTGTATTTTTGCTAATTTTATCTCCTTTTTACAGATTTTATTAAGCTCTTTGTAATCTTCAAACGCTACATCTGACCCCTCAGATTTGTATTTTTTAAATGCACTTTTTTGTCTTTTATTACCCTTTTTACAGTAGCTATAAGCCATGGGGCGTTTAGTTTTAGCCATTTATATTTGTTACCTAAAGGAATACATTTTTGAGTGCAATTACTCAATGTGTATTTAAAGCTCTCCCATTTATCCTTAGTATTATTATGTGACAGTAGCTGCTATGGGAGCAACTACTGTACTGGAAAATTAGCCAGGGAAATTAGCCTTTTTAACCCCTTAAGGACTCCTATTTCAACCTAAGGACCCGGCCATTTTTTGCAAATCTGACCAGTGTCACTTTATGTGGTGATAACTTTAAAACACTTTTTCTTATCCAGGCCATTCTGAGATTGTTTTTTCGTCACATATTGTACTTCATAACAGTGGTAAAATAAAGTCAAAAAATTTCATTTTTATTTATAAAAAAATACAAAATTTACCAAAAATTTTGAAAAATTAGCAATTTTCCAAGTTTCAATTTCTCTACTTCTATAATGCATAGTAATACCACCCAAAAAAGTTATTGATTTACATTCCCCATATGTCTACTTCATGTATCGATCATTTTGGGAATGCTATTTCATTTTTTGGGACGTTACAAGGCTTAGAAGTTTAGAAGAAAATCTTGAAATTCTTCTGAAATTTTCAAAAACCCACTTTTTTGGGACCAGTTCAGGTCTGAAGTCACTTTGTGAGGCTTACATAATAGAAACCACCCAAAAATTACCCCATTCTAGGAACTACACCCATCAAGGTATTCAAAACTGATTTTACAAACGTAATTAACCCTTTAGGTTTTCCACAAGAGTTAATGGCAAATGGAGATCAAATTTCAGAATTTCGATTTTTTTAAAAATTTTCCATTTCAATCCATTTTTTCCAGTAACAAAGCAAGGGTTAACAGCCAAACTGCAGGGCGCAGAAGGAAGGGAACGCCATATGGTTTTTGGAAGGTGGATTTTGCTGGACTGGTTTTTTGTCACCATGTCCCATTTGAAGCCCCCCTGATGCACCCCTAGAGTAGAAACTCCATAAAAGTGACTCCATCTAAGAAACTACACCCCTCAAGGTATTCAAAACCAGTTTTACAAACTTTGTTAACTCTTTAGGTGTTCCACAAGAGTTATTGGCAAATGGAGGTGAAATTTCAGAATTTCTATTTTTTGTTACCTTGTCTCAAAAAAAGTGTAATATAGAGCAACCAAAAATCATATTTACCCTAAAATAGTACCAACAAAACTGACACCTTATCCCGTAGTTTCCAAAATGGGGTCACTTTTTTGGAGTTTCTACTGTAGGGGTGCATCAGGGGGGCTTCAAATGGGACATGGTGTCAAAAAACCAGTCCAGCAAAATCTGCCTTCCAAAAACCATATGGCGTTCCCTTCCTTCTACGCCGTGCTGTTTGGCCATACAGCAGTTTACGACCACATATGGGGTGTTTGTGCAAACAAGAGAATCAGGGCAATAAATATTGAGTTTTGTTTGGCTTTTAACCCTTGCTTTGTTACTGGAAAAATGGATTAAAATGGAAAATTTGCAAAAAAATTGCTGTTTTGGGACCGTTTTTATTTTTTGCTATTTACATTGTTGAAGTGACAGGTTAGATTGTGTGCTATTTCTATAGAGCAGGTTGTAACGGATGCGACAATACCAAATATAACTACTTTTTTGAGGGGTTTTTGTTTCAGTTTTTCATAATAAAGCATTTTTGAAAAAAATTATTTTTTAGTGTCTCCACATTCTGAAAGCCATAGTTTTTTTTTTTTTTTTTTTGGCGACAGTCTTATGTAGGGGCTCATTTTTTGCGGGATGAGATGGCGGTTTGATTGGCACTATCTTGGGGTGCATATGACATTTTGGTCGCTTGCTATTACACTTTTTGTGATGTAAGGTGACAAAAATGGCTTTTGACACCGTATTTATTATTATTTTGTTGATGTGTTCAGCTGAGGGTTAGGTCATGTGTTATTTTTATAGAGCAGGTTGTGACGGACGCGGCAATACCTAATATGTATACTTTTTATTTATTTATATAAGTTTTACACAATAATATTTTTTAAAACAAAAATAAATCATGTTTTAGTGTTTGAGAGACATATTTTTTATTTTTTTTTGGGCGATTGTCCTATGTAGGGGCTCATTTTTTGAGGGATGAGGTGGCGGTTAGATTGACACTATTTGGGGGGTCATATGAATTTTTGTTCGCTTGCTATTACACTTTTTGTGATGTAAGGTGACAAAAAAATGGCTTTTTGACAAAGTTTTTGTTTATTTTTTTTTACAGTTTTTACTTGAGGGGTTAGGTCAGGTGATATTTTTATAGAGCAGATTCTTACGGACGTGGAGATACCCAATATGTCTACTTTTTAGTTTTTTTCATACATTTAACATTAAAAAGCAGTTTTGAAACAAAAAAAATCATGTTTTAGTCTGAGAAGCATAGTTTTTTTATTTTTTGGCCAATTGTTTTAGGTAGGGGCTCATGTTTTGCGGGATGAGATGGCGGTTTGATTGGTACTATTTTGGGAGGCATACGCTTTTTTGATCGCTTTGTATTACACTTTTAGTGATGTAAGTTGCCCAAAAATGGCTTATTTACATCATTTTTGGTTTTTTTTTTTATGGCGTTCACCTGACGAGTTCAGTCATGTTATATTCTTATAGAGCAGATTTTTACGGACGCGGCGATACCTAATATGTGTAGTGTGTTTTATTTTTTTTAATTTTTATTCAGTGATTTTTTTTTCATTTTTGCTTTTTTTTCACTTTTTTACTTTTTTTTGACCCAGACCCACTTGGTTCTGAAAGATCCAGTGGATCTGGTGTCTGTATAATACAGTACAGTACACTATATAGTGCACTGTGCTGTATTTTGTACTTTACAGAGTCTGAATAGACCTTTAGCAGGTCTATTCAGACTTTCAGCACCATAGAGACAGGACGCTTCTGAAAGCGTCCTGTCTCCATGGCAACCATCACCCGCTGCCATAAGAGGGCAGCGGGTGATTGAAGAAGAGGGAGTTGAGCCCCCTCCCTCTGCGATCCCATCCTGTTGGGGGGCTGCAAAGGCACAGCAGCCCCCCGATGGGAGAGGGAGGGAGCTCCCTCCCTGTTAACCCTTCCATACCGCGGTCCGTACGGACCGCGGTACGGAAGGGGTTAAACGGCTGGCATCTGATCAAGCACAGATGCCAGCCGTTTCTATCAGAGTGTCAGCAATGGGCTGACACTCTGATAGACCCACTAGACACCAGGGATATATTACAGAGGAGGCGGGCGTTGGATCGCAATCGTGATCCCGCCCACCGCACCGCCCGCCTCCCGCACCGCCTCCCGCCTCCCGCAACCACCCTCCCTGCACCCCCGCAGCCACAATATGATTGGGGGCTGCAGGGGGGGTTAAAAATAAACACTTTGGGGGCATTAACTCTCTGACCAGGGGATCAGAGATCGCACAAAAAGCTGCAAACCGCAGGTCTGAATTGACCTGCGGTTTGCAGCGATCGCCGATATGGGGGGGGGTCACAAGACCCCCCTGGGCATTGTAACAAGGTACCTGCTGAATGATTTCAGCAGGTACCTTGTTCCGATCACTGCCGGCTGAGCAGCAGTGATCGGAACTACTCATGACGTACCTGTACGTCATGGGTCCTTAAGGGGTTAAAATTTAGTGTCTTTGCTCTGCCTGAAAGATTTAGTTTAGGGGGAATATAATTTTATTGTGTTCACTTTTACCTAGTGTTTCTCGAATAGTAACATTTCCAACAAGCTCTGCATCATTAGAAATTACCGGATCCAACTGAGCATTGCCTCTAGTGGGAGCTGCTTCAAACTGGCTGATAAAGTGGTCCTGCAGCAAGTTGAGGAATCTTCTCCTCTTTGCGGTTGAGGCAGAATCACGACCCCAGTCAGTGTCCGGGAAGTTACAATCTCCCATTATAACCACTGTACCCGCCTGTTCCATCGCTCTATTTGGTTATACAGTTGAGCTTCTATCTCCTCTGTGATGTTAGGGGGTCTAGTATTATTTTCTAAGTGTTTATATTCCTTTGAACTTCCACCCATAAGGTTTCCACATCCTCACCATCCTCACTCACAATTGCCTCTTTCACACTTGTCTTCAGATCACTCCTCACATACAGTAAGACGCCGCCGACTTTTCTATTGACCTTGTCTTTCCTAAATAGTGTAAAACCCTGAATATTAACAGCCCAGTCATGTGAAGAGTCCAGCCATGTCTCAGCCACACTAACTACATCTACGTGTTCTTCTAGTACCATAACCTCCAGATCCCCCATGTTTCTAGCTAGACTTCTGGCATTTGTGAAAATACATTTTAAATTACTATTACCTGTAAAGTGAATATCTGGGATTTTTGGGTTACTTTGGTTGAGGCTTGTATGTAACAGGTTCTTGTTTCCAGCAGCTCTATTTTTCATCGGTGTATAGTTCTGCTCAGTCTTCTCCCTACTTTCCTCGCTAACCCCAGCCCCCACAAAGTCCCCACTGTCCCCTCCTATGTCCCACTCTCTATATACACTATCTACCCCTTATTAGTATGGCCCCCACCCTCCCCCAGATCCTAGTTTAAAAGCTCCACCAGCCATCTAACCATTTTTTCCCCCAGAGCAATTGCACCCTCCCCATTAAGCGGCAGCCCGTCCCTACTGTAGAGCCTGTAACCGACAGAGAAGTCGGACCAGTTCTCCATGAACCCAAACCCTTCCTTCCTGCATCAGCTTCTGAGCCACTTATTTAACCCCCTAAGCTCCTGTTGTCTCTCTGGTGACGCTCGCGGCACTGGTAATATTTCTGAAAACACTACCTTGGAGGTTCTGGACTTGAGCTTCTCTCCTAGTGCCCTAAAATAATTTTTAAGGACCTTCCATCTCCCCCTGACTTGTGTACCATGACCGCCGGGTCTTCCCCAGCCCCACCCAGCAATCTGTCAATCCGATCCACAATATGCCGAACCCGAGCACCCGGAAGACAATACACTGTTCGGCATTTACGGTCTCGGCGACAGATGACCCTGTCTGTCCTGCTAATAATAAAGTCCCCTACCACCAGCATCTGTCTGACCTTTGCTGCACTCCTTTTCCCATCTTTCCTACAGCAGTCATCCTCCTGGGTACTAGGAGCAGCGCCCTACTGCAATGTTGCTGGCCCTGGGCTTTCATCCCTAATATCAGCCAAACAGGCATATTTACTAGGGTGTTCCAGCTAAGGACTAGCCTCCCTGACACTTTTCCCTCTACCCCTTCTTCCTACATTAACCCAACTGCTGACCTGATGGTCCTGATCTCGCCCTCCTCCTCCCACCTCCATTTCACTGACCCCAGTCAGCGCCTGCACAGTGAGGTATAAGCCCCTCTCCGGGTTTGCAATGCCCCTAAGTATTTCAAGCTGCTTATTTAGATCCAATATCTGGGCTTCCAAATATGTAACATGATTGCATCTAGTGCAAATGTATTCACCCTCGAATGGCTCTTCAAGGCACGGACACACTGCACAGGACACACAGTAGCATTATCCATGGAGCACATGTTTGGATGGGGATGAACAGTAAAGAAGAAAAACGGTAGATATGAGTTAGAATTAGATCCTGTCTGCTGTAGTTGGAGGACGAGCTAGAATCAAGCCAACAACACACATGGAAAATCTATCAAGCTTTAGTTTCTTGCTCCTTGTCTTGAACTCCGGTTCTTTAAACTCCACTTATTACAGCAAGCCCAGCAGAGCGAGATCAGGATGAGTCCAGCAATGCAATTAATAGCACCTGGAAGCACTCGCCTAAACCAGGTACACAGCAGAGAAAAAAATGGGTTTAAATGTCAGTATCAAAATGCAAGCACTTGACTCACAAGGACCTTTGCTATAAACTATATGCAGCTATTTGCAATCACTCCCACAAAATTGCATCCGTAGTTCTGTTCCGCGGTGCCGCATTCGCGAACAAGAATAGGCATTTTTATCATAGGGCTGGCCATTTATGGTCAGCAAAATGCAGAACGCACACGGACAGTTTATGTGTTTTGCGGATCCGCAATTTGTGAACCGCAAAACACTTACGGACGTGTGAATGGGCCCTTAATCTATAACAAGACACACACTACTTAATACAATGTAATTAAAGCTATCAGTTAATCACTTCTACTCCAGTCGTGAGCAGACGTTCTGAAGATCTGCACCAAAGCCTTTCTTCTTAATAAACGTAACTAAAACGGCATTCTCCTTCAGACTGTGATCAGTTTTCTTGTCACTGACGAGTGATGAGAAAATCTGGAAATCTGCAGGTTTTGTTTCATCGAATTGACAGTAAATGTAGGTGTGTGCATGCAGCCCCATCCGCAGACACAGATCCTATATCCTTCCAGTGCAAGCTTCTCACTGACCTGTGTCATCCGGCTCCTCTGAACCTCAGCTGAGTTCTGATCACTCCACCTGTCCTGTCGAAGATCTATTCACCAGTGCGATTAACCCCTCTGTCTGCCACAACAGCGCGTCACATTCCAGCCTTGTGTGTTTGTGTAGCAGTGCGGCCGCCACTTCACTCTGCTCATTACACCGGTTTTTCTTGTTTTTGTTTTTTTTAACAGAAAGTTCCTAGAAGGGGCGTCAATAGGCTAAAAGGAATGTTTTGCCCAGAACCCTGAACATCGTGACCTGCGCACATTTTATTGTATTTCCGTAAATCACGCTTGTAGGTCCTATGCCTGGGGCATATTAAAGGTTGCATTAACAGCGCAGGCCAAGTGATGATGTCATTGCACTACATATACTCCTGTATGTTTGGTGGTGCTGAATGTAATGTCCACCCAGCACATACAATAGTAGTGCTATGGCGTTTGTGTGTGCAGGGGGTAGTTACTCTGAGAATTCAGCACATATTCATTGGGGCTTAGAAACACCTGGTATAATCATGACAGATTCACACTGGCAGCTGTCTGTCTATCTATCCATCTGTCTGCCTGCCTTCTGTCTTTCTTTCTATCTATCTATCTATCTATCTATCTATCCGTATAACAAAATTGAAGCAGCTCTAAAAATTGAGTAAAAAAGTAGTCCATATTTACCCATTCTGCAATGTTTCATCCCACCAGAATGAGACCTTTCTCAGTATCAATACTTCATCTATTTACTGCCACGACCTCAGAACATGGCCAACGTGTTGGGAAACATAGACAGATGCCTCCTCAAGTGCTGCCATATAGATGTTGGCATAAGTGGGAGCCACATTTGAGCTGCATTTAAAAATAATCAAAATAATTGCATTTTAGGATAACTTCCAGTAATGTACACATCTGTGAACTGATGCCTCGTATATGGTAAATCGATGTGTATAGGCTGACTCAAAAGAGGACAAAATGGCCCTTAGGGGTTCTTGTAAATCTCACAGCTTGCACAAGAACTCATCAGTGTCATGTATGTAAGAATTATAGAGTTACGTGGCATTCTATAAAAAAGCTATATCAGAGAAAGCAGATCCCATCTGTAGCATCCCCAAGTCAGGGCAATGTGTGGAACTAACCTGGGGAATGCCAGTGATGGAGAGGCCGGCACGCTGCTCCTCTGGGGCACTCTCTGGGTTCTTGAGGGACACAGCCAGGTGGAAGGTGAGGTGCCCTTGGTGTTATAGTTTAACGTGCCTATGGCTAAGTCCCTGATATGTCGTGACGCCAGTGCCAGTAAACGGTGGCACACCGTATTTACAGTAGGAATAACAGAGGTGCAGACTGGTAACTTGAAAACAGAATTCAAACTTTACTGAAGACAGTGATGATACAGTAAGCAGTCTTTCCAACAGTTCCTTTTTGCAGACAATCAAAATTGCAGTGGTCTTACATCCAGCAAGGTTAAACAGAGGGTGATAATACAGGACTTGGAATTGCAGGTGAACCTTACTTTCTTCCTGACTCGTCCTGACTGGAATTGATGCTTCAAGGCCCCAATGCCCTACTTCTGGCTTATATCCTTGAATCTCCAGTTTATAGAGTACCTCCTCTTGACGTTTAGTACCTCTTGCTCTAGGGATTGCCTCCAGGTTGACTTCTGCTGAACTGGCCTAGGCCTGAGACATGTGGCCTTCACAGACTCCAGGGTCTGCACTGCACTAGCCTGCCTTGGCCTAGCTATATATATAAACTGCTCACCAGCTCCCCAGTGGTCCAATACCCAAATGACACCCTTCAACATTGCTGCAGGCAATTACATGAAACGCTTAAAGAACATAACAGATTGGTGGTAAACGGGTGTTAAAGTGCCCGTATACTGCATACCCCACAGCTTTAAACTGAGTACGACCTCGTACTCCACCACAGGGGTCCACCCAGCTGGATTCTTTTCCTGAAAGACAAAAGGAGAACATGCAGGCATACATAACCACAAATGAATGACATGCATAATTTATATCAGGTCCAGCTGGAAAAGGTGGAATGTGGTGACAAGGGGCGTCGTTCTCTTCCTTCAGGATAAAGAGTGGAACTGGGGCGCTGACCTGGCACAGCGAATGTTAGGGAATACCAGGATAGTCCATGACAATGAGTGAGTCCATAAAAACATATCACAGAGGCTCGCACATAGGAGTCCATCTCTGGGCACAAACTTAAATAGGATGATGCTCACACAGAGGTCCCCTGGGGGTGTATCACAGGCAAGGGCTCGCGTGGAGGAGTCCATTCTTGCGCACAAACGTCAAGCAAGGTATTTCCAGTAGTAACTGCCCGGGAGGAGACACCACCAGTATAATCAAAATCCCCTAAACGGACTGGCGGACGTCCCTGTTCATCCGGGTGGACCTTCTCAACACAGGGTTTCCTCCTCCCTTAGCACCGAGGTAGAAGGGAGAGGAGCAACAGGAGGGTCTCCACCAGTGAGACCCTGGTCAGGAACAACAGGAGCCGGAGGATCCTCTACAAGGGAGACTGGATCCGGGACATTTTGAACCGGCTCTTCCGGGAGGTGAAGGCACAGTAGGTGCTGGAGCGGGCACCAACAAATTTAACCAGGGTGTGAGGAACCAATGGAGTGGTTCAGCATCATTGACTAGATCCGCCACAGCCTGCATAGGCTCCACAGGCTGAGCAGAAAGTCCTGGCACAAGAGACTGGGGTCCGGAGTCTCCAGCAATGGGCCCCTTTGTCATGCAGAGTTTTAGGCGGTTTCTGTGAACAATTTGGGGACTCTTACCCTCTCTGGTGACCTCATAGGTATGGGTCTCAGCATTAGGGATGGCAGACACAAGATAGGGAGTTCTCTCCCATTTACTGTCCAGCTTACTGGTACGGTGATTGTTCTTCAACCACACGGTGTCCCCACAGCCAAGGGCTCTGCATGGGCCGCCAAATCATAGTCTTTTTGTTGTCGCTCCCGGGCACCTTCCATGCGCTCCTGGACAATTTCTTTGGCATTAAGCAAGCGCCTTTGATGTTCCGCTACCCAGTCAGTTTTAGGCAGGGGATTAATGTCATCCAGCACTTGTACATCCAGGGAATGATCTGCAGGCAATTTACCCTGACGCCCAAACAACAGGTAGAAAGGAGTGTATCCAGTGGAACAATGGATAGTATTATTGTACGTATACATGAGCTGTGGTAACAGGTTAGGCCAATCTCCTCTGGTCTCAGGAGGCACGGCTCTCAACATTTCAATCAGGGTCTGATTCATCTTTTCACAGAGTCCATTACCTTGTGGATGATAGGCCGTGGTCCGGACCTTTGGCAATTGTGTAGTCGGCACAGCTCCTGGAACAGATGAGACTCAAACGCAGACCCCTGGTCGGTGAGGATCTTTTCTGGGCAGCCGTAAGGCAGGAGGAAGTGCTTCCAGAACAATTCAGCGGTCGTCTTGGCTGTCAGGTCCTTCACAGGCACTGCTACGGCAAACTTAGTGAAATGGTCAATAATAGTCATGGCATAGGCATACCCTGAGCGACTGGGTTCTAACTTTACGTGGTCAATCGCAACCAGTTCAAGAGGGGCGGTACTTATAATAGGGTGCAGCGGTGCTCTCTGATCATGATGTTCACCTCTCTTTAGGGCACAGGCTGTACATTCCCGACACCACCTCTCAATGTCCTCTCTGATTCCAACCCAGTAGAACCGCCTACGGATAGTGGCCTCAGTCTTTTGAACCCCAAAATGTCCAGACTTATCATGATACATTTCTAGAACCATACCTGCATCACGACGTGGGATGAGGATCTGGTGCACTCTGTCATTTGACACTGGATCCAGGCTTCGTCGCAGCAACAGGCCTTTTGAAGGAACAGTTGTTGACGTTGCTTCCACAATTTGAGGAGTTCTGGGTCTGCGGTCTTTCGCCGAATTCTTTCAGGGGTTCTGCCACTGATGAAAAAGTCCAGCAGTTCACCGAGAACTCTACTCTCTGATTGCAACTTAATCCACTTTTCTTCTCTGGATGCAGGCTTATCAAAGGATGGTGGGTCAGAGGTTCCACTGTTGGCAGCTTGAGCTTGGTCCTGTTGAGCAAACCTGTTATAAAATGCTGGCATCTCTACATCTTCCCAGGCATCCCGTTTGTCCTCTGGTGCTATCTCAGTGGGGAGCCTTGACAGGGCATCAGCATTATCGTTTGAACGGCCAGCCCGGTATTTTACAGTGAAGTCGTAATTAGCAAGGCGGGAGGCCCATCTCTGTTCTAAGGCCCCCAGTTTGGCGGTGTTCAGGTGGGCCAGAGGATTATTATCAGTGAAGGCAATAAATGGAGTGGCAGCCAAATAGTCTTTGAATTTTTCTGTTACCGCCCACACTAAGGCCAGAAACTCTAATTTGAAAGAGCTATAATTCTGATCATTCTTTTCAGCTCCCTTTAAGGACCGGCTGGCGTAAGCTATCACCCTTTCTTTCCCTTCTTGCACTTGAGCCAGCACTGCTCCCAGGCCTTTCTTACTGGCATCTGTGTAAAGGTGAAATGGTTTACTGTAATCTGGGTACCCCAGCACAGGAGGTTCAGTCAACTTCTTCTTTAACAACTGAAATGCAACCTCCCTTTCTTCATTCCATTCTATGGGGATAGGAGTCTTTGGGCTCTTTTTGGTTGCCCCCTCAGAAGTTCCTGAATTGGATCCGCTATTTGAGCGAAGTGGGGGATAAAGCGCCGGTAGTAGCCAGCGAAGCTAAGGAAACTCCTCACTTCCTTCACTGTAGTGGGGACCGGCCAATTTCGGACAGCAGCCAACTTATCAGGATCAGGCTGGACCCCCTCTGCACTTACAACATGTCCCAAGTATTTTACAGCAGGTTTCAGCAGGTGACATTTGGACGGTTTAATCTTGAGGCCGTATTTAATAAGGATTTCAAACACCTCAGCTAGATGCTTTAAATGGTCCTCATACGTTTTAGAGTAGATGATAACGTCATCCAGGTATAACAGCACCGTCTCAAAGTTCTTATGGCCTAGGCACCGCTCCATTAATCTTTGAAAGGTCCCGGGGCATTACACAGTCCAAATGGCATACAATTAAACTCAAACAGGCCCATAGGGGTGGTGAAAGCAGTCTTTTCCCTATCTTCAGGGGCCATGGGCACTTGCCAATATCCGCTGGTTAAATCTAAGGTGGAGAAGTAGGCGGAGGAGCCTAGAGCAGTTAGAGACTCCTCAATACGCGGCAATGGGTAAGCATCTTTGTGAGTGATCTGATTTATCTTTCTATAGTCTACACAAAACCGGATGCCACCATCTTTCTTTTTACTAAAACCAGGGGGCAGCCCAGGGACTACGACTGTCCCGGATTACGTTTGAGTCTTTCATTTCTTGGATCATCTCTTTAACAGTTTGGTAGGAAGTTGGTGGTATGGGTCTATACCTCTCTTTAATGGGAGGATGAGAGCCAGTGGGTATGGTGTGTTGGATAACACTGACCTCTCCATAGTCCGTTGCATGCTTACTGAAGGCTTGATGATGTTGCTTTACTAGGTTCAGGAGTCCCTCTAGTTGATGCTGCGGGGTAGCTTCGTCCCCGACATGGAGTTCCTTCCACCAGGGCACTGGAGAGTCGTCCGCAGGAAGAGGTCCTCGAGTGGCAGCTGATGGCTTCTCGGTGACAGGCAGGCGGATGACATCCTGGAAGGAAACCTGGGAAAGCTGGGCAACAGGACAGTGCTTAGTAAGCACAGCAGGATGATCGCTGAGGTTAATCAGACGGACAGGTACTTTACCTTGGGAGACGGTCGCCAGGCACTTGGCAGCTCTCACATATGGGTAGTTCTCCATCTGGACAGGTTCCACCAGGGCCGGATAGTCTTGGCCCTGGACTCCCAGGACAGCACGGCACCACAGGAGGGTTTGAGAGTTTGGAGGTAGAGTCACTGGTCTATTATCACCGATCCTGGCGGTGCAGATCTCTCCTTTTCATTTGCAAACCTCTGCTGAGCACACAGTACGCTGATGGTCTTTTGGAGGACCTTCTTGGAGGCGGAGGAAGCTGCAGGCAGGGACTGATGGAGAGCTTCAAGGACCTCAGGGTAGCAATTTTTGAAAACATTAGTCCCAACAATCACAGGGTGGCCCCCTTTATCCTCGGTTTGTACCACAATCACTCCTTGCTGTGGTAAAGTGGCTTCACCCACTTGGAGCGTGGGTTCCCAGTATCCATGGACCTTTATGGGCTTACCATTGCTTGCAATTATCTCCAACCAGGACTCAGGTGGCTGGGTAAGCAGGCTGGAACTCCAGAACTGATTAAAGGTGGACTGCTGAATAGTGGTGACTTGAGATCCAGTGTCCAGCAACGCTTCAAAAGGCACTCCATTGATCCGGACGTTTATTTTGGGACGGGACCCCACATAACGGGGCATCCAGTTTGGATCCCTTGGACCTGTTGTTCTACCTCCCGAGGGGCGGTCCTCAGCCTCGAGGGTGACTCGCTTAACTGCCAGCAAGTAGATTCAGTGTGACCCAACTTCTTGCAGTAATTACAGGAAGGTCGCTCACGGTTCCTAAACCGGTCACTTGAACGTCTTCCAGGATCTCTGGGATAAACTTCTTGATACGCAGGGGGCCAGGTTTTTGAGGCAAAAGGAGTTCATCTTCCAGCATTAAGGGTTTCTCCCACTCTTCCAGTTTCCTGCAGACTTTTTCCAGGCTCTTAGTGAGGTAATTGACCTGTTCCATTAGAGCAGCTACTGTATCAGGAACTGGAGTCTGGGCGGCTTGGCTGGCCCCTGGCAGGCTGGTATCCGTCAGCTTGGGATTACGGACAGGAGGCTCGGGATGGGCCACTGGTTCCGTTGGCAGATGTTGTCCCAGAATACTGATGGCCAGTTCTTTAAAGTCCAGGAAAACACTGTTAGGGTGCTGAGCCGACAACATTTTCAATTGTGTTTTTAAAGATTCGCTATTCACACCCGCAATAAATTGTTCTCTCAGAGTTTGATCCTGGGTGTCAACCTCTCTAGGGTCTATATGAATGACAGCCCTCCAGGCCTCTTGGAGGGATAAAGCAAAATCACGAAGTGACTCACCAGGTTTTTGTTTCTTGCTGAAGAAGCGCATCTTTATTTCAGACACCGTCCTGACTTCAAAGGTAGTGCTGAGGCGGTCAAAGATCTGCTCTATGGTACTCCTCTCAGAACTGGGCCAGGACATGACTTCTCGACGGGCCGCTCCTTCCAACTGGGCTAACAGAATCTCCATTTGCTGCTCCGGGTTAATAGGATAGAGCCGGAACAGAGCTAGGATTTTGTCTTGAAAGTCTTTTAAATTATGAGCCTCCCCGGCATAACGGGGAAACCATGGAGCCCCAAAGTAGTATGGCATCGTCAGCGGCATCATGTTGGCAGCTGCAATACCGTTGGTGGCTACTGGCTCCCTGGGGGCAGGCTGCTCGGCTGCTTCTGCGTCCGACATGATGCAGATTATCTGGTTGAGCGGTCCCTTTAAGAGATAGCGATAGGCCCGATGTCGCGCCGGCGGGGTTACTGGCCGGTGAGCGCGATCGATGGGCAGAGTCCAGTATCCCCTTTTTGGGCCTTGCTAACCAGGCGACCCCTCTCCGGTGTCGGATTATTTCTCCCAGGAGTTGGTACTTACTCCGGTGCAGGCGGTCCAAATCTCGCGAGATCCGGAAGGACGTCTTCGGGAATCCCTTGCGCAGCGTGCCTTCCCGCGAGGACGTCGGGCTGGAGGGGCGGAGCTCGGACTTGCTCCGACGGGGAACAGCGTCTGCGTTCTTCTAAGTCCAAGGTAGGTGGAGTCCAGCTTGGGAAATTTGAATAAAGTGGTGACGCTGCAGAGTCTGGCGCTAAGCTTTCCCGCCAGTGATGAGTAGTGATGGCGCAGTAGATAAGTCCACAGTTCAGGCGGCCATCTTGGGCGCCATGATGCATCAATTCAATGACAGCAAGCAGCGGTAGTGAAACAGCATAAAAGTCCACAAACATGCACTTTGAAGTGGCGATTTTCTTCCTCTTGATAGCGCAACACTGCACAGCGCTTTCTGGAGGTTTTGGGACACTTTTCTGTACGTTTTAGGTCCGCAAAGTTCACTTCAAATAAACAGGCGTTTTGTCACTTGGCAAACTGGTTAAGGCACAAAGTTCACGTTTTTGTTCACAGTCCATAAAACGTGCGTATCCTGTTCGTGACGCCAAAATGTAGCATCCCCAAGTCAGGGCAATGTGTGGAACTAACCTGGGGAATGCCAGTGATGGAGAGGCCGGCACGCTGCTCCTCTGGGGCACTCTCTGGGTTCTTGAGGGACACAGCCAGGTGGAAGGTGAGGTGCCCTTGGTGTTATAGTTTAACGTGCCTATGGCTAAGTCCCTGATATGTCGTGACGCCAGTGCCAGTAAACGGTGGCACACCGTATTTACAGTAGGAATAACAGAGGTGCAGACTGGTAACTTGAAAACAGAATTCAAACTTTACTGAAGACAGTGATGATACAGTAAGCAGTCTTTCCAACAGTTCCTTTTTGCAGACAATCAAAATTGCAGTGGTCTTACATCCAGCAAGGTTAAACAGAGGGTGATAATACAGGACTTGGAATTGCAGGTGAACCTTACTTTCTTCCTGACTCGTCCTGACTGGAATTGATGCTTCAAGGCCCCAATGCCCTACTTCTGGCTTATATCCTTGAATCTCCAGTTTATAGAGTACCTCCTTTTGACGTTTAGTACCTCTTGCTCTAGGGATTGCCTCCAGGTTGACTTCTGCTGAACTGGCCTAGGCCTGAGACATGTGGCCCTCACAGACTCCAGGGTCTGCACTAACACTAGCCTGCCTTGGCCTAGCTATATATATAAACTGCTCACCAGCTCCCCCAGTGGTCCAATACCCAAATGACACCCTTCAACATTGCTGCAGGCAATTACATGAAACGCTTAAAGAACATAACAGATTGGTGGTAAACGGGTGTTAAAGTGCCCGTATACTGCACATCTCGGAGACTGTGGGGCCATCTGGGGGATTTTTATTTTATTTTACAGATCTGTGGATTCTTAATAAAAATGTACAAAACAAGAGACTTTGGTTCCTCTATCAATAAATAAGAACCTATATTATTATTAATCCTGGCATTGTTAGCTTTTCCTAATGTGTTTTTGATATGCCTCATGATGTTAAATTTAGGATCATTATGTAGTTGATACGTTGTTACATCAGTGGAACCATTGTGTCAATCAAGACATTTGGTTTTGGGCTAAACTTAAGAGCATTATTCTGGCAGCCCCTTGATACGTGGATCTGGACTTTGCTGCAGTGGAGCCCAGGCTGCTACCTACTGGAGTAGTCCCAGTGTGGTTGACAGCTGACCCATAGGGTCAGAGACACTGGCGCAGACCATCAAGGGCTCAAACTGCAGTCAAGGACAGGCCTCGTTCAGGGCTGGTGGAGCAGAGAGAAGTCAGAATTCAGTAAACGGGTATAATTTGGTACATTGACAGACAAACAAATACAGCATAGGAAGCGAGCAAGCTAGACTACCAAATGCTCAGGTACCATCTCATTGGGAAAGATGCCTTAAGTAAGGTGGTCGGCCATGAGATGACGAATATTAGGACATTTAAGAGCTAGAGTCAACGCCCACTGGGAGGATACAGAGAGGGAGGCAGGTCAGCGACACTGGAACATGGAGCACTGGAGCTGGGGAGCAATAGAGCAGAGGCCCGGGCCACCACTGCATCAGTAGTCACCTATATAGTCTCACCCAGTTGTCTTAGTATCTCAAAAGTATAATTAAAAAGTGTCAGTAGGTTTGATGGTGATTCTGTCATTATGGACCGCATCAAGGGCTTGCATCTCCAAGGTTGTCACTTTCAGATGCTATTTACTGCGCTGATGAAGATGTCTCCCTTTGTGGAGTAAAGTCATTTCTGAGGATCATCTTCGCTCAGTCTCAATTCTGTGGTTTTGAAGATTGTAGATCTTGTTTGAGTCATTCTCTCTACCAACCAAGCTTTCCATTTTATAGAGCGAAATAACCTGTGTAGATCAAAGTTCAATTCGAACCAATGTGTCTTTGTTCTATAACAGAATGATAACCAAATAAAAATGTACTGCTAAGTATTCTTTCCTTCTATCATCCGTTTTGTAATTTTGAGATTCTTCAGCAAATAACATCTATCATGTAGAGAAAGTTAATACAAGGCACTTACTAATGTATTATATTTAGAGATGTGCGGATTTTTTAATTGGCCGGTTCGCCAATTTTTGAAAAAATTTGGTTCGATCCGAATTTATTTGCTGCAAATTTAGTTAGAAAACGGCTATTTCTTGGCTGCAGAGAGCCTGTATAGTGGTGTAGAGCACTGTGCCTTGCAGTAACACACATAGGGAGTCTACTGTGGTAGTGAAATAATACTGTGAGTCTGTATGACAAGCAGATGACAGGGGTTTCTCTTAGAATCACTGCACACTTCACTTATTTGGGCAGTCACGGGGCCAAAACTGACCAAATAACTCAAGTGTGAACTCAGCCTTACAGGTCGATGTTAGCGCCAAGAAGAAGCACACTCCTTTTATACCATCGTCAGCTGATTCCACATAGATGTCTACAGAACCTGTTCGATTAAGCGCTAATACAAGTAGAGCCCCCCCCCCCCCCCGAGTGAAGAGGGTGTCAGCAGTAAGTTTGTTTTGACGTCACTGATTATTTTGCCCTTCCTCTGATCCGTCAAAACAATAATCCACAAAAAACTGATCCTGTCTGTTGAGCATCCACCTTCACTCAGCCAGCATTTGGTCAGTAATCCATCAGTATTGCTATGCTGACTGGATAAGGAGGCGGTAGAGGAGGAAGCGGAGTAGGAGAAGAAGACAGAGAGGGACTGAGAAATGACTTACAATCATTGGTAGCAGTAGGACATGCGCCAAATTGGTTTCCACCTCAGGTCCATCCGCCACTACATTTACCCAGTGGGCAGTTAGGGAGATGGCCTGCTTGGAAAAGTGGTGGCAGCTGGAAACCAAAAGCCAGGAATTTTGAAATGCTGCCATTCAGGGCCAGGGCTCATGGGTGGGTATGGTGGGGGGGGGGGGGCACTTCCTCTTTCTCTCCAGTTTTTTGGGGGATGGACATCTGAATGCTTTTTGTGGTGCTGAGACGGCCATACCAAGTCCTGGAGATCCCTTGGCGGTGTTATGACCAACCGGTGTATAAACAGTTTGTCGTGATGCCAGCTGCGGAGAAGCAGCAGGAGCGGAAGGCTCCATTTTAAGATATGTGGTTCATGGGACACCCAGTGTAAGGCTGACAGAGTGGTGTATTGCGACCTACAATGTCTCTGCAGATGTTGAATGCACATGTCACGGTGCTCTCACCTGGAGTATCCTTGAGATCCCCAACGTGGCTGTCCAAAGCAGAGCAAGGGGTAGTTGAACTTGGTAGATGGAGGAATTATTGGTGTCCAGACTTGATATAAAGTTGAACAGTTGCTTTTACTTGCAATAAACGGTATTCCAGACAGTTTTTAGACTTTAGCTTGGTCTTCAGCAGGTATAGGCAAATCTTGGCAGGCAAACACTCTCTGCTCTGCTACATCTGTTGCTATCTCTCTCTCCGCTGCTGCTGCTGCTGCTGTGTGAATAAGCTGGCTAAAGTCCATGACTTTCATTGTGCTACAACTTATCTTTGTCAGGTCTCTTATCTGTAGTCTTTTGTGAAAGCTCACACCGCAGGGGCAAGTCTCTCACACCCGACCTACCTCTTGCAGGGGCTGACTCACTCTCATCTCAATTCCTGCTTTTCTCAGGGAGGAATAGAGTAGAAAATTCTAGTTCCAGTCTCTGCTAGTTTAGCTTGCCAAGCTTTGGTGCCTCCAGCTGGTAAACCAACAACATAACTTGAACATAATGAAATAGTATAACAGGAGATGCACTATGTGAAGGACCTGGAATAAATGCATTAAATGACACTGTTAGAGCATAAACAGACAGAAGCAGGGAGTGGGCGTGGTAATGCCACTCGGGGGCGTTACAGTGCTGTCACATCCTCTCTTTGTGGGGAGCCAAATGGCCCTGTCGCTGCAGTGGGGGAGGAAGAGGCTGAGACCGCAGCAGAAGAGGGAGCAGGAGGAGCCTGAGACCTTTTGTGGTTCTCCAGGTATCTACTCCACTGCAGATCATGCTTTGCATTTAGAGGCTGGATCATGCAGGTTGTGCTCAGTTTAGAACATTTATGCCTCGTTTCAGGCTCTGGCTGCTGTGATTTTGCATCCTGCACCCTCTTTTGCTGTGCGGCTGGCGCTGTGTGACCACCACCTCTTCCTTCGAACTGCACACGTCACTTGGATGACTTTGATTCTTCCACGCACTCCTCACCCCTTCCCTCCTTGCTGGTCTGCACATTGCAGAAAGTCACAGCAGTTGACCTGTGTTTCATCATCATCATCATCAGAGACGTGCTGCGGTTGTTCTCCATCATCTTCAAACATAAGTGATTGGGCATCAGTGCATTCAATCTCTTCCACCTCTGGGGCAGGGCTAGGTGGATGGCTGATGGAAACCCTGCCAGTAGCGTCATCAAAAAGCATAAGAGTCTGCTGCATGACTTGGGGCTCAGACTGCTTGGCTGCTGTGCACAGGGATGAGGTGGAAGACAGATGCCCATGGGCTGCAGGTGCAACTCTGCACTTCCAGCAGGGGATCGGGTGGAAGACAATGTGCAGGAACTGGAGGCACGGTCAGCCATCCAATCTACTACTGCCTCTACTTGTTCTGGCCTCACCACTCGTAGAGCAGTATTCGGGCCTACAAAATGAGGCAGAACGTCCTGTCGCCTGTGTGCACCAGAGGAAGGTGTTTAATTTGGGTGCGTACCTGGCACAGATCGACAACGTTCTCTCCCTGCAGCAGGAGCTCCAACACCAGCAGCACCACGACCCCGGCTAAGCCCTTTAATTGAGGCTCTCCTCATTCTTTGAGGCCATTTATTTCAGTGTCACAGATTTAAAGGAGGTGTATTGCACCCAAAGAAATGGCTATAGGTCACCCACAGAATTAACAGCCACTACCGTCCCTCACTGCAGCAGCGTCCTGTCCCTACACTAGTCAGAGCAGAATGGCGGCACACCATGTGATCCAGCAATTATTCATCCATGGTCACATGGTGCGCCGGCCAATCACAGCCATGCCATTAATAGGCGAGACTGCAATGGCCCACAGCTAAAAAGCTTGTTTTAACAAGTTTTATTTATCATCCGAACACCGAACCCGGACTTCAACGCAGGGGCGTGGTTATAGGGGGTGCAGAGGTAGCAGTCGCTACCAGGGGCAGAAGCCGAGGGGGACTCAAAGACCCTTGTACCGCATAAAAAGACACCAGTATTATGGAAAGTGCATGCTGGTCAAGTTACACCTTGGGCTGGAGGGAAGGGGTTAGGTTGAGAATTTGGCATGGGGCGAGGGGGGTTGCCATTTCACAGACAGCAGACAGACTAGGCACGCGCCTGCCCCTGACCACAAAGCACTGAGGGAAGGGGGCCCAAGCTGAATATGATTAGTTGCTATGGGCAACTAAGCCAGTTCTACTTTACATCAGTTTGAAAAATGACCCAATAAGTTGATAATATAATGACTGGGATAATAATTAGAGTTGAGCGCAGTTTTTGGACTTTTTGTTTTTCAATACAAATTAATTTGTGATGAAGCCTGTTAAACATAAACTATTTCCCGCATGCAGAGAGCCTGTATGTCGGTGTACATCACTGTGCATTGCAGAAACATGCAGAGCTATTCCGCTGTGGTAGTGAAACAGTTACTGTGCGTCTGTATGACACGCGTATGACAGGCGTGACTCTTAGGGCTCTTTCACACGAGCGGATGCCGTGTACCTGAAAGGGTAAAATAGCAGTAGTGTCTGGGCGCAATTTCACCCCCGAAACAAGGATGAAAGGATGTACTTATCTATAAAAGAATATAAACACCATAAAATCTGTAGTATCAGGCCGTTATTTCACCCCAATTACAGAATCAAGGATTAATGGAATTACTTATGCATAAAAAAATGGAAACAACCTAAAATCACTAGAATTAGAACACTTTTTAACCACAATTTGCGCAGCAAGGTGTAATAGAGTAGCTCCTATAAGCCTAGGTTTAGACTGTTCAATTGGTCCTGCTCTCTCCCAATAGTGGGGATAATGCCTGCCTATTATATCCCTTTGCAGCTTGTGCATACCGAGCTCTAGTACCACTGGAAGCGTGGGGGTGCAATTATCCTGTAATCCCGCCACTATATAATTAAGGCCTACAAATCGAAGGGTAGCTTCATCCTGTAATCCTTTCGCTGCATCAAGGTCTAATTATATTCTACGCTTCCTCACCTTGACGTCTAAAACTGGTAGCTTTTCCTTTCTCTCAAGGTCGTGCATAGTGCTGTAAGGCACCTAGGAACATATTTTTGGCGGCAGGTTTACCCTTTAAGGCAAGTCCCACAATGCCATGCTGTAGGCTGATACCTGTTGGCTGTTCAGGCATGCTGGGAGTTGTAGTTTTGCAAGTGGTACTGCTTGTGACTCTACCTGATGGTCCTCTCTGTATATCAATAGTACATGATTCCAAAGACGCAGGACAAACTGGCTCCTTTCCCTCCCAAATCTGTGAGGAGAAAACAGTTAAGGGTATATGCAAATAATACAGTACCTAGGCTTTCTTAACTAACAGAGGGCAAAATGTGACCTTTATACTTTTGAGTCCTCAGAGGCAGTCCATATAAGCAATGAAGCAAGGGATAGTTAACTATCTAGCTAACAGTACCAGTTCATCAAAGTCCGCTCAAAAGGTGCATGAAGTTTACATTGTTTCACCTTTAGTATGTGTTCCATTACTGACAGCGCAGTCCAGTGCACATCTTGTCTAATGTATGCAGTCCTCGAATAGCGTGCACAGGGTGCATATTTCTGATACAAATGTGAGCAAATTGCCCGTTTCAACACTGAAAAGCATTGGCAATTTGGAACAGAGTTTGCTGCTCAGTGAGCAGGCACTGCATGGAGTAGATGTGGTGGAGGATGGTAGCATGGCAGTCATGGTCCATATCGGAGGTAGGTGGAGCATCCTTAAAAATGATTGTAGGGATTTAGGTCACAAGCTCAGGGAAAGGACCTCAAAAGTAGTGTTCCGAAATAATACCTGTACCACCAGCCACACAAGAAAGGCAGTGGAAGAAGTGGGAGATTAGGGAGGTTAACAAGTGGTCAAGAACTGGTGTAGGAAGGAGGGGTTTGGGTTCCTGGAGAACTGGGCCGACTTCTCTGTACAGGCTCTATCATAAGGAAGGACTGTACCTCAATGGGGAAGGGGCAGCTGTGCTGGGGGAGAAAGATGGCGAGAAGGTTGGAGGAGTGTTTAAACTAGGGACTGGGGGGTAATTACATTATAGGCGGGGAAGATAGTGCAGAAAGAGACCAGGGGCGAGGTAGTGGGACTGGGGGGGCAATTACATTATAGGAGGGGAAGATAGTGCAGATAGAGACCAGGGGCGAGGTAGTGGGACTGGGGGGGCAATTACATTATAGGAGGGGAAGATAGTGCAGATAGAGACTGGGGGCGAGGTAGTGGGACTGGGGGGGTAATTACATTATAGGAGGGGAAGATACTGCAGAAAGAGAACGGGGTAAGGCAGTGGGACTGGGGGAGGAATGGAATGAGGGACTAGAACAGTTCAAAAATACACATAAACCTCTCAAATGTATGTATACTAATGCCAGAAGCCTGACTAACAAGACTGGTGAACTGGAATTAGTGATGTGTGAGGAGGACTATGACATAGTGGGAATAACTGAGACATGGCTGTATGATAGCTATGACAGTGGGAATAACTGAGACATGGCTGGACGATAGCTGTGACTGGGCAGTTAATATAAAAGGTTACAATCTGTTTAGAAAGGATCGTCAAAACCGGAGAGGTGGAGGGGTCTGCCTTTATGTAAAGTCCTGTCTAAAGCCCACAATCCGAGAAGATATAAGTGAGGGACATGAACATGTGGAGTCTCTGTGGGTAGAGATACATGGAGGCAAAAACAATAATAAATTACTAATAGGAGTTTATTATAAACCACCTAATATACCAGAATCCACAGAAAATCTATTACTAAACGAGATAAACAAGGTGGCAAATCATAATGAGGTGGTTATTATGGGGGACTTCAACTACCCAGATATAGACTGGGAAACTGAAAGCTGTACATCCCATAAAGGAAACAGGTTCTTGGCAATAACCAAAGACAATTACCTTTCCCAAATGGTTCAGGACCCGACTAGAGGGACGGCCATACTGGACATAGTATTAACCAATAGACCTGACAGAACAACAGACGTGCAGGTCGGGGGACACCTGGGAAATAGTGACCATAAAGTAATAACCTTCCAATTATCATTCAAAAGAGCATTTCTACGGCGAGGAACAAAAATACCAAACTTCAAAAAAGCAAAATTTATCCAACTAAGCGAGGCCATAGGCCTAACTAACTGGGACAAAGTCCTCAAAAACAAAAATACAGCCACAAAATGGGAGATTTTTAAAAACATCCTAAAATCTCATTGTGAGAGGTACATACCTTATAGGAATAAAAGGCTAAGAAATAATAAGAAACCAACGTGGATAAATAGAAATGTAAAGAAAGCAATAAATGACAAAAAGAAAGTATATAAATCACTAAAACAGGAGGGGAGCCAGGAAGCTCTGAAAAACCACTGTATAAGGAAAGAAATAGAATATGTAAAAAACTAATAAAAGTGGCCAAACATAGAGACAGAGAGATTTATTGCCAAAGAGAGAAAAACTAACCCTAAAATGTTCTTAAATTATATAAATGGTAAAAAGTATAAATCGGAAGGAGTCGGCCCTTTACAGAGTGATGAGGGGGGTGCTGCAGAGAGCGACGAGGATAAAGCAAAACTTTCTATGAGGATGTAAGTTCTAGACTTGACAGCGGCGAATCAATGGATGTCGTATATCTGGACTTCTCCAAAGCATCTGACCCTGTACCTCATAAAAGGTTAGTATATAAAATGAGGATGCTCGGACTGGGAGAAAATGTCTGTATGTGGGTCAGTAAATTATTATGGTTTTATTAGCAGCTCACCACCCTGGCTGCCCTGAATAAGGCGCTCTGTCTGTATGACCCTTTTACAAATAGTAACATATAAATATAGCTATAGGCAGGCACTCTTCATTTGGAACCACCCAGAGACATTTATGTCTAGTAGAAATAAAAATATTTATTATCACACAATCTTTAAAAACACCTTAAAAAATAAAATAAATATAGTATACTAATAAAATGAATTGGTTTGTTACCTGTAAACAATATACCTTTCTTCAGTCTCCACATCAACATCCAATTTCCAATATATGGCTGTACAGCATATATAGTTGTTTGTAGTATGCAACTGTCATATATTTAACATAAGGCAGTAAATAATAATAATAATAATAATAATAATAATAATAATAATAATAATAATAATAATAATAATAATAATAATAACAATAATAATTATTATTATTATTATTATTATTATTATTATTATTATTATTATTATTATTATTTACTGCCTTATGTTAAATATATGACAGTTACATACTACAAACAGTTATATAGACAGCCATACATTGGATATTGGATGTTGATGTGAAGAGAGGTATATTGTTTACAAGTGACAAACCAATTCATTTTTGTTGTATACTATATTTATTTTATTTTTTAAGGTGTTTTTAAAGATTGTATGATAATAATTATTTTTATTTCTATTGGACATAAATGTCTCGGGGTGGTTCCAAATGAAATGTGCCTGCCTATAGCTATATTTATATGTGGGAAAGTGGCTGTGACAGAAAACAGAGGGTGGTTATTAATGGTACATACTCAGATTGGGTCACTGTCACTAGTGAGGTACCTCAGGGGTCAGTACTGGAGGGGTCACTGTCACTAGTGAGGTACCTCAGGGGTCAGTACTGGAGGGGTCACTGTCACTAGTGAGGTACCTCAGGGGTCAGTAATGGAGGGGTCACTGTCACTAGTGAGGTACCTCAGGGGTCAGTACTGGAGGGGTCACTGTCACTAGTGAGGTACCTCAGGGGTCAGTAATGGAGGGGTCACTGTCACTAGTGGGGTACCTCAGGGGTCAGTAGTGCAGGGGTCACTGTAACTAGTGGGGTACCAGAGGGGTCAGTACTGGAGGGGTCACTGTCACTAGTGGGGTACCTCAGGGGTCAGTACTGGAGGGGTCACTGTCACTAGTGAGGTACCTCAAGGGTCAGTACTGGAGGGGTCACTGTCACTAGTGGGGTACCTCAGGGGTCAGTAGTGCAGGGGTCACTGTAACTAGTGGGGTACCAGAGGGGTCAGTACTGGAGGGGTCACTGTCACTAGTGGGGTACCTCAGGGGTCAGTACTGGAGGGGTCACTGTCACTAGTGAGGTACCTCAGGGGTCAGTAATGGAGGGGTCACTGTCACTAGTGAGGTACCTCAGGGGTCAGTACTGGAGGGGTCACTGTCACTAGTGAGGTACCTCAGGGGTCAGTAATGGAGGGGTCACTGTAACTAGTGGGGTACCAGAGGGGTCAGTACTGGAGGGGTCACTGTCACTAGTGGGGTACCTCAGGGGTCAGTACTGGAGGGGTCACTGTCACAAGTGAGGTACCTCAAGGGTCAGTATTGGAGGGGTCACTGTCACTAGTGAGGTACCTCAGGGGTCAGTAATGGAGGGGTCACTGTCACTAGTGGGGTACCTCAGGGGTCAGTAGTGCAGGGGTCACTGTAACTAGTGGGGTACCAGAGGGGTCAGTACTGGAGGGGTCACTGTCACTAGTGGGGTACCTCAGGGGTCAGTACTGGAGGGGTCACTGTCACTAGTGAGGTACCTCAGGGGTCAGTAATGGAGGGGTCACTGTCACTAGTGGGGTACGTCAGGGGTCAATACAGGAGGAGTCACTGTCACAAGTGAGGTACCTCAGGGGTCAGTAGAGCAGGGGTCACTGTCACTAGTGGGGTACCACAGGGGTCAGTATTGGAGGGGCCACTCTCACTAGTGGGGTACCTCAGGGGTCAGTACTGGGCCCTATTCTCTTCATTATATTTATCAATTATCTTGTAGAAGGCTTACACAGTAAAATATCTATTTTTGCAGATGACACTAAACTGTGTAAAGTAATTAACACTGAAGAGGACAGTACACTGCATATATATATATATATATATATATATATATATATATATATATACAAATTACGGCAGTATACTGTATATACTACAGAGGACAGTATACTGTAAATATATAGCAAAACAAAAATGAAAAAATAGCGGCACTCACCAAAGTCCCTTAAATCATACCAAGAATGTCAGAGTACCAAGAGGGCTATGCATTTACAAAGAAGTACTTCAATATGAAGACGACGCTGAGTTTGTATCCCGCTGGAAAGATATGCATGCCCATTTTTCTGTACAAATTATGTCATTACTTCTAGAACGTGATGAAAAAGAATATGTCACCATCACCACAGATCTAATTAAAGCTAAACGGGAGCTCAGAACGCGCCTAACTGAGGATAAATTCGCTGCTTTTGAGAAAAAGTTACAAAAACGTATAGCGGTCGCCCAGGCAGAAGTCAAAGATCGCAAACGCGACAAATTTTTATGAGACAAACAGGACTATGAAACAGATAAAGTGTTCACCTGGAATCGTACTAAGAAAACACGTCCTAGCAGAGTACCAAGACGTACCAGGTCTGACTTCTGGACCACAGATTCAGAGTCCAGTACCTCAGATAACGGCGCACATGAAGATCAAAATGCTGTAGCCCCTTTAGGAGAAAAGTCATAAGGGGCAGAGGAACAAGGAAAAGACAGACCAAAAGAAACCAGGAAATCAACACGGAGACGGAGACAGGTCTCCTGGAGGCAATAGCCACACAGCAATTCGTCCACAGAAAAGTTAATGAACAGAATGTGGTGATTAATCCAACCCACCACCAACCAACATCAGCATGTATTTCAGTACTCAACAAGGGTCTGGGCTTTTGCCCAGTTGAACAATTCAAATGGACGGATTTCGAAATTGACCTATACAAGAACATTCGCAAATTGTTTTTGAAAAAAATGTTCCACGACTCTCCTGTGGAAAACAAACCCCCCCCTACCCGGTCAAATACCAGCTAGCCTTACATGTGTTGACTTCCATGTGGCACCTCGTTTTGACGAAGACGAGGTGGCATGTATCAATGCCTTGTTGGATGGAGATGTTGAATCCGAATTACGAAGGGCATACCATCCCAATGTTTTTCAGGGCGGTGTCAGCTCTACACTAGTTCCCCCCCATGCCCGCCGGCTCACTTATTTGCAGGAATCTTTCCGACAACTCAGAGATAGTGAGACCTATGAAAAATTAGACACAAACCCAGTTCCTGGTATACTCACTAAGCTAGAGAATTTACTAATGAAGTATATTGAGTTCAAGTTGCTTCCTGCCAAAATTATGGATAAATTAGTCCCTAGCCATCCTATCCATCCTACATGGTATTTTGTGCCCAAGATACACAAATCGCCGACCCACCCCCCTGGCCGCCCTATCGTGGCGGGGGTTGGGTTGGCGTTAGAGCCATTATCTAGTTATCTTGAGTGGTTATTAAGATATTATTATGGGACATAAGGACACCGGCGATTTTCTCTGCGCACTCGAAATCTTCGGGTGGCGCGGGGATTATCGTCTGGTGTCCTTGGACGTCGAGTCTTTATATACACGTATCCCCCACAGGTTGGGTATTCAATCCATCAAAGAGGTTCTAGCTAGATCCAATAAGAGCTCCATATTCTGCCACTTCGTCCAGGAAGCCTTGGACCTGGTCTTGAACAATAACGTATTTCAATTTGAGTCTCGGTGGTACCGCCAGGTACAGGTTACGGCCATGGGCACTCCTGTGCCCTGTACGTACGCCAACCTGTACCTGGCGGTATTTGAGGAGACCTATGTCTTTTCGGTGGGTAACCCCTTCTTACGCCATATCCACCTATTTTTGAGATATGTGGATGAAATATTCCTGGTCTGGTCGGGCACCGAGGAGGAATGCCGTGGGTTTGTGAATTATCTTAATACAACTAATAGTATGAATATGAGATTCACCCTCAATTTCGGAGGCGACTCCTTAGACTTCCTGGATGTTAAAGTAACCATCCAAGCAGGTAAATTGGTTACCACTGGTTACCGCAAACCCACGGCTACCAACTCACTGCTCCACCAGTTTCCACCCTCCTAGTGTAAAAAAAGCCATACCCTATGGCCAGTTCATTAGATTACGGAGGATCAATAATACCGACCAAGGATATGTGCAACAGGCGACCATGCTTAAGGATCGCCTTCTAAGGAGGGGTTACCCACCCAAAGACATAGATGAGGCCCTAAGAAAAGCACTTCTTCGCTCACGTAGCGAATTACTTAGTGAGGATCGAACCAATAAAAATAAACAGACCAGGTTTGTCTTTACTTTCCGATTTAGTCTCATGGCAGACACAGTAAAAAAGGCTATCAATAACAATTGGGACTTTTTGAAAGGGGTAACGGGGTTAAGCGATATTGCACAGGAACGCCCATTGGTAGCCTATAGACGGTGCAAAACCATCAAAGATGAAATAGTACATAGCGTCCTTCCTAGGAAACCTATCGGAAATTGGTTAAATCGGGCACGCCCCATTGGCAATTTTAAATGTGGACACTGTACGTTTTGCCATCAAAATGCGCAAAGCAAGTGGCTCCATTTAGGCGGAATATCATTCAAAGTTAGACACTTTATAATAACATGCCGCTCGATGTTTGTTGTATATGCAATTATGTGTGTCTGTAAAGCCTTCTACATAGGTAAAACTAAAAGGTCCCTCATGGAACGTGTCAGAAAACATATGGCCTCAGTCAGAACGGGCAAAGGCTGCCCTCGGATAATTGAACACGTGCGGTCCCATCACAATGGCGATGCTAGTTGTCTGTCATTCGCGGACATTGAAACTGTTTCTGAGTTGCCACGCGGAGTAGACAGACATCGCCGCCTCTTACAACGCGAGGCTTGGTGGATAATTCACACCGATGCGATGGGACCGCACGGATTAAACGACAGAAATGATCTGTCGGTGTTCCTTTGGGCTTTTTCTTAAGCTCCCCTCTGTATGTACTAACAATGTTGGGATATACATATAATCACGTGTTAATGTATACATCATATGAGTATTTTATACTGAAAATCTATGATATCATTGTTATCTGCCTTTTATGCGCATTTTTATGCACATTTTCCAGTTGCATTATGCGCATTTTTGCGCATTTTTCGGCGCACGCGCCTTTTTCTCAAATGCAGTTCGGTTGTTCTTAATGAGTTAAATTTTGTATAGTATTTGATGACCACCTGGTGGAGCCGAGGGGTGACGCAATAAAGGTGCACCAGCTATACTCTGAGGCGGCCTGATGATGCGCTAAAACTAAGCGCGAAACGGTTGTTGCCGCCCAGCTATCGCTATATTTTGTGTCCCCCCCTGGCCACCAGTGAGTCTTCGCCTGTTTTTATGAAACAATAAAGAGAAGCATTCCTTGAAGATTTGGTGAGTGCTGCTATTTTTTCATTTTTGTTTTGCTATTGAAGTCACTAGTATACCTATACATAGCTGAGCACCACCGTGAATCTGAAGACACTCTCGCAGCGCAATACGACATAATACAAAAGCGCATGGTGCTTTGTTTAAGGTAGTGCCATCCGATCCTCTTGTTTTGAACATACTGTAAATATATACTACAGAGGACAGAATACTGTACAAATATACTACAGAGGACAGTATACTGTATATATACTACAGAGGACAGTGTACTGTATATATACTACAGAGGACAGTATACTGTAATATACTACAGAGGACAGTATACTGTATATATACTACAGAGGACAGTATACTGTAAATATATACTACAGAGGACAGAATACTGTACAAATATACTACAGAGGACAGTATACTGTATATATACTACAGAGGACAGTATGCTGTATATATATATACTACAGAGGACAGTATACTGCATATATACTACAGAGGACAGGATACTGTATATATACTACAGAGGACAGGATACTGTATATATAGTACAGAGGACAGTATACTGTATAGATATACTACAGAGGACAGTATACTGTATATATACTACAGAGGACAGTATGCTGTATATATACTACAGAGGACAGTATACTGTATATATACTACAGAGGACAGTATTCTGTGTGTATACTACAGAGCACAGTATACTGTGTATATACTACAGAGGACAGTATACTCTGTGTATACTACAGAGCACAGTATACTGTATATATACTACAGAGGACAGTATACTGTATATATACTACAGAGGACAGTATGCTGTATATATACTACAGATAACAGTATGCTGTATATATACTACAGAGGACAGTATACGGTATATATACTACAGAGAACAGAATACTGTACATATATACTACAGAGGACAGTATACTGTATATATACTACAGAGGACAGTATACTGTATATATACTACAGAGGACAGGATACTGTATATATAGTACAGAGGACAGTATACTGTATAGATATACTACAGAGGACAGTATACTGTATATATACTACAGAGGACAGTATGCTGTATATATACTACAGAGGACAGTATACTGTATATATACTACAGAGGACAGTATTCTGTGTGTATACTACAGAGCACAGTATACTGTGTATATACTACAGAGGACAGTATACTCTGTGTATACTACAGAGCACAGTATACTGTATATATACTACAGAGGACAGTATACTGTATATATACTACAGAGGACAGTATGCTGTATATATACTACAGATAACAGTATGCTGTATATATACTACAGAGGACAGTATACGGTATATATACTACAGAGAACAGAATACTGTACATATATACTACAGAGGACAGTATACTGTATATATACTACAGAGGACAGTATGCTGTATATATATACTACAGAGGACAGGATACTGTATATATACTACAGAGGACAGGATACTGTATATATAGTACAGAGGACAGTATACTGTATAGATATACTACAGAGGACAGTATACTGTATATATACTACAGAGGACAGTATGCTGTATATATACTACAGAGGACAGTATACTGTATATATACTACAGAGGACAGTATTCTGTGTGTATACTACAGAGCACAGTATACTGTGTATATACTACAGAGGACAGTATACTCTGTGCATACTACAGAGCACAGTATACTGTATATATACTACAGAGGACAGTATACTGTATAAATACTACAGAGGACAGTATGCTGTATATATACTACAGAGAACAGTATGCTGTATATATACTACAGAGGACAGTATACGGTATATATACTACAGAGAACAGAATACTGTTCATATATACTACAGAGGACAGTATACTGTATATATACTACAGAGGACAGTATGCTGTATATATACTACAGAGGACAGTATACTGTATATATACTACAGAGGACGGTATGCTGTATATATACTACAGAGGACAGTATACTGTGTATATACTACTGAGGACAGTATACTGTATATATACACTACAGGGGACAGTATACTGTGTATATACTACTGAGGACAGTACACTGTAAATATATATTGCAGAGGGCAGTGTACTGTATATATACTACAGAGGACAGTATACTGTACATATACTACAGAGGAAAGTATACTGTATATATATACTACAGAGGACAGTATACTGTATATATTGTGAGGCAGTGACAGGCCTCATGGCTGATAGGAGAGAGCGATGGCAGGTACGTGTCACCGAGGTTGCTGGCCTCGGTGGGGTGAGAGCCGGATTTTGTTGTCTGCAGCAGCTAGTGCTGTCAGACTCTGTTAGTTAGTTTGGCTGCAAAGCCAATCCGGGCCGGCTCTTACTGGGAGTAGGCAAAGAGCTGGGTGGGTGCCTACTCCCCACGGTCCAGTCCGGACTTTATCCGGCCCTTTAAAAAGGCAGCCTCCTTAGCAGCTGGGGAGTGTGATTATCCTGGAGCTGCTAACAGGGCTGGGAGTTCTCTGTCCAGGAGGAAAGAGCTCAGCAAGGAGGTATTTTGTTCCTGGCTACCTGAAGCTGGATTCTCCTGTGGCTGGGCCGACAGCGTGGTGCGAACCTGCACCTACACCTCCCAGGTGACTGAACCTGTGTTGGACTGTTTTTGTTTGGCTACGTTATTTCCGTTGTGTGTGAACTGTCACCAAGAGACTGTTTTTCATTTTGTGTGCAAGTGTGAATAAAACACTGTTTGTTGCACAATCTGGACTCCTTGTTTTGCCTCTAAACTGCACCCGCACCGCTGTCTACCAGAGCGACTCCCCACATTTGGTGTCGGATGCGGGCAAGTCGTCCCTGCTGGATAAAGGTAAAGTGTTGCTGGGGGCAACGACAGGACAGAGGAAAAAACTGTGCGATTGCTGTATTGGAGCTTAGGGCCGGAAGCCTGTTTGTTCGGTGGAGCAGGTGCTGCTCGTGTGGTCCTGGACACTTTGCTGGGTTGCAAAAGAACTGCTGTCTGGACTGTTTTTTCCCTGTGGTGCAAGCGGTGCGAAGGTTTAAAGGGCCAGAAGCACAAAAGAGGGAAAAAGGAAAAAAAAACTGACCTGTGGAAATTTTTTTTGCTCAAAATGGCGTCCTGGGTGAAAGATAGTCAGGTGTGGCGGAAGCTGCTTATGCCAAAGGTGATGCCATATGTGAGAAGTGGCCCGGTTTGGCGGAAAACCAAGGCCACTGAGGGTGTAATGGAGCAGCTGGTGCTGGAGACTGATCGGTTGGTGAGAAAGCCGAGTGCGGCACTTGGAGAGGCGGCTCTGAGTGGACTGTTCGAGGTAATATGTGCCGTTGCCAAGGGCAACCGTCGGGAAGACAAAGAGGTGGAGAGCGGTGCGTTTCTCAGGAGTGCCTATTTTCCCTGCGACTGTGCTCAGGATCCTAAAGGGTGCGGCTGGAATGTCCGTCCAGAAAAAGACAGGAGACAAGTCCAAGGCGTCTCCCGTGGCAACTACTGCATTGAGGAGAAGGGTGATGACCGTGCTGGAGATATTCCTGGACTACCCTTATCTTCCGGGAGTGCCGAGTCAGTGACGACAATCGGTAAGACTGTTCCTATTGATAATTTTGTGGCAGACCCTGTGACAATGAGCCGGCGGCAGTTGCTACCTGCCGGGCTGGTCAGTGATAAAGCGCTGCGGCGTGAAGATGTCTCAAAAATGAGTGACTATGGGAAAAATGCTGTGTCTGAACAGGCTGGTAAGCCTGTTGCGGTTGCTCTCTCGCAGGAATCTGCAGGGGAGAAGCTCAAGATGTTGTTTAAAGTGCCCGTGACCAAGGCTAGATTTGGGATGGTGAAAATCAGAGATCCCATGCTAGCCTGGGTAAGAGGTAGAATGATGTCTGTCCGGGACAATTATGTGAATCCTGTGGACTATCCAGTGGTCCGCACGGAGGGTGAGACCATGGTGGGAACAGAGACTGATGGACTTGATGTTGGAAATAGGCTCATGCGTGATGTAATGTGGGGCAATGGAGACACTTCTGTAGGAAGTAATGAAGCTCCTACAGAACCTGTACCTGTCCCTTTAAATGAAGGTGTAAGGGAAATGCAGATAGGAAGCAATGGTTTAAGTGAAATGACCATTGGAAACAATGGTGCCGACACGGTGCCAAGTGAAGGTGCAGAGTTTGATGAAATGTATAATGATAATGTGGGTCTATGTGCAAGAAGTGATGAGGATGATGACAGTCCTTTTCCTTTGCAGGCTGTGATTGGGGAAAAAGCTCCCCTGTTGGTAAAAATGTGGATGGTATAAAAATGCTAATTGATATTGAGAGCTCACAACTGAGGGAACCCACTGTGAAAAATGTGCAAGTACATGGGGCGGTCCTAGAGGGTGTACCACACGTACTAGAAGTGGATATGCAGTCTCCACAGGTTTCTATGGTTAATAAAATGTCCCAGGTGGGGATTAACTCATCGGTGCCCCTAGAGGACGGAAATGAGAATGACATGAGCAGTATATATGAAGCAGGTGCTATGACCGACAGCAACTCTGAGAGAGAGGCTGCCATGTTGAGGTCTTGCCAAACTGACGTGGTTACTGGTAGCAACCAGACGATAGTTATACCTGATGTGACGAGAGTACAGTCGGGTGACGTCAGCCTAGTGTCTGAAGCTCATGTCCAGGCAGTCTTAGATGACCTGACAGGACAGTACAGCGGCAAACAGGAGGCTGCCCTCCCTCTCGCCACACGGTCCCTAGATATGATAGAGAAGGGACAAGCTGTCGTCACAGGGTCACCGAAGAAGGCTGCAGAAGGGTCAAAAGAGGAGACCCCAGAAAAGATGAGTGAACTGAAGGGTCTACCTCCTGGTGTCCTGGGGAGGGAAAAGACTCCAGAAAGACACAAAAGTCTATAGTAGACCTCAACAATGGGCTTGAAGAGTCCCTGGGTGGAAATCCCACAGAGTGTCTAAGAAAGAATGGTGGTACTCCTACAACTGCTGTTACACCAGAACAGAGTGAAGAGCAGCTGGACCAGAAGGCCCAAGAGCGGGGCGCTGCTAACAAGCTAGTGCGAAAAACTAAGAAGAAGACCAAGGCCCTCTCCTTGACTAGAGCCCTTGGAAAAGTGCTTAAGGAGCAAGATGAATTGGAGAGGCTGAACAAGCAACTCAGAGCAGAGATGGAAGATCTCAGGAGCTCAAAAGATGAAGTCTATGAGTTGGAGAAGCCTAAGCGTGCTCCTGCGCAGCCGGTGGAAGACAATGAGATGCCTGAAGAGGAAGATCCTCTAAAAGATGCCAAGAAGTCAGAGCCTGTTAGGAATGGGTCTGGAGATGGTGGCGCCGTGGTGCCGGCCGAGGCAGAGAAGGTGAAAGATGTATCTGCTGAACCAGATGATGGTGCTGAGGTGGATGCAGAAGCCCAGAGACTCGTGGCAGTGTGTGGCCAGGACCTGGTCGTGAAAGACATTCCCTCTGCTGTCAATGCCTTCCAGAAAGCCAGCAGTCTGCTGGGGAAGAAATACGGGGGACCGACGACCAGTATGAGGGTGCTGTCTACTCCGATGGGCTGACTCTCCTGAATCCTGCCCGAAAGGAGAACCATATCCTGGATAAACCTTGGCAGGGATTGCCAGAAGATGATGAGTCTGATACGGACTCTGATGTCCCAAGTACCTCCGTCCTTAAAGAGAAAGAGGAGGAGGCGGAGCTAAGAATGCAAGTATGTGATGCTGTGTCCGAGAAGGATGAAAAGCCTATCAAAGTGACTGAAGACTCCAAAAGAGACTCAAAGGCTGAAGAAGCTGATGCTGATGAGGTGGAGTGGGAGAAGTCCTCAGATGTTCCCAAGACCAAAGATAAGGCTAAAGAAGAGTCGGCCGAAGTGAGGGAACAGTTCAGTCGAGAGATGCAGCAGTCCAAGAAAGGATGTGAGGAACATGTGCTGATGCGAAATGTGGAGAGAAAAAGAAAACGAAAGAGAGAGGCCACGGGTGCGAAGCGCATCATCCTCATTCGTGAAAGAGAGCACCGGGTCATGAGATGGGCAAGAAAATCCCGTAGGTCTTATCTGCCCCGTACTAAACTCATGCGGGTGAGAAACCAAGCGCTGTTAGCCTGGGTCTGGCGGAATAAGGGGAAGACTGTAGGCCAGGTCAATGCCCTCTCACGAGCGTCTTGGTTGGGTGCTAGTGTTCACCCCTACGGGGTTGAACAAAGGGGGGGGATATGTGAGGCAGTGACAGGCCTCATGGCTGATAGGAGAGAGCGATGGCAGGTACGTGTCACCGAGGTTGCTGGCCTCGGTGGGGTGAGAGCCGGATTTTGTTGTCTGCAGCAGCTAGTGCTGTCAGACTCTGTTAGTTAGTTTGGCTGCAAAGCCAATCCGGGCCGGCTCTTACTGGGAGTAGGCAAAGAGCTGGGTGGGTGCCTACTCCCCACGGTCCAGTCCGGACTTTATCCGGCCCTTTAAAAAGGCAGCCTCCTTAGCAGCTGGGGAGTGTGATTATCCTGGAGCTGCTAACAGGGCTGGGAGTTCTCTGTCCAGGAGGAAAGAGCTCAGCAAGGAGGTATTTTGTTCCTGGCTACCTGAAGCTGGATTCTCCTGTGGCTGGGCCGACAGCGTGGTGCGAACCTGCACCTACACCTCCCAGGTGACTGAACCTGTGTTGGACTGTTTTTGTTTGGCTACGTTATTTCCGTTGTGTGTGAACTGTCACCAAGAGACTGTTTTTCATTTTGTGTGCAAGTGTGAATAAAACACTGTTTGTTGCACAATCTGGACTCCTTGTTTTGCCTCTAAACTGCACCCGCACCGCTGTCTACCAGAGCGACTCCCCACAATATATATATATATACTACAGAGGACAGTATACTGTATATATACTACAGAGGACAGTATGCTGTATATATATACTACAGAGGACAGTATACTGTATATATACTACAGAGGACAGTATACTGTATATCTACTACAGAGGACAGTATGCTTTATATATACTACAGAGGACAGTATACTGTATATATATACTACAGAGGACAGTATACTGTATATATATACACTACAGAGGACAGAATACTGTACATATATACTACAGAGGACAGTATACTGTGTATATACTACAGAGGACAGTATGCTGTATATATACTACAGAGGACAGTATACTGTATATATACTACAGAGGACAGTATGCTGTATATATACTACAGAGGACAGTATACTGTATATATATACTACAGAGGACAGTATACTGTATATATACACTACAGAGGACAGAATACTGTACATATATACTACAGAGGACAGTATACTGTATATATACTACAGAGGACAGTATGCTGTATATATACTACAGAGGACAGTATACTGTATATATATACTACAGAGGACAGTATACTGTATATATACACTACAGAGGACAGAATACTGTACATATATACTACAGAGGACAGTATACTGTATATATACTACAGAGGACAGTATGCTGTATATATACTACAGAGGACAGTACACTGTAAATATATATTGCAGAGGGCAGTGTACTGTATATATACTACAGAGGACAGTATACTGTACATATACTACAGACGACAGTATACTGTATATATATACTACAGAGGACAGTATACTGTGTATATATATACTACAGAGGACAGTATACTGTATATATACTACAGAGGACAGTATACTGTATATCTACTACAGAGGACAGTATGCTGTATATATACTACAGAGGACAGTATACTGTATATATATATACTACAGAGGACAGTATACTGTATATATACTACAGAGGACAGTATGCTGTATATATACTACAGAGGACAGTATACTGTATATATACTACAGAGGACAGTATGCTGTATATATACTACAGAGGACAGTACACTGTAAATATATATTGCAGAGGACAGTACACTGTAAATATATATTGCAGAGGGCAGTGTACTGTATATATACTACAGAGGACAGTATACTGTACATATACTACAGAGGACAGTATACTGTAAATATACACTACAGAGGACAGTATACTGTATGTATATACTGCCCTATATATATATATATATATATATATATATATATATATATATATATATAAAGGGCAGCACTCCACAAAGGCTAAAGGCACAAAGGCTTTGCTTTTGCCACATGGGTGAATAAAATTTTCTTTATTTTTAAATTTAGCCTTGGTGGAGTGCTGCCCTTTTTTCATTTATATTATTTGGATTGGCTATTCCAGTGGGCCTTGCACCCTGATATCGCGATAGGCTGTGCTGCCAATTTTATATATATATATAGGTAGTAAGCAAGGCAGCACTCCATTAAAGTAAAAAAATGGATCCCTTTATTTCACCTCTTGCGACGTTTCAATCGCTCATTGCGATCTTTCTCAAGCCATAATATACTACAGAGGACAGTATACTGTGTATATAGTACAGAGGACAGTATACTGTATATCTATATTTTAAGGAATATGTGATAATATATTTAACACTGACAAATGTAAGGTTATGCATATGAGAAGGAATAATGCAAGTCACAACTACATACTACATGTCAACAGTACATACTACACATCACTGGTACATACTACACATCACCCATCACCAATCACCCAGTGTCAGGCAGCTGCTGTCAAGGCCAATAATATAATGTGTTGCATCAAAAGGGGCATAGATGGAGGTGATGAGTAAATAGTCCTACCACTTTTCACTGGTCAGACCACACATGGAGGACTGTGTACAGTTCTGGGCTCCTGTGAACAAGGCAGACATAGCAGAGCTGGAGAGGGTTCAGAGGAGGGCAATCAAAGTAATACCTGGAATTGGGCAACTACAGTACCCTGAAAGGTTATCAAAATTAGGGTTATTCACCTTAGAAAAAAGACGACTGAGGAGAGATCTAATAACTATGTATAAATATATCAGGGGTCAGTACAGAGATCACTCCCATCATCTATTTATCCCCAGGACTGTCACTGTGACGAGGGGACATCCTCTGCGTCTGGAGGAAAGAAGGTTTGTACACAAACATAGAAAAGGATTCTTCACGGTAAGAGCAGTGAGACTATGGAACTCTTTACTGTAGGAGCAGTGAGACTATGGACTCTTTACTGTAAGAGCAGTGAGACTATGGACTCTTTATGGTAAGAGCACTGGGAATATGGACTCCTTACGGTAAGAACAGTGAGACTATGGACTCTTTACTGTAAGAGCAGTGAGACTATGGACTCTTTACTGCAAGAGCAGTGAGACTATGGACTCTTTATGGTAAGAGCACTGGGAATATGGACTCCTTACGGTAAGAACAGTGAGACTATGGAACTCTCTGCCCGATGAGGTGGTGATGGGGAGTTCACTAATAGATTTCAGAAGGGGCCTGGATGTATTTCTGGAGGGTAATAATTTTACAAGTTATAGCTACTAGAGAGGGGTCGTTGATCCAGAGACTAATAAGGGAAGGACTCCCCCCCCCCCCCCCCCCTAAAGTGGGGAAAATTTACTTCTACCTCACAGGATTTTTTATTTTTTTTTGCCTTCCTGTCGATCAACTTGCAGGATAACAGACTGAACTGGATGAATAGATGTCTTTTTATAGCCTTATAAACTATGTTAATCAAAAAGGGTCCTAACAATCTGTGATCCTCTGGGCAATAAAAAAACAAGGCATCAAAAACATAAACGGGCCAGCAATTTCTCTCACCTGTCAGACACAGTTCATGTTGTGGCTCCAGTAGTCCATGATCTCTTTATGGCAGCGTAGAATCTTCTTGGAGGAGAGACCTGAAGTCTTCCTTGCTGCTGGAGCAACTGAAAGACATGAGGGTCATTTCTGCCCTTTTTCCTGCGACTTGTGAGCTAGCTGTTATATTCCAAACCAAAAAAGGAAGATCATGGGACTGTAACTGTAAAATATATACTAAGCCTTATTTAGTGCAAATACACTCACCTAAAGAATTATTAGGAACACCATACTAATATGGTGTTGGACCCCCTTTTGCCTTCAGAACTGCCTTAATTCTACGTGGCATTGATTCCACAAGGTGCTGATAGCATTCTTTAGAAATGTTGGCCCATATTGATAGGATAGCATCTTGCAGTTGATGGAGATTTGAGGGATGCACATCCAGGGCACGAAGCTCCCGTTCCACCACATCCCAAAGATTCTCTGTTGGGTTGAGATCTGGTGACTGTGGGGGCCATTTTAGTACAGTGAACTCATTGTCATGTTCAAGAAACCAATTTGAAATGATTCGAACTTTGTGACATTATCCTGCTGGAAGTAGCCATCAGAGGATGGGTACATGGTGGTCATGAAGGGATGGACATGGTCAGAAACAATGCTCAGGTAGCCCGTTGCATTTAAAAGATGCCCAATTGGCACTAAGGGGCCTAAAGTGTGCCCAGAAAACATCCCCCACACCATTACACCACCACCACCAGCCTGCACAGTGGTAACAAGGCATGATGGATACATGTTCTCATTCTGTTTACGCCAAATTCGGACTCTACAATTTGAATGTCTCAAGGGAAATCGAGACTCATCAGACCAGGCAACATTTTTCCAGTCTTCAAAAGTCCAATTTTGGTGAGCTCGTGCAAATTGTAGCCACTTTTTCCTATTTGTAGTGGAGATGAGTGGTACCCGGTGGGGTCTTCTGCTGCTGTAGCCCATCCGCCTCAAGGTTGTGCGTGTTGTGGCTTCACAAATGCTTTGCTGCATACCTCGGTTGTAATGAATGGTTATTTCAGTCAACGTTGCTCTTCTATCAGCTTGAATCAGTCGGCCCATTCTCCTCTGACCTCTAGCATCAACAAGGCATTTTCCCCCACAGGACGGCCTCATACTGGATGTTTTCCCTTTTCACACCATTCTTTGTAGACCCTAGAAATGGTTGTGCGTGAAAATCCCAGTAACTGAGCAGATTGTGAAATACTCAGACCAGCCCGTCTGGCACCCACAACCATGCGACACTCAAAATTGCTTAAATCACCTTACTTTCCCATTCTGACATTCAGTTTGGAGTTCAGGAGATTGTCTTGACCAGGACCACAGCCCTAAATGCATTGAAGCAACTGCCATGTGATTGGTGACTAGATAATCGCATCAATGAGAAATAGAACAGGGGTTCCTAATAATTCTTTAGGTGAGTGTATATAACTTCAATAAAAACATAGGAGAGAAAGGCACAATGGAAATAGTAGTTACAGAAAAAATTGCATAAGGGACATCAATCAGGTAAAGCAGTCCATGTCAAAATGGCTGGACACAATCATAGCCAAAAACATAAGACTATATATACAAAGCTGAATATATACAAAATGTAAAGAGGGACTCAGTTATTGTACTCCACAAAAATTGATGGTTTATCGAACTATGTTTGTACAGATATATATATATATATATATATATATATATATATATATATATATATATATATATATATATATTATATCACTCCCCCAGGGGAACACAAATTGTAGACCCAAGACAATTAGACCAGAGCTGAATATATAAAGCTGAATACATAGATAGCAAATCACTCAATTATGGCCATTTTAGCTGAGTACATGAAATGCCCCGTGGGGCTAAGTATAGAACGCTGAATGCATAGATGAGTTTAAAGAAAAAGACAATATGATAGTATATATAGTGGACACGTCATTAATTAGTATTAAGTATATAGCAACTTAGTAACGTGCTCATTAAAACAATACTGTTATTGATATTTACGGGTAAGTGATGTGGCCAGTCTCAGAACGCCAGCACTCAGTATTTAAGCGCTGGTATCGCACATTGTCTTCCGGACGCTAAAACAGCGTATTTCCGGCATCTGGGACGCATCGCAGGATTGCAATACGTCACTTCCGGCGTATGACACGCATGGTGAAACGCATGTCGCTGAAGCGAAACCAGAAGTGCTATGGAGTGCCTCACTTCCGGTACTTGGAATGCTCCGTGGAACGCATATCGCAGAGGCGAAACCAGAAGTGCTAGATAGTGTTGGAGGCTATAGGGAACCGTTACTCAATAAGGTAATTCAAGTCAAAAGTTTAGTAAAGTAAAAGGTACATTGACTAGCCTATTGTTGTCATAAAAAGGAGACATTTAGCAGATGTGGCTACAATCAGTCGCCACAGTAAGTTCCATGAGCTCCGTAATTACTTATAAGGGAACTTACAGAGCTAAAAGAAATATAGATGAAGGGATGATTGATAATAATGTCTCTATAATTAAATGGTGCTTCATGCACCTGCCTGGTCCTTATATGCGGGGGACATTACAATAACAGAGAGAAAGGCAAAAACAACTGAAAAAAGGAAAGCAGTTAAATAACACAGGTAAAGGTAAGCCTCTCATTAAGTCCTCCTTGTGACTGGGATCGGAAGCAATAGATCCATTCAGTTTCCTTCTGGACTATCCTCCGGTCTCAGTCACCCCTCCTAGCTGGGACAGGGACAACCTCAAGCGCCGCAAAATGAATGGAACTAGGATCACCATTATGATATTGATTCACATGATTAGCTACAGACGTGTCATTCCGTTTGACTATGTCGTTAATATGTTTGCACACTCTTCGTCTCAGCTCCCTGTACGTTTTTCCTACATAATCTTTTGGACAGCTGCATTAACAGATATAGATAACCCCTCTAGTTTTGCAATTTGCTCAATCACTTAAGGGGTAAGTACGTTAAGTCATCGAGCAGGTTACCGTTTTGGTTGCACAGATGTGTTTACATGTCCTGCATCTGAACATACCCTTTGGTTTCCTGTCTAGCCAAGTGCCTTCTTTTTTCACACCTGAATAATGACTATGTACGAGTCTATCTTTTAAGCTCCTCCCCTTACGATATGTGACTTGTGGGAAGGGGGAGATGGCTTTGGACAGGTCTCTATCCATAGTCAAAATTGGCCAATAGGATTGCAGAACGGCCAATACCTCTCTATTACCTACATCATAGGTTGAGATCAAACGGATCAAATTTGCATTGTTCTTGTTCTTCAGTCCAGGTTCCAATAGGGCCCCTCTATTGCTGTTTTCCGCCATATGAAAAGCTTCTCTCAAGACAGATTGAGGATATCCTCTCTGCAATAGTCTGTTCTGTAGCTTTTTAGACTCATTGTGGAAGTTCTCCTTATTGGAACAGTTCCTGTGCATGTGCATGTACTGTCCTTTCGGGATACCTTTTTTAACTGCAGGGGGATGGTAACTACTCCAATGAAGGATATTGTTGGTAGCAGTTGGTTTGCTAAAGACTGTGGTCGTAAGGTTACCATCTGTTGATCTCACCTTCACATCAAGGACGGTAATGCATTCCGACTCTATCTCGCTTGTGAACCTCAGTCCTACATCATTATCATTTAGGGCAGAGACAAATTTATAAAACTTATCCTCACTGTCATTCCAGATCAAAAAAATTTCGTCTATATAATGGGTCCAGAAGACAACCATGTTGCTCCACGAAACAGTCCGGTCTGGGAACACATATTTGTCTTCCCACCAGCCCAGGAGGAGTTCAGTGTATGTCGGGGCACAGGGGCTGCCCGTCGCTGTCCCCCTGAGCTGGTGGTAAAAGGACCCGTTGAATAGAAAATAATTATGTGTGGGGGGTTATTCAAGGAGACTCATAATAAATTGGTTATGATTCTGGAATTGGGTACATCTTGATCTCAAATAATGTGCTGTTGCTGCTAGTCCTTTATCATGTGGTATGGAGGTGTATAACGATTCCACATCTATACTTGCAAGGTAACAGAGCGGATCAATTGAGATGGTCTAAATTTTTTGCAAACAAGTTATTGTATCCTTTGTAAAGGAAGGTAAACAGGATACAAATTTTCTAAGGACTCTGTCGAGATAGACACCACAATGATGGGTAAGGGAGTCTACCCCTGAAACAATTGGGTGACCCTTTAAGGGATTCCAGAACTTTTCGGAGAGTATAAAAGGTCACCAATTGGGGATTTTTTAGAAACAGAAACTGGTATTCCGATTTATTAATAACCCCTTGTTCAAGGCCTAGTTGAAGAATTGAATTAAGTTGTGACAGGAAAGTTGCGGAGGGATCGCAGGATAAAATGCGGTAGCTGTTTGAGTCCTTAAGTAGATCCAGGCATACCTTCTGATATTTTGTATGGTCCAGTATTACCAAGTTACCTCCTTTATCCGATGGCTTTATTACAATGGTGTTATCACTTTCGAGTTTTCTGAGACTTATAAACTCACATCGAGACAAATTGTATTGCCTGGATTTATTGATGTTTAATTGTTCCAGGTCTGCACTCACTAGTCGCAGAAAAATGTTGATGTATTCCGACTTCATCGGAGGCGTTAACTTGGTACTAGTTGGATGAAGGTCAGTAAAGGGGCCGTCCCCTGGTATTCTTCCTCCCTCTTCCCATAAATCCATCAAAATCTGGAAGTCTGGGAAATCGTCCGGATTAATTCCCAAGTCAGTACATGTTTGTCTATTGTTATTTTGGTGAAACTTATGCCACTATGTTTCAAAGTTTGTAGTTGGTACAAAGGAAAGGCTTTTCTGTAATATCCTAATTTCAGTGTCAGTTAGTGATCGTGATGAAAGATTGATAATCTGGAGGCTATCCGTTATGGACGATTGTCGTCCACCTTTGTTCGTTCTCTCAGCTGGTAAGGGCCCTGACTGTTGGGTAAAAAAGGAACCAGGGGTTGTTGGGTGAAGGTAAGAGAGGAAGAGGAGGAGGATGCGTCCCAAATGCCAGAAATACGCTGTTTTAGCGTCCGGAAGTCAATGTGCGATACCAGTGAATACATAGATGGTATGAAACTCCCTATAAAGCTGAGTATATAACGCTGAATAAAAAGATGGTATACACGGCTCTAAAATACTAATCTATACCTCAAGCTGAATACATAATTTACAAAAAGTAGACAGATTGCTATATTCAATCTAAAGACTAGTATACGAATTGGCTCATGCAATATGGAAAAGATACAGAAGATGAAACAACTGAATAGCAACAGTCATATGTTCCACACAGCATATCGATATATAGAGAGAGATAACCGTCTAGTGAGAGAAAAAAGGCCCAATAAGGCTAACGCAACCTACCGACCGACATGATACGCAGTACACTGAAATGTCACCACCTGCACCAGCACCTCGACACGTGTTTCACCCCTTAGGCTTCGTCAGGAGGTGCATTTTGATATAAAATAGGGGTAAATATAGGAAGGAGGCTGATGATTAGCGTAAATTATGATGCAAAACACATGAGGCATACCGTGAATAGCGCGGCCCCGTTATGATGGCTGATCTCTATTTCTTCTGCTCGTCCCTACATAACCACCGCGCATGCGCGGTACAAAAAGTCACGTGTGACGGAGTGCATCCAGATGGGATCATACAGCGCATGACCCAGGTCGCGTCTTGATTTGATCATGTGACTCTAAATCATGTGCTTCTAACTCATGTGAGCAATACCGAAACTTAATCTCAATAGTAAGATCCTTAATTATAACTGCTCTACGTATATTCATATGGTAATTTACATCTCAATTAAACAAACCACATAATCGCAGTAATATACCATCACACGAAGATGCCAGAACTATCATCATTACTTATAGATTTGTCCACATGATTAGAGGAAGAGCATAGAGAATAAAAAAAATATAAAAGGTAGGAAAGAGGAAAGAGGAGAGACGAAAAGAAAAGAGGGGGCATAGACCCAAAAATAAGCGATAGCATAATCATGATCGATCCCTAACTAATAAATAAGAAAATTCATATAATATATTCAGCACACCCATAGATTAAATATAACATATATATATTGATTGACAATGTGCATTCAAATCAAGTGAACAAATTACAATATATCTCCATGATTAGGAAGATTGTAAAGTGCGTGTTAAAACTCCAAAAAAATAGGAGAAATATTACCCCGTAGAACATATCAATATTTCATATAATATTATAATATATAAAAAAAAAAACTGTGAATTCATATAGTGTATATACTTATACGAGAAAACCAAAAGCCCACAAAAAGTTGGCAATTGTGTCTCATACCAACTGAGCAAAACTAAGTGCAAGGTGCAAAACAATACAGAAATTAGAATAAAAATATTAAAAAATTGAAAAGTAGATTAAAAAATAAAAAGTAAAAAGTCAAAGTGACTAAATAAATAAATAATTTATGTTGGTAGTGAATACCCATTTGTGTTATAAACATATTCTAACACCAAAAAACTAATGACACTGGCATGTAAGAGTTAGGTCCACCCATCAAAAGTCGGGTGAAGTGACGTCCCACATAGCAATGGCTGTGAACCCCTATAGGAGATAATACAGTCACTAAATCAATTAGTCATAAGTCCCATATCATCTTTAACTATCACATAGTTTCAGAGCTCCACTGCCCTCTAGTGGCCACACCTTGTTTACACAGGGTTGCAGGGCTGAGAGTGGCCGTAGAGGTTTCCCTCTTCACTTAACCACCTGCTGAGGTTGGGGGGCTCAGTGGTATTAGAAGCGTTTGTAGTAGGGCCTCCGATGGTGGCCTGATGGGACTGTCTGACCCGCGGGTTGCTAGTTGACCGGGCAGAAGCTTCCAGGGCAACTGGTACTGCACGGTCACAGGGGAATAGGGGAAGAATGAGACCACGTTGGACCCTATGTGGAAGAAGGTGGTGGAGGTAGGCCCAGGATCAGTACCTCTGGTAGTGTCTGCGGATTTTTTTGGAATCGCAGGATGCCCTCCTCTGTCTCCTGCAGGCAAGACCAGCGACGATGCTCCTGGATCCTCCAGCCAGTTCTCAGATACTGATGCTGGAACCAGGGACTTGGAAAGGAGGGTAACCTCAGTGGCATAGTGACCCATAGTGGAATCCATGGGGGTATACTCGACATGGTCCCATACATAGAGGCTGCGTCGGGCCTGGGGCAGGTAGGACCATTTGACTGACCTGTGGCCAACGAAGAGCTATTCCTGGGTTTCATCGTTGGTGAAGAAGCCACTTTCTCTTTCTACAATGAACCAGATTACCTTCCCCAGCCGGAGCTTCAACTGCAGATCTCCCTGCCGCATATGGTCCAGGACCGGTATCACCCACTCCTTGATGGCCTTCTTGTACTCCCAAGTATTTCTGGAGTGGGCCACAATGTAGACTGGTATCTCCGAGTTCAGGCAGGTGGAGGGTACCATAGCACCAGGTGGAGTGGATTCTCCTGACACTCCCGGTCCTCCAGGTTCCTGCTTCTCCAGGGGGGCCTGGATCTCGAGCAGTATCACCTGAATTTCGCGCTCATCACCCCACATTTAGCCCCAGTCAGGTTACTGGTGGTGCGCCATCTTGTGCTTTTCAGTCTGGCTGGATCTGGCTTGTAAGGTGGGAGGAACCTGGTGGGCAGAGTCTTGGGCTTGGCAAATCCCTCTTTTCCCGCACTGGCTGGGTGAAGACAAACATGGCCAATATGGCTGATTAACCCCTCTAGTGCAAGTGCGCGTCCGATGGCACAGTTTCGCCATGGTAACAGCAATAAAGTAATTTTCTACGGGGTCTGCAGATGTTGTATGCCTTATGTGGGGGGTTAGCTCTGTTTCGGGGGTCACTCTCACAAGTATCTTCAGAGATTTATGGTTCAAACACTGTGCTTTATTGTCACAGCAACAAAACAAACATAAATAATACAAAACAAACACCTGCCCAGCTGGGCTCTAACTAAACATGAAATATCCCTACCTCACTTAAAGCACCATTCACACACGGTTATAACATACAGCTCTCCTAGCCTCACAGTCCCGCAGCCTTTCAGGCTATAACAAGTTCAGTACAAGTTTAGTACCTTTATTGGGGGAGTGTGGCCCAGCAGTCCTCCCGACTCTGGCCTTGTGACCCTTCAGCCCAGGCGTCACGGCACAATGTTCTGGCTACACCTAGCCGCGTGGCACCTCAACCAGCCTGGCTGAGACCACACAGACAGAGCCATTCCCAAGCCTCTGTCTACAACAAACACTCTCTCCCACTGCCACACACAGGGAGGTGCTTTATGAGCCCTGGAGCACCTCTGCCTGGTCTTACCTGAGGTGGAATAGGGGTGTGGACTGCGCTGAGGTGATAATTATGGACTGGGCTGATAATGTACGGAATAAGGGGATTATATACAGAATAAGATTATAATATATGGACTGAAGTGATAATTAGTGTTGAGCAAATCGAAGTTGACAAAGTGGAATTTGAACCAAATTTCAGGAAAAATTTGATTTGTCAAGAAGCCAAATTTCCTTGCGCTTCGTGATAATGAATCAGAGTTTTTCTAAAAAGGCTGCTGTGAATGTCACAAAGTAAGAGGCCCGGAAATGAGGGAGCACCCATAATGCTGAGCAGCCAGCCTATCAGCAGATAGCCTTCCCACGTGATGTTACAGCCCAATAAAAAGCCTCCTCATGCCCGGTCTCCGCCATTTTTTAGTGAACTTAGTGCAGGAAGAGACGTCACAGGCACTAGGGACAGTGATTAGGAAACAATTTATTCACAAAATATTACTATCGAGCAGTTAAGGCAAAGAATATTTATACTGTAGGGATATAATAGGGATGCTTTATCCAAACTGTAGGGAGAGTGCAGGGACAGCTTAGAGATAGTGTAGGGATATAAAAGGAAGGCATCATCCACACTATAAGGAGAGAACAGAGAATAATAGAAGAGTGTAACGCCTGAGTAGTAGGGGTTCTTGTATTACACCTTGCTGCACTAATTGGGGTTAAAAAGTTTTCTAATAGTTTTTCGGTTGTTTGCATTCTTTTATACATAAGTAATTCCATGAATCCTTGATTCTGATATTGGCGTAAAATTGTGGTCTTATACTACAGATTTTGTGGTGTTCCTGTTCTTTTATATAGAAATAAATCCATTTGTCCTTGATTATGTAATTGGAGTCAAATTGTGGCCTGATACTACATGTGTCTCTGTTCTTTTATACATAAGTAAATCCATTAATCAATATTTTTTAAGTAAAATTGCGCCCAGACACTACTGCTATTTTACACCTAAGTTACTGTTACAGTAAAGTATGTCCGACAGACAGGTGCCAGGACCTTCTAAGGGAATGGAGAGTGGCCAATGTGTTTTGTGAGCTTCCAGAATTTGTAGCAGAAGAAGGGGAATGGTGGCAGCAGTCGCAGTGATAGGACTGAGCTGCCAGTGTCATCCAGTTGTCCCAGCTGTCAACCCAGCTGTCCTTAAATGTTTGACTCGGTCTTCAACATCATCTCAAGTGACAGCAGACGCCCCCCAGCCAGGAGTCGGTGAGTTCCTCTGACAAGATCCTTAGCTGGCATGGCCCAGGAACAAGCTCTGTGCCCCCACCTGTCCTCAACCTGCCTCTGTCATCTTCTGTTCCCTCAGCTCAAGAAGTATTGTATGCCGTCGGCTCAGCTCCACTTTTTAGCAAGGACGAGATTCTAGAGGAAAGTCAGCAGCTACTGCCCAGCCAAGATCTGGAGGAGAGATCCGCTGCTGCCTCCGGTAGATGGGCAAGTAACAACAATGAGATTCGCATGGGAGCACGTGGCCTTGAGACTGGTGAGGGTGGCCTCAGTGATGTGCAGACAGTAGATGATGACAATGTAGCCGAATGCTTGTGGTAGCTGGGTGAAGAGGGGGCTTCATCGTCATAATCAGAGGTTAGGGTGGCAACTTGCATGTGAGGACATGGCTGAGCCAGCAAGGTGCTAGCATGACCGTGAGTCAGCAGGGTGGCAGTAGTGTGAGGTCTGAAGCCAAACGTGCCAGGGGTAGACTGTCTACTACTCAGAAGCCTACCTGTCTGGAAACAACTAGTGGGGCATGGGTTCTTAGAGGCAGTAGCAGGCATTTAGCACAGAGTGGTGGGGGGAAAATGCCATACTCGCCGATATGGTAATTTTTCATCAAGTCACCGGAGGACATTAGCATGGCTGTGTGTACTATATGTGGGCACCACGGCCCTGTATCAACACATGCAGCGTCACCATAAGGTAGCCTAGAAAAACCTTGGTGCTAATGTTGTTGTGCAGCCTAATGCAGCAACCTCTGCATCTCCCAGTGGCCCACACCCCTTCTCCAGCAGTCAAGGCTCCACCACCTCAGCAGAAAGGGACTGTGTTTCCTTCCCATTATCTACTGGTCCTGATGCCTCTTCTCCTCGTCACTCATTTAGTCAGCAAACGATTGCCAAGGCGATTGCTAAAATACAACAGTATGCGTGCACTCTAAAATTACTTCTCTAAAAGTCTGTACCAGTCCTGCGCATGTATGTTGAGCAGAAGGTGTGCCACTACTTGACCCTGTCAGTGTCTGCTAAAGTTCATAGCAGCGCCGACATGTGGAGCTGTAGCTACGGTCAAGGAAAATATATATTCGTTACGGTCCACTGGGCAAATGTGGTTCCTGCCCAGCCACACCAGCAACCTGGCTAGGTGACGGCAATGCTGCCTCCATTTCTCAAGCTGTGAGTCCTGAGACCATGAACAATTTCTTGATAATGCAGGTGGACAGGAGCACTCCCCTGTGTAACTTCGACATTAGCCAGTGCTAGCTCATGCGCGACACCTGCCGTTTACTCAGGCGCTTTGGGAAAGCCACTTTATTTGTAAGTCGCCAGGACTACGAGATGAACATTGTCATTCCACTTCTTTACGTCCTGGAGCAGATGCTTATAAATCTGGTTGGTCAGGGGACAGGAAATGTGGCGCCTAAATAGCATGGCCACCTGAGCCCTGTGGGGGTTGAACTGAGGAGGAAGACATTTACGCATAAGCAATGTATACTGAATTGGGTGGTTTATCTGCACAAGTGACAGGAGAGCAAGAGGAGCTGGAGGGCAATTAAGAAGGCCAGGCAGATGCAAATGGCTGAGTTGCTTATGTAGTGACAGCCGTATTATCACCATTCTGGAGAAGGATGACTACTGGCTCTCCCCCATATTAGACAATCCTTACCACTCCATAATGAGGGCCTTTTGTTAACTGCTGAGAGGGAGGATTAACTGAATTACTATTGACATCCTATGTAGTCAGTTGGCCGCTGCCTATGTGTGCCATAAACCATCCTCACAAAGCTGGCTCTCCACCATGTTAGACCCTTGCTACCAGTCCAAAATGGGGTCCTTGCACCTTCTGAGAATGATGAAAAACTAAACTACTATCAAGACATCCTTTGTATTCAGTTGGTTACTGTCTACGTGTAGCATTGCCCATCCTCACAAAGGCCTGGCTGGGTTGGGGTGAGCAGCACTAGCTCCATCAGCAGCAACTTAAGTATGGAGTCTCTAATGAGCACTTGTCTTCACCCGCCTACTGAAGAAACTCGCTCTGTACCAGCAGCAGCAGAACATGGGGCAGAACCTGAACCAGCAGGTGGTGGCATACTTGGACTGCACCCTGCCCCCAAAGATCCAAGATCCCCTAGCTTACTAGGCAGCCAAACTTGATTTGACCTGTTGACTCCTGATGCAGTTGCCACCTTCCCTACTCTTTCACTGGGCCACTGTATTGACTCCTCATGCGGTTGCCATCATCACCACTCTATGGCCTCTAGTGTCCCTGTTTGACCTTGTTGAGATCACCATTTATTTTACCCTTCTTAAGATCTGTCAGAAGAATGGAAAAAAGATAAACTCAAGTGATCCTGCCTTTGGAGCACTAGTAAGGCCTGTATCATCCCTATTTTGCAGAATTAGCTTATGATTTGGAAGCCAAAAGCAGGAGTGGGAACAAAAAACAGAAGGCATCCAAATATTTTAATCACATGTCATCTCTGTTTTGGATCCACTCCTATTTTATTTTTGGCCTTACCAATACTAATGGATTACTGAGCAAATGCTGACAGTGTGAAGGCTGATCCTCAAAAGACAGGATCCGTTTTTTTTGTTGTTGTGACGGATCCTAAAATGGGAAAAATAAACACTTCCGTCAACACAAACTTACTGCGGAGACCCTCTCCACTCTGTCAGGGGGACACTACTTGTATCAGCGTGTAATAGAACATGTTCTGTAGAAATCTATTTGGAAACAGCAGACGGTGTAAAAGGAGTGCGCTCTTTTACTCTATAGAAGAACTTTGGGCCACTGCTCGGTTCTTTATACCTGATGCTAACATTGACCTGTAAGGATAAGTTCATACTTGAGTTATTTGGTCAGTTTTTTCCCGGTAACTGATCAAATAAGTGAATTGTGAAGTGATTCTAAGGCTACATTTACACGACCGTGAATGTGTCCGCATCCGTTCTGCAATTCTGCGAAACGGGTGCAGACCCATTCAATGTCTATGGGGCTGGACAAGGTGCGGAGAGCACACTATGTGCTCTCCGCATTTGCGGAGCGCGGACCCGAACTTCCGGTCTGCAGCTCCGCAAAAGATAGAACATGTCCTATTCTTGTCCGCAGCTGCGGACAAGAATAGGCATTTCTATGGGGGGGTGCGGCTGGGTGTATTGCGGATCCGTAATACACTACGGTCGTATGAATGTAGCCTAAGTGTGACGCCTGTCACCTGCGTGTCATACTGATATACAGTACTGTTTCACTACCACAGCGGACTAGCTATGCATGTTACTGCAAGGCACAGTGATGTACCCTGATATTCCGGCTCTCTGCAGCCGGGAAATAGCTGATTTTTAAAGTGCTTCATCACAAATTAATTTGGATGGATTCAAATTTTTGGGAAAAATTCGGCTACCGCCCGAATTGAAAATTTCGCTCATCTCTAGTGATAATATATGAACAGAGACTACTTGAAGAGGTAGCAGTCTGGTGGTTTTCCTGCAATGGAGTCCTATATCCTGAACATGGGTTAAAGGCTGGAGACAGGGTGGTCAACTTATATAACACCATTAGGAGTGGCCCTAATAAAAATTGCATCAGTGACACAGTCACAAACACACCTTCTTCATGACGCCATTGTTTGCAGCATCAGATTCCTGTTGGCCCCGGTCACATTAGAGCCACTGAGAGTAAACAATAACAGTTCTCCTCCTGCCAGAGAGGTTCAATCCGGGGTGGACTGGTCATGGACCCTACAGGGAAATTTCCCAGAAGGCCAATGCCTAGAAGGCCACCTAAGCCCTCCTCTTGGCCAAAAGCCAGTTACATGAAGAGCTGATGCTCTCAGCATTATTTAATATAGGCAGTATTTTGTCCTGCCCTGTGGTATCTGGGGACACTTTTAGTATTTTTTTTTTTTTTTTTAGTTTTTTTCCAGGGCCAATTTTAAAGTTCCCAGTCCTCCCCTGGATGCAATGTTTGCTATGTACAACGGTTGAATTGGCAGTAATGGCTTTTCTTCTAGTTAGTATTAGAGATGAGTGAATTGGTTTGTTCAAATCAATTTGTCTCATCAATCAGGGTTCTACACCTGCAGGCGATGTCCCTAAAGCTAAAGCTCCTACAAATAGCAGCTCAAGCGCAGAGGCCCTGCTTCCACTACTGAAAAATTGACTGTGCACCAACCTCCACAATTCCAGGTAGCAGCACATAAACAGTCGCTGCTGCAGAAGCGGAGCCTCTGTGCTTGCGCCATAACTTGGAGCAGCAACACAGGAGCAAGATTGTCAGGATCAGCCCCTGTCAAATCTCATTGTCAGCCGATATGTCTGCCCCTGTAAAACAAGTGGCAAGCAGAGCATCTTCTGCTTTAGGGACACCCTCCCCCCCCCTTTCAGGTGCAGAACAAATCGATTGACTCATCAGCAGTCAGCATCAGCATCATCATAACCTTCCATTCATCATCATAACCTTTCCTGCAGGGGCAGTTATGTGTATGTACAGTTCTAGCATTGGTTAACATGCCCCCTGGTGTGCTGCAGCACTCTCGCTCTCTGCTCTTCTGTGGTTTGTCATAATGAATAGTGAATCTGCTATACATGTTTTGTCCAATAGATGGCAGTAGAATGTAAAGAAGATGAAAGACAGCTTCGGTGCTATGCTATTTCAGGGCATAGGGAATCTTGAAGCCAACTCCTGGGGTGAAAACGTACAATTTTGTTAGACTTTGTTTTTACCATGAAATCCGTCATTAGCGGGGAGCATAAATTGAAAGTCATGTAAGAAGCTTGGAAATCATCCTTGTGCCTCTTACAAAGAAAACCATATCCAGTTCAGTGACTGGTGCTATGGATCCTGGAACGGTGGCGATCCCCTCCGGCTGAAATGTAATGTGTCTGATGCTAGAAAATGCCGGCATTGATATTATGTCTCCCAGGACTTAGGATTGCACTAGAGATGAGCGAATTAAAGCTGACGAAGTGGAATTCGATCCGAACTTCAGGAAAAATTCGATTCACACCGAATGCGAATTTCCTCGCACTTCGTGTTAAGGAATCACATTTTTTCCTAAAATGCCTGCTACACGTGTGAGGACATGGGGCAAGGAACTCTGGGAAGGCGGGATCACCCATACTGACATCCATGCAGCCAATCATCAGCCAGCCCTGTGATGTCACAGCCCTATAAGTACAGTGGCCATCTTAGATTCTGCCATTTACCAGCGTGCTTAGTGCAGGGAGAGACGTGTCTGCAGGCGCTAGGGACAGTGATAGGAAAGACTTGATTGTGGTGAAATAAAACGATTTACAAGTGCAGGGAAAGATTACTCAAGGTGTAGGATAGGGAAGAATCGTCCACAGCATTTACAGTATGTTGAAAAGGGTATAGTCAGAGATGTTTCAGCCTGGGTAATAGGAACAATCCGATTACACCTTTCTGCACTGACTGGGGATCCAAATTGCCATTATAAATCTCTGTACGTCCAGCAAACCTGTCTTATTAGGGTGCAAGTTCTGTGTGATACAGCCATTAACAGGGTTTATTACAAGGAAATATTTATACGTCTTATTTGCCCTTGCAGTTATATGTTCTAAAGCATTTTTTGGCTTGTATTAGTGGGGAAAAAGGGCTTATTAGCCATGTGGTGAAGGGCAAAAATCACAGCCATTTTTGTCATGTATTAGTGGCAAAAGTTAAATATTTTTGCCGCTCAGCAGTGCAGTTATATGTTCTACAGCCCTTTTTTCTGTGTATTAGTGGAAAAAGAAAAGAAAATATTTGCCACTCTTCGGTGCAGTTATCTGTTTTAAAGCCCTTTCTTCCGTATATTAGTTGAAAAAGGGAAAATATTTTTGCCGTTCTGCGGTGTAGTGATATATTCTGAAGCACAGTTTGCCATGTATTAGTGGCGAAATAAAAATATATTCGTCATCCAGCGTTGCATATATCTGTTGAAAAGCCTGTTGTGTAAAAGTAGAAAAAAATTTGGGCCTAATTGACATTCTGCGGTGCAGTGATATATTGGGAAGCCCAGTTTTCCGTGTATTAGTGGCAAAATAAAAAAATATTTGATCTAACATTGGATTATTTAATCTAACAGTATGTCATACAGAGAAGTGCCAGGCCCTGCACAGGGGAGTGGCAGAGGCGTAAATGTTTCTGGTGCAGGCACAGGTCATCGCAGAGTAAGGGGGCAAGGCAGCAGGGGTCGCAGCAAGAGGCCTGAGCTCCCAGCGTCATCTAGCGGTCGTGTCTTGACCAGCAACCCAGCGGTTCTTGAATGGTTGACTCGTTCATCCACTTAATCCCAAGTGACATCAGACACCCCCAGCCAAGAGTCGGTGGGTTCGTCAGACACAACCCTTAGTTGGCATGGCCCGGGAGCAGGCCCTGTGCCCTCACCTGTCCTCAACATGCCTCTGTCCTTTTCTGTTCCCTCAGTCAGAGAAGTATTATATGCTGTGGGCTCGGCTCCACTTTTCAGCAAAAAACAGCTAATAGAGGACAGTCAGCAGCTACTGCCCAGCCAAGATCTGGAAGAGACATACGCCGCTTCTGCCACTAGGTGGGCAAGTACTGATGAGGAGAGTGGCATTGGAGCTGGTGTTGCGAGCGGTCAGGCTCCTGACACAGAGAGACGATTGAGGAGGACACCAGTGATGTGCAGACAGTACTCAATGATGATGATGTAGCTTATCGCTCTTGGGAGCTGGGTGATGAAGGGGCTTCACCATTATCAGGAGAAGAGGATGGCAGCTTGCCCGTGAGCCAGCGGCAGAGCCAGCATGTTGCTAGCATGGCGGGGAGTCAGCAGGGTGGCAGCAGTGGGAGGTCAGGGTGTGAAACGTGCCCAGGGTAGACCACCCGCATCACAGAAGCCTACCACCCGGGAAATAGCAGTGTGCGGGTTCACGGATGCAGAGGCTGTAGCAGTCAGTCAGTGCATAGTGTTGGAGTTAAAATCACCTACTCGGAGGTGTGGCAGTTTTTTGTTAAGCTGCCAGAGGAGGTGAACATGGCCATATGTGGAATATGTGGTCAGAAGGTGAAGTATGGCCAGGCTGCCAATGTTGGCACCACGGCCCTGTGTCAACATATGCAGAGTCACCATAAAGTGGCCTGGGAGAACAATGGCTTTGATGTGGTGGTCCAGCCTGCCGTAGCACCCGCTGCATCACCCAGTGGCACGCACCCGGTTTCAGGCAGTCAAGGCTCCACCACCTCGGGCAAAGGAAGCTGTCTGTACTTCCCATCATCTGCTGGTCCTGATGCTCCTGCTCTTCCTACACCTCGTCAGTCATTCCGTCAGCAATCGATCACCGAAGCGATTGCCAAGGGACAACAGTATGCATGCACGCATCCAACGGTGCAGATGCTAAATGTGATGGTGCTGCAGTCCCTCCCTTTCCAAGTGGAACTGATGGCTTGTGCGAGTCCCAAGCCATCATTTCTTTGCAAAAATAGCAAGCAGTACCAGCTCTGCGCACATGTAGAACAGAAGGTGGGCCAATCCATGAGCCTGTCGTTGTCTGCCAAAGTGCACAGCAGCACTGACATGTGGAGCTGTAACTACGGTCAGGGAAAATACATGTCCTTTACTATATTATATTCAAATAGCGAATTTTAATCGCGAATATCGCCACTTTGAGAATTCGCAAAGATTTTGGATATATTGCTATATATTCGTATTCGCGAATATTCTAGTTTTTTTCCCCCTCTAAACCCTTGATCCCTCCCTGCTTCTTGCTTGTGGGCCAATGAGAAGGCTGCGATGTCTTTGTCTGAGCTTAGCAACATCCCTAGCAACCAATAGGAAAGTTGCCGACCCCTTTAATATATAAGAACCTCCCCAACAGCCATTTTCTTCAGTTTTTTGCAGTTCTGAGAGAGACAGCAGTGTCATTGCTGTGCTCTGGGCTTTGCTGTGTCACATTAAATTAGATAGTTAGTTAGTTAGTTAGTTAGTTAGTTAGTTAGTTAGTTATCATATATATATAATACAGATAGTTAGTGGGAGATAGTCAGTGAAGGTTAGACAGTGAAATAGTGTAGCTATTTCGTAATATTCGCGTACTGCGAATTAAACTTTGAACGGGGTATAACTTTCCTATTGGTTGGCTTGCTAGAATTAATGAAGATAGAGAATATAGCGCTATATTCGTATTCGTTATCTTTGTTAATTCTAGCAAGCCAAGTAAACTTGCCTATAAACAGCTCTAAGTTGGATGCGCAATGCGAGAATATTAAGTTATATTACTCGCATTGCGTATCTAACTTAGAGCGGGGTATATGCAACTTACTTTACTATTGTTTGGCTGGGAAGAATTAATGAATATGACGAATACGAATATAGCTCTATATTCTCTATATTTGCTAATCCTAGCAAGCCAATAGGAAAGTTGCCTATAGACAGTTGGATGCGCAATGTGAGAATAATACTTTGCCTATTTTTTGCAATAAATAGAATACTAAGTCATTATTTTATTTATTGCAAAAAATAGGCAAAGTAATATTCTCATAGGATAGTGTTGGCTAACCTACTCAATGCATATAGTAGGGTGCCTCCGACCAAACCAGATACACCCAATCTGTGTAGGCAAATGTAATAGTATTAATGAGAGGTTGGGCACACCTCACTAGGAAACACCTATACGCTAAAATAGTATGTCTAAAATAATTTATTCCTGCAGTAAAAACAAAATAAACACAATATATTTGAAGGAACACAATATAATTAACAACTTGATAGCAGGGCTCTCTCTGTATTACTGGAACCGTAGAATATAGATAAAATTAATAGTAAAAACAGTCAATGTTAGTGACGATAGCAGTGATAATCAAGTAGCAGCAATGTTCATAAGGATAAATGTTCCTGAAAGACCGTACAGTAAGTGTCCCAAGGTGAGTGTATACACTAAAGGAAACTAAGCATGCCAGCCAAATTGATATTTAGTTGCTCCTGAAAATAAAGTCCATCACAACTTCATAAGTATCCTAAAGGCATTCTAGCAAGTCCTGCCAAGAAACATCCAATTAGGATTGCTGTAAAGCGCTGATAATAGGTAGAGCGGCGTCCCGCTGTAATGTTCAAATCAAGCGATCGCAAGTCTCAGTAATTTTCACATATGTTGTAGCAATCTTACCAGGTAGAAAATAGCAGTGAGTACTGATGCCCTCGACACGGTGCTCTCTTCATATGGTTCAATGTCCCGGTCTCAAGCGCTGAGTGTACCTGTAAATACCGCGCCAACAGATAGCGGTGCACGTGGGCCTGCAGTAGTTATCGGTCCTCTTTAGTGCAACGTCAGTTGATCGCGCGGGCAGATGTTTAGGTACAATGGTCTCCACTCCTCCTTAGGTAAATAATCACATGTGAGTATAAAATTACAACATCGAGGGTTGATACTAGACGCGTTTCTGAGACAACTGTCTCCTTCCTCAGTAGTAATTGCACATTGCGCATCCAACTTAGAGCTGGGTACAGTCAACTTTCCTATTGGCTTGTTAGAATTAGCGAATATAGAGAATATAGCGCTATATTCGTATTCGCCATATTCATAAATTGTACCCAGCCAAACAATAGTAAAGTAAGTTGCATATACCCTGCTCTAAGTTGGATGCGCAATGCGGGTAATATTACTTAATATTCTTGCATTGCGCATCAAACTTAGAGCTGTGTATAGGCAAGTTTACTTGGCTTGCTAGAATTAACAAAGATAACGAATACGAATATAGCACTATATTCTTTATCTTCGTTAATTCTAGCAAGCCAACCAATAGGAAATGTATACCCCGTTCAAAGTTCCACTCGCAGTATGCGAAAATTACATTTTATAATATTCGAGTACAGCGAATGACACTTTGAACGGGGTACAACTTTCCTATTGGTTGGCTTGCTAGAATTAACCAAGATAGAGAATATAGCGCTATATTCATTATCTTTGTTAATTCTAGAAAGCCAACCAATAGGAAAGTTGCCTTTATACCCTGTTCAATTCGCAATACGCGAATAATTAAATTGCATATTATTCACGAAAAATAGAATAATGACGAATATTCGATTTCAACGAATATATGACGAATATTCAATAGAAATATCGCAAAATCAAATATGGCACCTCCCGCTCATCACTACTGTCTACCTGCCACAGCTACTATTCTGCCACTGGCACCCGGCTGATGCCACACATCTGAAGCCAAGTGCTCCTTCTTACAGCGGGTACTGTTATTGCCACCCATCTCCACACTCTGTCACCGTTCCACCTTTGTGGCCTCTTGCTGATGCTGCTGCTGCTGCCGCCACCTCCACGCTCTGTCATTGCGACTCTGTGGTCTCCTGTTGCTGCTGCCACCTCTAGACTCTGTCATTGTGCCACTTTATGACCTCCTGATGCTGCCGACACCTCCACATTCTGTCTTTGTGCCACTCTGTGGTCTCCTGATGCTGCCGCCACCTCCATACTCTGTCGACGTGCCACTCTGTGGCCTTGTCATGCTACTGCCACCTCACCACTATGTCATAGGGCCACTCTGTGGACTTCTTATGCTGTTCCCACCCTGTCAGAAGCCAAAAGCAGGAGTGGGTACAAAACACAGAAGACATGCAAATAGTCTGTTCACGTGTTATCTCTGTTTTGGATCCACTCCTTTTTTTTTTGGCATTAGCAATACTGATGGATTACTGACCAAATGCTGACCGACTGAAGGCGTATGCTCCACAGACAGTATCAATTTTTTCTGGATTATTGTTCTGACGGATCAGAGAAAGAGCAAAATAATCAGTGACGTCAACACAACCTTTCTACTGATACCCTCTCAACTCTGTCAGGGGGGCTCTACTTGTTTAAGCGTTTAATAAAACAGGTTCTGTAGACATCTATATGGAATCAGCTGATGATGGTGTGAAAGGAGTGCGCTTCTTCTTGGCGCTAACATCGACCTGTTAGTTTTTGGTCAGTTTTGGCCCCGTGACTGTCCAAATAAGTGAAGTGCGCAGTGATTCTAAGAGTGACGCCTGTCATCTGCATGTCAAATGGACTCACAGTATTATTTCACTACCACAGCAGACTCCCTATGCGTGTTACTGCAAGGCACAGTGTTCTACACCACTATAAAGGCATTCAGAAGCCAAGAAATAGCTGTTTTTTAAGTAATCCACCACGAATATATTCGGGTGAAACCAAATTTTTCATGAAAAATTCGGCGAACCCTCGAATCGAATTTTTTAAAAGTTCGCTTATTTCTAGTCTGCACCAATGAGGAGGAGGAGATTGGGAGAAGGGAGACATTCTTGTTAGGATTGCTAGTGACCCGTTCTATGTTCCCACTGGATCCTGTGATGCCACCTCATGTGCTGCAATAGAGCCCTGGTACCAATGTTTGTGTTTGAACGCCCATGGTTTATTTTCAAAGTATAGATCTTTCACAAGGCAATGCTTTTGTTTGTCAACACTCTGGAGAAATACTGCCAAACAGGAGATTCTCACACAGACCTAGTGGCAACCGAGCTTGGCTAAGGTCTGGCACGTTTTGAGCCTGACCATATCTTGCCTCTGGTCTTTATTGCCACCGTGACCACCACCTTTTTCTTCTGATGTCACCTCCTCAGCACGCCGATCCTGCTCCCCGATCCTGTCTGACACACAACTATCATCATAGTCGTCACCCGCCTTGCTGTTTTTATGAGACTGTGATATGTCTTTTTGGGTCCTTGGCCCCCTCCCTATTCCCTATTCTTTTTTTTCCCATGAGTGTCACTGTTGCTACTATTGCCCCTACCACCAGCACCATGGCTACAGGTGCCAGCACTACCACCAACACAGCTATACATGGGGTTCCCACTTCCGCTTAAACCTCCAACTCCGGGCAGTCTAAACACTGACTATTTTAACACAATTAATCAATAGTGAGACTCTCTTGACTCCTTCTTGTAGGGTGTGGTGGGAATTTGTTGCTCCACTAGGAAGGGGCAGTGAAGACTGAGAAGACTCCTCTGAAAGTCTCCCCTAAGGCTTCAAGGAGTAGAAGAAATGCTTCGACCTCTGATTCCACAGCATAATGTCAGACTGAGAAGTGACCTTCACGTCATCCTACGGCGAGTTAGAGGAGGAGTGGGTCACCCAATTCACAATCTTATTCATTCTCTACTTAATGGTAATGTTGTGTCCTAATTCGGAAGTGAGGGAGAATTGTGGCCTACTAACATGGGTTGGATGGCTGGTGTGGCTACATTCAGATTCTGTGAGGATGAGATATGTTTATTTTGTTTTGCACTGTTTGGTTTTTGGGACATTTTATTAGGAGGCCTATAAATGAAAAGTCATGGTGTAACGGACCGTTACGCACACAATTCCGTTTAGGCGATATTCCCTTTTCCGGATAGACCAGCAGCTACTGCAATCACCAACTTCCCGAACTGCAAACCACACGAATTCACCAACTTCCGAACAAGAGACACACGAACCCTGGAAGCAGCCGAACAGGAAAAGCAATATGAACAGCTTACACTCCTGGCAATCAGCATACAGTCAAATCCTCCCCAATAACGAGACGACACTTCGTTTTGAGGGTCAAGCAGGAACTCTAACTTTTCTGGCCCATACAGCCTCTTTTATTCCCAATGCCCAAACACATTACAGCCCACAGGGTTTTGCAGAACAACCAATAAACACATCACAACACATACAATGCAAGTACAGCAGCCAATCAGATACAATGGCACAATACAGACACTCAGCATATCCCTCCCCTCTGCCTGTGATACAATCCCCCTACATGGGTAATGTAATCATCACAGGCAGAGGAATACACTAATGTCTTCTGTCCTGGAGACAATTGAGGAGTCATTCAATTATCTCTCAGGACAAAGGGAAATCGCCAATACACATGTGGGGACAATAGGACAGACATCACTATTCAATACACAATGTCCCACCCTTTACAGTACACAGACATGTAACATATCCCCAGCTGGCTTGGATCTGAGCGCTCAATATATCCAGGGATAAAGGCAGACTCCATTGAGCACATGGTTGCAAAAGGGACATAAAATTACACAATGTTACAATTACTATATAAAACATATACATGCAACATATCCCCAGATAGCTTAGGTCTGAGCGCACATTATTGAATGGCGCTCAGACCACACATGTCCAGTTCAATTGCCATGGAGCTAAAGTCTTTCCCATAGTCTTTCATTATACGAATGGGCTCCATAGCAGAGCTATCTGGGGTATCACCTCTCAAACAGGACAAGCATACATGGGGCCATAGTCGCAGGGCAGGAGGCGAGCAAGCAGTCCCTTCCAGGAAACTGGGGCAGACTCTGGTACAGGGTCCAGTCCGCTACACATGGGTTTGGAACACAGTAGATTATTAAATGGTACTAGCAAAATTGCAAGTGTTTTTTTTTTTTTTTTTATAATTTAAAGACAAAGGCACAATTAAATGTCCTGACCCTTGCAAACACACTGCACACTGGTACAGACAATTTGCAATAGTAATAATGCGGTTTCAGTAAAAAAAAAATTCTTTAACTACACCATATTTTGCTGTCATATAATGAATTCAATAACACGGCTATATTAATGCACTGAAATGTCCTGAAAATGCCCAATTAACAAACTATAAATTGACGTTTTTAGAAAAAAGTGGGTAATTGCTCAATGTTTACAGCAGAATATATGCTATTCTGGGTGCTGGTAATAAGCCTATAAACTGTAGTAATTTGATAGTTCATTTTAAAGCTGTCTGTTAATGCAGAAAAAAATAGGCATTTCTTGCAGGAGAACAGTGCACATAGGAAGAACATCTGGATGGCTGGGTATTTTTTGCAGTTGAAAAGGCCCATGTAGCATTATGCTGTGAAGATGGATGCTGCCAGGCCTCACCCTTCACCTTCAGGCGCAACCTGAGAAGCAGGGATCAACCAACGGCAGTACAACCTGGTAAGTCCAAAAAGTTGGTGTATTAGTTCATATATTTTATTGTGATTCTCTTTTACTTATTACTTTATTGTGTGCACTCTTTGGTCTGACGAAGGGGACAGTGTGGGATAATCACAATAAAGAATATAAACGAATACACCAACGTTTTGGACTTACCTGGTTGTGCTGCCGTCAACTCTTTGCTCTTCTCTTCTTGCAGGATTTTGTAAAGCAGAACTTTCCAGCAAGCTGTATGGACTATGAAGCCGGATCCTGTAAACGCTGGCACTGTGATGCTAATTGCCAGTCATACACTTGCCACTGTGGCAAGCTAAGGTGTAACCTGGCAGTTAGGGATAAATCAGCCACTGTAACCGGCCGCTATTTTCTTTATCATATTACCATATTCTTGTGTCTGGATTGCAGAGCAGCAAAAGAGACAAAAAGAGTGAGATAATCAAAAAAGGAAGGGAGGAAAAAAGGAAAATGCAAAAGCAGAAAATCATTTAGTCCTTAAATTGAACTTTTTTCATTTTTTCAAATACTTTTTTTTAACTTTATTTGAGTTCCCACTAGGAGGCTTGAGCTTCCAATACTCTGATTACTGGTAAAATACATTCCAGTTAGCTTTTGGAAGATTCCTATCCACTTCTGTACATGGCAACCCCGGAGCCCCCTCCGTCTGTAAAGTGCAAATGATCAAGGCATGTAAGAGGTTAAACAGGTTGCTCTGAAACCGGCTCCTGTATGTTACAGATGGTCTACATACCATCTCACTGCCATCTCACTGCCATGATAGTCCTGCTGCAGCTCCAACCTTTAGATGATGGTAGATGAATGGGACACCCGACTATTATCTTCAGCCTGTGACACCACATGGACAAGGGTTTGGGATATCTCCAGTGTTCCCATCAACACTGGCCACAATTGTTAAGATTTTACTTAAATCAAAAATATTCTTTCCTTTTTGTTTATGAAAATAACTGTTTGAGTTTTCCATCGTCTTGTACCAGTGATGAGATGCGGTGCTTCTCGCTTGATCAGCTCAGCAGCATCGTGTCACCATGGTTGAAGCTTCAGGCACTATCAGCAGAACGTGTCTATACATTTTCAGGATCCCTCTTTATAGGTGAGGCTGGTTTCCAGTATAACCGGCCAATCTGGTTTTCTCTGAGCTCGCCTCCGGCATCCAGCAGATCTGATTTCATTCCAGGTGTCTCCTGGTAGCATGTACTTCAGGAACAGTGCAGAAAGTGCATGCAGATGTCATCCGATGTGGATGGACACGAGTGATGGGGATCAGCCTGAGATTCTCAGGATCTGGAGGAGCGGAGCTCATACACAGTGCCGTCTTATTATAGGGTGTTATATTGTGCGGTATTTATCTTGGGAAATTATTTAAACAGTGAGAACTGTAATCTTAAGAAAGTCTGCACCCACTAATTAAAGCCTCATTTTACGATGTCCCCCAAATCCCCAGCCTTGTTCGGCCAAATACTCCACCCTGCAATTATAATGAGATATAATCAGATAATATGATGATGACTTTGGTTTGGAGTCTTAGCATTGTTGACCGTATTTAACATTTTTTTCAAGGAACACTTCAGATTTGGCAGGGTTTTTGAGGGGAGGTGTGTTGTGGAGCAGGGTTTCTTTGGATGTGTCTTGACATGGGCCCGGATTTCCCAGAACAGGCATATTGTCTGCACGCTCACGTATAACTGAACCAAAGGCCTGATCTTGGACGTCTGTACAGGTCTCACTTATATAAGCTCTTTAGTAACGCTGGGTCTGAAACCTGAAGACAAAGATCTTTCTTTTTAATAATACTGGAAATAGGCGTTACTAGTATACAGAACTCATCGACAGTGTTGAGCGAACAGTTCGAGAATAGTTCTTGTTCGTACCGAATTTTGGGGTGTCCGGGACCCGGACCCGAACCCGGACATTTTCAAAAAAGTTCGGGTTCGGGTTCGGTGTTCGTCGATTACTTCCCGCTTTCTGAAGGGCTGCACAGCAGCCAATCAGCTAGCGTTTTACTTCTTGCCCTAAGAGCCCATCACAGCCATGCCTACTAATGGCATGGCTGTGATTGGCCAAGTGCAGCATGTGACCCAGCCTCTATTTAAGCTGGAGTCACGTAGCGCCGCACGTCACACTGCTCTGATTAGTGTAGGGAGAGGATGCAGCTTCTGTCAGGGCGAGATTAGGCAGGGAAAAGTCAGCAACAGCACCTAATGAACGGATCGATCTACAGCTGTGAATGAGTGAACTTCTGCTAGTTACTTGCTCGCTGGTTTTTAGGCTGCACAGAGCGTTTTTCTGTCACTTATTTTCTGGGTTGATCGGCGGCCATTTTGTGACTTGTGGTGTACCAGAAGAAGCTGCCACCAAGTCCATCAATCCATCAATACTAGTTTTTTTTTTTTTTTTGCTATATCCTACATCAGGGGCTTGGCTGTGCTAATTGTCACCCCTAGAAACTCAGGAAAGAAATTTCTATATTTTATTAAGGGGTTAAATACAATTGCCCAAATACCAATCCCCTAAATCTGGTGTTCCAGCTTTGGCTAGACAAGAATAATACTGTCTGCTGTCTGGCAAAGGATAGATTATTTTCTGGGGTTAAATTCAATTGCCAAAATAGCAATACCATAAATCAGTGGTTTCAGCTGTGGCTGGCAAAATAGAATAGTGTCCGAGGTAACGCACACACGTACAGACGCACGTACACGATTCTTGAATAGTTGTATTATCGCGATAATAAAACTAACAGTGTAAAGTTGACTGTATTGCTCTAAGTTATATTCGCATCGAATGTAACTTCTATTACAGCACACCAATACTAAAACTGACTAAGAGACAGCTTTAAGTTCTATTCGAACGCGATTGCAACTTTGGAACTTAAAGTGGTGTACGATTTTAAAAGTTGAGTACTAAAAGTTGGAATCGCAATGCGATTCTTATGTATTTGTTAATCGCATTGCAGATTGCAACTTTGAGCTACCGATCACCATGAACGCCTCCTCCAGTAGAATGTACTGTCGGATGTGAGAATTAGTTGAAATCGCAATGCGATTATTATATATCTGCTAATCGCATTGCCGTTTCAACTTAGCATTGCTAAATAATTCCATCCATATTCGTTAACTTACTGACTCAGTATGGATGGAATTATTTAGCAATGCTAAGTTGAAATCGCAATGCGATTAAGCAGATATATAATAATCGCATTGCGATTTCAACTTAATTCTCAGATCCGACAGTACATTCTACTGGAGGAGGCGTTCCCATGGTGATCGTTAGCTCAAAGTTGTAATCACAATGCGTTTATTGCGGTATATTATCCCTCTGGGTGTCTTTTACAGCCTTTTTAGTGCCCAAAAGTTCGGGTCCCCATTGACTTCTATGGGGTTCGGGTTCGGGATGAAGTTCGGGTTGAGTTCGGATCACGAACCCGGACATTTTCCGGAAGTTCGGCCGAACCTCTCGAACCCGAACATCCAGGTGTTTGCTCATTTCTACTCATCGAGCACTTAAAAATAATCTCTCCTTCATTACGAGGACTCTGCGGCTACTCTGCGGCTACTCTGCGGCTACTCTGCGGCTACCGCACACCCTTCTTCTGGAGGGGCTCACAGGACTCTCCAGTCCGTGCAGAAAAAAAACGCGGCACACTCCTTGCAAGACTTAATTTATTGTGGATCACAATATAAGGTGGGGAAAATGAAGAAATCTGTTTCTGCTCGGCAAGAGGAGATCCAGGATAACTCCAAACATCAGCTGGATTCAGAGTCGTAGTCCATATACAGTGTACGTCTTTTCAGCATAAGCAGACAGGCGTAGAATCAGGTTCAGATAGACATAGTCAACATTAAGACCTACGTCAAGCTGAATCCCTGATAGGAAGTAGAGGGATCGTGTATACTGTAAATCTGATGTCATCACCTGGTCTGCTTCAAACTTCAAACTCAAGCAATGACAGCAGGAACACAGAGCACTTTCAGTAGATAGACTGCATGACTACTATATGTGGTACCTCAGACCTGAGGGTACCACCATTGTATTTCTTTATTTTCTGCATTGCAATGTTATGTAACGCGATGAGCACCATTTTATTCAGCAGGGGGGTAATGGTTGGCAATGGCTTACCACCCTGTCTCACCCCTTTAAGAAGCATACCACGGACAGTGCAGTATATTATTACCACTCCATCCATTTGCCCCTAGCTATACAGTACATGTCACTGCTTTCCAGAACTTAAAAAGGATTTGATAAAGTCCTAGGAGACCTCAGAATGTCATACACAACTTGTCGGGGAAGTTTCACTTTTGTTAAAACATTTTTAGACCCAAATCAAACTGATGGCTGAATCGATAAAACCAGACCTAAAATGAATTTCAAGCAATTTGCTGATCTCTGATGTTAACTTCATACATGCATGTTTCCCAATCCAAATAAAACCCCTTATCCCCTCCAGGTAAGAGACTCTAATATACACCCTAGAAGGACTATAATGTATAATGAAGGAAGAACCTCCTGTAGTCTCAATGTAACATATTCAAGAGATATTCTGACACACGAGACATTGTTACAAAGGAAAGCTACAGGAACATTGTATCCAGATGATTCCTCAGATTGTAAACACTGTAACATTTTTCTTCAGCGACTTTTTGGTCACATTTTGTTGGGTTGTCACGTCTTCTCATTCTCTTCCATGGTGTGCGGCTGGACAGCAGGTGGTCACTTGGACAAGAAACGAGGCTCAGCACATAATTCTCCTGATAAAATGATTGGACGCTTGTTTTGGCTCAGAAACTTCACATTCTGACGTTGTGTCCCCGGGGGAAGGGTAAAAGTGAATTTCTGAAGCAGAGCGGAGAGGAGCAGGAAGAGCTCCATGCGGGCCAGGTTCTCTCCAGGACAAGCTCGCTTCCCTAGAAGAATAACACAGCTTCAGTCAGGTCATTGTTATCACTGGGTGTCACTTTGTGCTTCATCTCCTCAACATTTGAAAACCTCTGCTTGCTGTCAGTAAATAAATAATATTGTTGCTTATGCAGTATGTAGAAGAAGGGTTTGTGACACAGAGAACACATGGCCACGTACTGGTAAAATGACCGTGGTCCCTTGCTATCCATCATCCGACTGAGACAGTAATTCCATCATTGTTCTCCTCCTATGAAGAATCCTAACATTGGAAATCACTATTGGAGATGTGGCGGTAATGTGAACAAGCCCCGAGTTCCCAGATGTTTATTTAGACTGGATACAAGTGCAGCCGGCTTACACCCGCATTAAAGAGGTCAGCAGCACTGGGCACGGATATATAGGACCATGACATTTAGGACCTGGTCTGAAGTCTTCTCCAGTAGACAAAGTTGAGGCAGCGCTCTAAGTAATACGCGCTGTTAGGGTACAGCTACACGTGTCACGTGTCAGTGTAATAGGGCTGCCATAGGATCAAACGAGGTTGCAGCTACGACCACAACAGCCTAATCACGAAAAATTCAAAAGTCATATTTTTAGCGAATCATGTGTCACGCTACGACCCTATGGCAGCCCCGCCACATTGCGATACACATCTCACACCCATAAACACCATGTAGCCAAATCCATAGTCACATATTCAACTTTTCAGCTGAAATGAGCTGGAGAAAGGCTTGTATTAGTTGAGGCGCTGCCTTCATTTCTATTTCTCTGGTTTTCACAGCGAGCTTAGGAACTGAAACGGAAGCAGGAGCATTTATTATTCCCGCTAAGCTTTTTTTGACATTAAAAAGTCTTTTCAAATGTCTTTGCGACCTTTTTAGCTGCAACTGGTAATTTTATGTTACATTTGTTGCATATTGTACTTACATAGGTAGAAAAAAGACTCAATTGCATCAAATCCAATGTTTTTTGGCACACCATTCACTGTTAGGGCTCATGTACATGAACATTTTTTTTTCCGTTTGCGTTTTTTTTTTTTGCAATCCGTATACGGACAGTATACGGAACCATTCATTTCAATGGATCTGCAAAAAAATGGAAGGTACTTTGTATGCCTTCCGTTTCCGTTTTTCCGTTCTGTTCAAAGATAGAACATGTCCTATTATTGTTCACATAACGGACAAGGATAGTACTGTTCTATCAGGGGCCAGCTCTTCCGTTCCGCAAAAAATGGAATGCACCCGGACGTCACCCGTAGTTTTTGCGGATCAGTTTTTTTCTGCGGACCGCAAAATACTGAAAAAGCCATACGTCGTGTGCATGAGGCCTTAGTTATAATTATAATTAGAGATGAGCAAAGTATTGGGAAATTCGATTTGGCTGCTTCGCTGAATTTTACAAAAAAAAATTACTTCATCACAAAGTGCATTTCTTTGTAAGTAGTGGGAGCAATGACAGGAAACGGCAGTTGCGCTGCCCCCCAAATAATTGTGCCCCTCAGATGCCACGTTCATCACTGATCGTAGCATCTGACATTAATATTAAAGGGTAAAATAAATAAATAAAATCATAATTACCTAATCCATTTGATCGAGAAGAGTCGGCTCCTGCCATCTTGATTGTGGTTCCTGCGTGAAATCCCACATGGGATTTCATGTGGGATCTTCAATCAAGATGGTGGCGGCAAGCTCTTTGTGCTCAAACGGATGAGGTAAGTATGATTTTATTTATTTTTTACCACCATTTCAGGAAAATTGATTTACTACCACGAAGCACGAATAAAATTCAGCTTCGCGGCGAAGCAAATTTTCCCTGAAATTCGCTCAACACTATTTGTACTCTTCAGTTATATTTGATATTAGAGAAGTCACTCACCCTCTTTTTAAATGCTGACCTTGTACCCGCCATTACTTCCTCCAGGGGAGAGCTTTCCATAGAATGATTACTCTAACTGTAAAGAACCCTATCCTATATAGAAGTATCAGCCACATGTAATCTCTGCTTCTTTGTATAGTTCTGGGTTTACTCCTGCTGTTTCATCTTCTCCTGTCTATTCATTTGTTTGGGGCAGTTTCTATGTAACTATTAGTGTTGAGCGTATCGAAGTTAACGAAGTTGCAAGGTCAAATTTCCTCGTGTTTTCCTCAATTTTCCCTGAAATGGCATAAAAATGTTTAAAATCATACCTCATCCATTTGAGCGCGATGAGGACACTGTGGCCACCTTGGTTGAAGATCCCGAGCAAAATCTTGTGCGCGGTGACATATTACATCACCACTCTTAACCGCACTGATTAAATAAAGGTAACTATTTTAACCTAGCTGGACCTTTCTCTTTTTTTTCTCCAGTAATGCAGTGGCCTCTTTGGTAAATATTTTTTTTTTTTTTTAGAGCAACAACTAAAATGCTTTAATATTGATTTCAGATGCCGCAAATAGCGATGATTGCGGCATCTGAGGGATTCAATGACAGGGGGCGGCCCAATTGCTGTTCCCTTTCATTGCACCCACTACTTTAAAAAAAAAAATATGCTTCATTACGAAGTAATTCATCATGAAGCAAGTTTATTGTAAACTTTGACGAAGCAGCCGAATTCGGTCATCTCTAGTCGCTATCTCACAGCTGACCCATTAGTTTGGATCAGTTGATCTCTGCTGCAGCCAGGCTCGTTTAGGAGAGGAGTTCCTTGTTGGTTAGCCTCTCTTTAAATATTTCTGGGCATCCTGCTTTGCAAAGTGTAGATTTTTCCTCTTTTCCTTAAAGGCCGTATATGAAGGCCCAGATGCTGTTTCGCCTGACAATTCTCATCTCTGCACCTTGAAATAGGAAATACATTTAGACGGTAGTCGGCTGCTAGTGATTGGAAAATGAGGGCCAAAAGGGATGAAGCTTCGTCATGACAGGGTTTGCAGGGGAGCATAGGAACAGAAGGGGTTAATAGTTTGAAAGAAGTGGTGTTAGGGCTGTGGAGGGTAGGGATTGGGTCAGACAGGGTCACATGGGCCTGGGAGGAGTTAGTAGGAGAGGGGTAAGTGACATCTGGCCAAAGGGGCAGTTAGTCATCTGGAGCAGGACCTGGGAACGGCGCACCTGCCCTCCCTCTTGTTACATGGCTTGTGGGTGTGGGTCTTTTGATTATATTTGTGGGGAACTTTTGTCATGGCAGCTGGCGAGGAGGAGGTCATGCATTGAACGGATTGAGGTGGTAGTTGGGGAACCATTGGAGAGATGGCGCCCCCCAACAACGAGTGGTGTAAGGGATCGGTTTCCGGATACCGGAAGTTATCATCCCCGAGTCAGTGTGTTATGGCTGGGGATGTCAGGGCAACCATGACCTCCTCTCCTGACAACCTGTCCGAGTTTAATATGTTTCATGATGTTCATGATGTTTATAACATGTTCGGTAATAAAGAGGCTGCTGTGGCCAACCTTATCCATCGTCACACGCTGTCAGGACTGGTTATTTTACAGTTAGATAGAGTCTCCCGCTCTGCAATACCCTAGTCATGGCTGCCTTTTCTATTGTCAGTATCATTTAGGTCTTTCTGATCAGGTTAAAGCTGCCATGGTGCAGTTTCCTCCATATGTTTCTCTGAACAGTGTAATTTCTTAGGCCATGAATATTGACCAGTGTATGAAAGAGAGAAGGTCAGAGATGAAAGAGGCTTCATGTCTGATAATGTCTCCTATCCTAATGTCATGAAACACAACCAATACAAATAGGTTCCATGAGAATCTCCAAGGTAGAGAAGGGCAGCGAAGAGTTACCTTGCCCAGAAATGTTCCCTCAACTTCCAAGCCTATACGATAAATCGGAGATTTTTCTGTGGATACTTCATCATTTCTCTCCCCAACACTTTGTTCCTGCCCTGAGAATATAACTGAATAGGACTATGTCTCATTGATTTCATTTCCAGTTCTAAGATTTCCAAGTGAAGGATTTCTCGTCTGTTCTGGAGACCATGGCCGTTAAACGATATAACAAGGAGAACCTTTAGAAGGAAGGTATATTTGTCCCTCCAGGTTCCTGGCTGGTGCTGGCTTCTTTTTTTGTGGCAAAGATGCAATCTTTGTCCGTGGCAAGATTATATGGGACAAATTAGGATCATCATAGGTAATTGCTATCCTTCACCTATATATCTGAATTATTGACCAACTGGCCAAAAAAACAAACCAAAAAAAATAAATTTTTAAAAATCAATGTAAGGAAAGTTTATAATCTTGTCAGGATCTGAATGGAGGAAGAATGCAAGACAGTCTTTAAATGGATTTGGC